>VMOF01000220.1:45883004-46338004 GCA_011764245.1 Trialeurodes vaporariorum
AAGTATTCATAAACTTATAATTTTTGAATTTTTCTAGTTCTGACCGTTATACTGTTCCGGAAGACAAATTCTCTTTACATGGTTTATAATTATGGATGCTATTCCAAAAAACTGTACATTTTTCAAAACTGGTAGACATTTTCTGATCCATGTTCATGAGAGATTCGCTCCTGAGTTTTGAAACACCCTGTACACATATTATTTGCGAACATGCAAGCACTACTGTCTCACTGCACCCATTTCTTTACCGAAAGGTGTGGTGTCTTCTTGCCTTCAAGGCAAAGAGTGACTTTTCGAGCCATCCTGAGTGGAAGAGCGTGCGCAGTCATGAAAGTGTTGGGCTAGTCCTGTATGTACTGTATAGCAGTGTCTAACCAGAAATTAGTGGGTGTGATCCTCAACAAACGTTTGAGGAGAGAGAAAAAATTATAAGATCACGCGATCGCAGTTTTACGCGGAATCCAGGCCCTTACGGGTTTCTTCTCCTTGATTCGCACAGGAAATCAGCGATTTTTTAAAGCACATAAGTGTGTGTTCGTCGTTCGGTGTTTTAAAATGTGCCCCTGGATTCAGTTTGTATGTATAGGTAATGTATTGTGAATCCATCCGTTTGAATCGGGGTTGCCGCACGAGAGCTCTTTGATTTTATCTAAAGCTTTGCTGTTTCACCCGGTGGCGGCTGTTAGTTTGGATTTTTCGATTTCTCTCCCTCGTGTAAATCTGTGTCGAAGAATCCATTTTTTCGGTTCAAAGAAAGCTGTGTGCAGAATACGCTGATGCAGCCGCTGGGTAGGGAAGTCTGCAACTGTCAAACCAACACCGCCTCTAATCATACCTGGTTGTTTTTTTGAGGTTAGGTCTTGGTATACGAAAGCTTAAGCAGAAATTTATCTTCTTTAAATACGATTTTCCAATCTTATACTTCATCATTAAGATATAACTGAGGCCAAAAACTTTGGTACTGACGCGTCCTTTCAATTTTGGTTGAGCTTCAAAAACTGACCAAATACTTGATAACCTCCATAGGCTTACGTGTATACCAAGATGAGCATAACCTTTCAATCTCAAACGGAGCAGCATGGTATGATTATAGACGGTATTGGTTGAACGCAAAATAAGTTGAGACAACCTATAAACGATTTTTGTTATGACGTCATCGGGCGGGTCTCGCGTGACCCCTTTTCAGTGTACTGCTATCTCACTCTCATCGCTAAAATCGCATATATACCTAGAGACTTTTTTGTGGAAGTTTTTGGCTGTAGAGAATTTATTGAGGAGCATTTATTATAATGAGATATGGTGAAAAAAATGTAAAAAAAAAAATCCCGTGAGAAAGGAATTTGTAATTCGAAAATAGAAAGGGATAGCTTTACACAATGGTCGCGCGAGACGGAAAGAGTGAGAAAGGTAATTTGGAACGTTATACGCCAGTGGCGTAGCGTGCGATTTGGCAACGTTCAACTTTCTCCATTTAAACCCATTGAAAATATCGAACTACTGGGTGTTCGGTGGACACCCTCGAAGTCGACCTTTTACGTGGGTTTAAATAGACAAAATACAACGTTGCCAAATCGCACGCTACGCCACTGCTATATACGCGAGTTCTTTCACTGCTGATTGCTATACCGATAAGTATATTGTTGGCGAACCGTTGACTTTAGTAACCCGCACTATAACCGTCTATCGGTGGCTTTCCTCTAGTTACTAGTGGTTGGAAATTTATTCTGAAAAGCAACGGAAACAGTACCTGAAATTCACTGAAGTTGAAGTGGTTTTTCAAAAGGATTACATTCTTGAGAAAATTATGGGAAAGGTTATTATAAATGATGTAAGATTCCTCTCGTTGGGATCAATTGAAATGGTCTCCGATTTTATAGTTCTTGAAACATCAAGTGTGCTATTCCGTATAATATTATTATCATAGTTATAATTTCGGACTGCCTCAGAAGAGCAGACCCGCTGTCTCTTAGGCTTTTGTTCTCACCCCATAAACCACTTCAATTTTCTACATGACGGAAGAGTAGATGTGATATCAATGTTACCAGTTCTTGTGTAAATTACCAAAATTACCACATCCAGTAAAATGAAAAAAATCGGATAATTATCAAAAAATGACAACACCGGATGATCCCGTGTTTTCAACCCGACTTGTGATTCCCTGGTCGAGAGTGCGGACTGCGTAGTTAGCAACATCATCAGCGCAATGATAAGGAACGTAGGAACGGAAATCGCAAAGAAGTGTTGCTATTATACATTATTGCTACTAAAATTAATTTTACTGCCATAGCAATGAGCATTGCTTTTTAATCGAAAACATTTAACTTGGCGGTTCAGGCGGTGCGGTATTGAAGTTGGTATCAGTTAGGAGAGTGCGGTCTCGACGCTGTCGGATCGTCGCGGATATTGCAAAAGTGCATAAAAACGGAAAATACCAGAATATGGTCGTAGAAGTAGATTTTTCTAAAAAATGTCAAGAACTATGGTATACTAGAATAACACTAGAATTCTGGTAACTGTACAATCCCTTAAATATCGGTTCACTTATTGTCATGCTTCTGGTAATCTTTTTTTTCAGTGTGAAAAAATCGAAAGGTTTAAAATTACTTGACTTTCTGAAATCCCCTGAAATTCTTTTGTGTTTTGTCTTCTTTTTATCGGTTTTGTTTGTTTTTTTGACTCATAACCTAATATGAAGTGCTACACGGAAAAAAAACTACGGTGAAATTAACCATACGATAGCTGATTTTGGCACCTGCTAGATGTTATGGCAATGTTAACCAAAAGTATACTATGTTTTGACTAGGTACTAGGTGATGTTACCTGATTGCATGTCGAATTTACTCAAAGTATCGGTAAATGTACCATACTTCTGGTCAAGTTTACCATAACATCTAGCAGGTGCCAAAATCAGCTATCGTATGGTTAATTTCACTAATCTTTTTTTTCCGTGTAATAGCAGACGTCCACAATCAATTATAATTTAAACAAATAATTAATTAAATTAAAATGAATCATTAAATTAAATTTAATTAATTTTAATCACAGTTTGGCAACTATGGGTGAGTTCGTAAGCTCTGACTGTGAGTTCAATGCGCGGAAATGATGGTGCATTTCCGTTGATCCTTTTTTTCTACCTCCTCCTCCTCCTCATCCTCCTCCTCCTCCTCCTCCTCCTCGTCCTGCTCCTCTCAGCTGTTAAAGTTGAGCTTTGAGCTTATGCCGATGTCGATGACGTCGTGTCATGTCATACCTCGGCTTCAGTATACAGTTCGGATCCGATTGGACGAGGAGAGAATGGGAGAACGTGCCGACCAGATGGCCGACTTCACTGCACCGCGGTGGGGTCGGGTCGGGGTCTTCGGAGGCTCCTGATAACGTCAATATCGCTATTATAACCCTAAAACACAGAGCCGGAGTCCCGCTCTCCCGAGACTTACGTCCCGCCTAGGAAAAAAAGGAGCGTCGAAAGAAAACTGCACGTACTACTAACGAGAAAAAAAGAAGCCAAGACATGCATCAAAGCATCGATCGGTATATACCGCGCAGAGAGCACCTGAGCTCCGGTTTCCTATTGGCATACCATCGCATGGCGGGTGTGTTGGGTGCGTAACTTCATCATCTCTGTTTGAAGGAAGGGCGTCTGTGTACACTGAAAAACACTGAAAAAAAAGATAAACAGGGGCAGGGACCTATAAAATGTACGGTACAGACGGTCCTGCCCCCAGATGATTGGTGAGCACCTAAGGCCTTTTAAATACACACGTAAACACTCACCAGCCAACGTCTTTCGGGGACAGTGTGGATCGAACATTTATTGGTCCCAGAAGCACAAAGATATTTGAACCTAGGTAAGGGATGGTACTATTATGCACCAGGATTCTGATATTTGTATAGTTCTTGAAAATGTTGAGGAAATTCTGGTGCTGTGACCATATTCTGATAGTAACACCAGCATTTTCTGGTAAAAATACTAGACTCTCCTAGGTTCACATATCGCCGTGCTTCTAGTGATATATTCCTGGAATTTAGGAATTATTTTTTTCAGTGTAGTGTGTAAGTACAGGCTTGACATCATTTTAAGGTGATTTCAGGCGATGATTCCAGATTTCTATCCGATGATTCCGATGGATAGCGCCACTCGGCCTTTTTGTCAAAAGTCATGTTTTTGGCATTTTAAATTGAAATCAAAGACAAAACCAAAATCCAAGAACGTCGGCATCACCTGCGTATTTTTTGTAAGGATTTTTTGAGCCTAAAACGAGCAAAATTGGTTGAGAATTAAAGCTGTATACTATGAAATTCATTTTGCCGTAGGCTGAGTGAATGCAAGTGATTACTTGTTTATCTGCCTCACTCGCACTCATTGAGGCTTATAAGAATTTTCGTATTTCATCATTTCTGGCTTAGTTTTGAGTGTTTCAGCTTGAAACTTTCAGGATATCTTCCTGACGATAAGCTCGCAGGTAGTGGCGTCGCGTGCAATTTGGCAACACTGTATTCTATTCATTTAAACTCATGTAAATTATCGAATTCAGGGGGTACACAGTGCACAAGGAAAATTCGATATATTTAATGAGTTTAAATGGAGCAGTTGAATTGTTGCCAGATGGCACGCGACGCCACTGCTCGCAGGTGCTAACATTCCTCAAATGTGTACTTTTAGCTTATAAATTCGTCAATTTTAGCCAGAAACTGTTAACTTTTTTAACTTTTTGAGAAGCGCGACGTGGTGTCCACGGTTCTTACTTATCGACTCTGGAATCATCTAAACACCCTTTTTAAGGAACTTTTGAGAAGTGTCTAGGAAGGTCTAGAATATTCTAAGGTGTATTTTCGCAAATGATCCGGCGTTTCTTGGTCTGACGGAGCTCTTGGAAACCAGCAAGCTTCGCAGACTCATTTGCGAGGTACAGGGGGGAAAAAAACAACAACAATATTTACGCTAAGTGCATCAGGTATCATCTACCTGAAGTGCCCCGATTCGAGTGGAGGAAATCAAATTTTGCTACATTTCACGGGTCCATTGCTACCCCTCAAATATTTTGAACGGTATTCTCCAGAGTAGGTAATACACGCACAGCGGAATCTCTTTGTTCATCAGGATTGGTTATTTTAAAATCCTGATGATTTCGCCTTTCGAGCGAGTATTTCCCGTATACCTCGTGAGCACGGCCCTTAATTGACGTGAGATGGCAGCGGACACGCTGTTAATTTGACTGACATGCATTATGCGATAATTTGCTTCTGCCTCTAATTTGCTTTCGAAATGAGCATGCATTTTAAAATACCCAATCTGCTATGCGCAAGCGTAGTAGCGTTGCCATTAATAGTCCTATTTTAACTTGCCCAATGAACCTTTTCGATTTCTATTGATAGTGTTCGGCTTAAAGTGATTCCTGGTGAAACTTTTCCGGAGTTCAATCCGACGGATAGCGCCACTAGTCGTGTTTTTGGCATTTTAAATTGGAACCAAAGAAAAACCGCAAAATCCCAGAACGTCTCGCAGCGCCTGCGCCTGTAAAATAGATTGTTTTAGAGATGAGCTGGAAATTTAAAATCCAGGAACCTGATTGGCTTAGAACCTTTTTTAAACTTGAAACCGACGTCTGATTGGTAAATTTTAAATTTCCCACTTCTCACTATATAATAATCTATACTTTAATGGATTTTTTGAGCGCGAAATGAGCAAAATTGGCTGAAAAGTAAAGCCGTAAATTATTAATTTCATTTCGCCAGAAGCTTAGTGATTGCAATCGAGCACGAGAAATACACTGCCTTACTCGCACTCATTGAGGCTTATGCATGGGAATTTTCGTATTTCATAATTTCCGGCTTTAGTTCTGCGAGTAAGTATTTCTGCTTGCGAAACTTTCAGGATATCTTCCTGAAGTGTGTTCGCAGGTGCTGACGTTCCTCAATCCTCATATCTGTATACTTTTAGCGTAACTTAATCTATTCTTGCCCAAAACTGTTGACTTTTGAGCAGCACGACGCGACGTAGTGTCCACGGTTCAAACTAATCCACCCTGAAATAAACTCGACATCTGTGATCGGAAATAAATAGTCCAATCTGATGAATTAAGACTAGCGGAAATTACGAAAATCACACTAAGAAAGTCTAAACTTCAGTAATAAACTCATGTAACTGCTATAACGGCAAGATCCTACACGGAAAAAAAAGATTAGTGAAATTAACCATACGATAGCTGATTTTGGCACCTGCTAGATGTTATGGTAAACTTGACCAGAAGTATGGTACATTTACCGATACTTTGAGTAAATTCGAAATGCAATCAGGTAACATCACCTAGTACCTAGTCAAAACATAGTATACTTTTGGTTAACATTGCCATAACATCTAGCAGGTGCCAAAATCAGCTATCGTATGGTTAATTTCACCGTAGTTTTTTTTCCGTGTAATGGCGGCTCAACGCAGGTATCATGGGAGATTCCTGTCTATCATCTCACTTTCTCTACGGAAACACAGAGATATGCTGACATTTAGATAGGAATCTTCCGCGTGATACCTGCATTGAACCACCATTGTGCCCGATTCTGAGAGTGGATACCGTGATTTTTCAGTGTCATTTTCGTAATTTTTAGAGGTTTTTTTACAAGAATCAACTCTTCACTCCCATGTAGCAAAAGTTTGCAAGATCCCCGCATCGGTGCGATCTGTGGAATAAGCAGGGCACATTACCATGTCGTTGCATTCATGCAACTTTGATGTTTGAACTCTTTCGATGTATATTGAATTTTGGAGTTGTCTACTGATCACGCTCTCTGATCAATAACTCTTTGGACGGGTGCCAAGGCCTCATGAGATGCTTTTTTGACACCCTGTACGTTCTGCCAAGGCCTTATATTGCATGAGATGCTTTTTTGACACCCTGTACGTTGCGTTGCTTTGGTCCAAGCTTCTTTTCTCACGCATGTCACACTGTTGGTGGGAGGCGTCATCACCGCTCGTGAAATGATGATGATCATCATCAACCGGTGTGCGGTGCGCGGTGGTGGGTGCGCGAACGATGCGGTGACTGGCCGCACTTCGCGAATTCAACTGTTGATTGGTTTTCGATCTATTTAATGGCTTATCCGCGACCATTTCCGGTTCCGGTTCCTCAGCCACTTCAATCTCGGTTATGCATCGGCTTTTATTTTTATTTATGACTTGCACATGTTTCCTGCTTGTGCTGTACTTTGATTTCAAAAAGACTCTGCTTGGAGAAAAATCGCATAATATAGCTTTCATGAAAACAGTGGCGAAGCGTGATTTCTGGCAACATAACATGTTGTCCATTTGAACCCATATAAAAGGTCGAATTCGATGGCCATCGCCGTAGTTCGATATTTTTTGTGGGTTTCAAGGATTCAAATGCATCTTTGCCAGATTCCTTGCTTCGCAACTGCATGGAAGGCTGCAGTACAAAGGGGTACCCCCCCCCCCCCCCTAAAACTAAAACTTGGCTTTAACTTGGCAACGGCTTACAGTTACAGTACCAAGCTCTGCGTTTGGAGGATGTACTTGGAACTTTGCTGAAGCAGTATAACAAGCGGCATCGCTTAAGGGGGTCTCGTTTTAATTCTGTGAGCTTTTTCCCCAGCGCTCTCAGGAAGTTTCGTCGGGTTTTTTTTTTTTTTTTTTTTTTTTTTTTTTTTTTTTCTAACGCTTGACTGCGTAATGAGGCAGTGTGCGTCCAAAAATCGGCCTCGAAGGATCGAAAACTCTTAAATATGTCTGGCTTGAAGTGGGTTGACTTATACATATGGCTTAAACATTTGACGATAAAATGCGTTGTTGCCAAATTTTCCCGTGCTTGCCAACTTATAAAGTAGCAAAAAGAGGGTCATAGTTTTGCGGCATTCCTTTATAAGAACTAAAGGCAGTAACGCAGCGGTACCAGTAGCGCAGCGCATCTTCATATTGTCGGCGAGAATTTTATGAACTGTGGTCTATATCTCTATTCGGACATGTCTTTGACATCTTTAATTCCTCGGCGCCGATAAATCTGACCATTTTCGATGTTTTTGTGGGTTCACGAGTTAATGGATGCCAGGGATGTCGCTTTCTGCGATTCTTTAAAGCCTTTTTTCAGTCACCGACGATTCAACCGCGGGGCGGGATGATAAAAATATTACTAAAAGTCCAGGTCAGTGGTATGACTTTAACCCATTAAAATATTCTGTTCTGTAATATTTTTGTCCACCGATGGATACGCCGCGCCGTTGACTTTCAACGTTATTCCGTTATTTAATTATAATTCAATTTTATCTTCACCGATGAGTCTATCCATTGACAATATATAATATAGATCATATTTTGTTCGGGCGTTCTAGTCATCCTGCTAAACTGTCCCTTTTAATCTTTTTGTCAACCGGTGGAAATGGTGGAATCATCGGTGAATTGAAAAATTCACTTTCAGATCCCCGGCAGCTCTGATAGACGCCCGGAGCCCGCGGCCGACGCGCGGCGTTCTAAAGACAAATCAACGATCATAAAGAGAGAATAATAACTAGAAAACACTTCAGATTTTCTTCTAATCAAAACAGAACTTGCCTATAAGACTTAAAAATTAAATTTTTAAAGTTCTCTCTAACAAAAACCCAAAGCTTCGCTATTAATTTTCATTCTATTTCCTCATGCAACATAAGAGTTATTATTCCAAAGATTATTGATGCTATCCTCCTTCATTTCTACCATACATTATGATGATAGAAGAAATGTTGGGTGCGTCAAGGTTTCAGTCAACACCCAGCAGACGTCCCAGCGATTAATGTAGACACGCGACTCTGATCATTCGATTATTTCCTTTAAGTGCTTCATAATTTTCGTCACTTGGGAAAAAGCGAGGTGTAGGCTGCTATTTCATTTTAATGAGATTTCCGCTAAAAATATAAGTGTCTTCCATCATCAGTGTGCTAGAAGCTCGCTCGGTTATTATTTTCCCAAACTGTCATATTCGTGTCAATACTTGTTAAGATTTGTCTCTGTTGTGCGGAAAACTTTCCGAAGCCCGAGGAAAACGAAACTTTTCATCCCCTCAACCCTCAACAGTCAACAGTGACGGAGAAGAGATCGAATCTTAGTCGCTGCTCGTCATCCTCATTCGATTATTTATCCCCTTCTGGAATTACCTTATTCCCCGCCATCTGAAATATAAATCGCGCTTAGGCGGATACAGGAATCTCTTTCTCTCTCTCGCTCCATATTTTCCCCTCCCTCTCTCTCCATCTCTCTCTCTTCTCCCATTTGAATGCGTGCGTTAGAAAAGGATAGAAATGAGGGCTTAAGTCACGTGATGGCCCCCTCTGCTATCCTTTTCTAACACATGTGTTCAAATGACGGAAGAGAGAGAGAGAAATACCCACACAGATTCCTGTATCCGCCCATGAAATCGCGCCCATTAAACGGAATGAGTGTGAAATGAAATTTTTCGAATAAGGGGGAGGGCGGAGAAAGAGGTGTCGGCTGCGGTCCTGGTCTTGCAATCCCTCCGACTTTGCACTCTCATCAGCCCTCGTCAACAACCCACCCCCACCGCCCTTCCCTCCATACCCTACCCCCCACTTTAAAGCTACGACGTAACTCACCGACTCGCGATGCGCTGCAATTTCAGTTTTTATCACCCGAAATGCAAACATAAGGATTTACGAATTTTCTCTCCCCGCGCGACTCCCCAGATTTTAATTTCTTATTGCTCAATGCTCATGGAAGCGCGATGATCCGATGGAGAACGGGCGAGGGGGGAGAGGTCAAAAGTGGTCGATCAAATCGTCGCCGAGCGTCGCACAGTTTAATGTAGCCTCAGGGCGGAGAGCTCAGGAATAAAACAGAGAAACGCAGATATTTCTTGAAATTTGTGAGAAAACAGCGAAAACTCGGGTTTTTTTTTTTTTTTTTTTTTTTTTTTTTTTTAAAAAAAATTAAATCTGACATTTTTTGAATTTGAAGCCCAAACTTATCGTGTACCTTCTGTAAAGGAACAGGAAGGGAGGGAAGGAAGGAGGGAGGGAGGGAGGGAGGGAGGGAGGGAGGGAGGGAGGGAGGGAGGGAGGGAGGTAGGAAGGGAGGAAGGGAGGGAGGGAGGGAGGGAGGGAGGGAGGGAGGAAGGAAGGAAGGAAGGAAGGAAGGAAGGAAAGATAAAATGAGTTGGGGGGGGGGGGGGTCATCTAATATTTTCGGGTGTAGAATAACAGATTTCTGTAAGTTCCTTTAAAATTTGAAAAGCTAGAAATCAAGGATTTTCAAGATTGCCGAAGAAAAAGGATCGCATTGCACTTTGCTAGGACACACAAAATTGTATCCATAGAATTGTGTGGCGTGGCAGCAATTTTGGAAGGGACCAATAACAGGATGAATGGGTCTAACCGTACATCGAAAAGCTGGTGTTAGTTTTGGAAGGGGTGGGGGGGGGTGATTTCCGTCAAATTGCCAATTTTACTATTTTCGATGAACTGTTAACGTACAATGTTAATGGAGCGTATATATTTATCAATCTCTGTAGTTTTGTTCAACTCATAAATATGAAAGAATGAAAATTATTGTGATTAATACGTGAAATATTGCCCGAAAAAATAGAAAAGAAGAAAAAATAGTCGGTAATGAGTGTTACGAAGCATTGTAAAATGTGTTAAAAATGTCGATGAGCGTGCACAACAATTCCAAAATTCACTCCTAACCTAGAAAACGGCAACAGGAGTCATCGCCTGAGCAGGAAAAAAGAACAAACACACAAAGCCGCTAAAAAGAGATAAATAAAGAAGGAAGTTGTTCATTTATTAAATAGAACTTTTTCAAGGGAGTTCTGAAATTTCACGTGCATTATTTCGTTGTGCGTCGGGCAGGAAAAAAATATTAGGCGCGGGGGTGAATGAAAGAGCTGGGGACTCAAGGCGAAAATTTGACTTCGGGGAAATCAGTTATTCCCGCATCTTACATTAGGGGTGAAATCCCTGCCCCTGCCTCCACCCCACTCTCTGGCCGTGGGCGCGTGGGTTAGTTATTTGATGTCGCTTCTTTTCGTACTCACGTTGTCAGATTTCAGAAAAAAAATCCATAGATTCTCCACACTGAAAAAAAATACTAACTTTAAAGTATTTACTCACTTTAAAGTATGGTCAAGACTTGAACATTCCTAGTTTTACCTCTTAAAATAGTTAAATCAAAGCAGCACGGGGCTCCTTTAACTATGTTAAGTGGTAAAACTGAGCATGCGTAAGTCTTGACCATACTTTTAAGTAGATAAATAAATACTTATGGTTTGCAACTTTTTAAAGTGCATTTACATCGCGATATTGTAAAATAGTTAAAAACTGAACAGTAAATTAGTGTAAATAATTTTGATGGGAACTAGGCTAAAACAATTTATCAATCCCCGGAACGTTTCGGTGTGCTAACATCACCATTTTTAATAGGAAATTAAATAAAACAATAAAATAAAAAAACTTGATTCTAGTTTGTTCCTCGTTCTGAGCACCATTTTTATTTTCTCCCCCCCCCCCCCAATTACCACTCAAGAATGAGAGAAAGTATTGCCATCATGACAAATTTTGAAGTTGGGGTTATTCCATTTCTTGCCATTTTAGGTCCCCCTGAGCTCAAAAATCTTAATCCCAAAAAATGTCTGTCCGTCTGTCTGTGGCACACAATAACTCCTACCCTATGGGTCCATTTGCATTCAAATTTTGCAGAAAGAATACTTTTTGATAGTTCTAGAGGAGGTTTTTTAGTTTTTTCCTTAAACTGACTATAAGGGTTGTTGGGGTGGGAGGTTACCATAATAATAGGGTACAAATCGCAATGTCTGAAAAATGGTTTTAAAGATTTTCTTGTTTAATAATTGTTTAATGTATTTTCGGATCAAAAACGGTGATGTGCGAGCGCATCAAAACGTTCCAGACATTGATTTATTTTGTGCCTGGTTCCCATAAAAATTGTTTACATAGATCCGTATTTTTGTAAAATCGATGGGATTTTTTCAATAGATCTGGCAACCTTGCTCCGTTCCCGATGAATCAAGCGAGTAATGTTATGTAATGAAGATTTTTAAGTACCTACCCAAGCTGCGGAGTTCGGAGGACCAGGGATCGAGACCCCGCGGAATGCGCCCATAAGCGTACCCAGGAGATCATCCCTCTCTCTTTTTGTCCGTTTGATCGCGTGTGTTAGAAAAAGACAGATTAAGAGCAGTCACGTGACTTTCACTCTTTTTTCTATCCTTTTCTAACACATACGTTCAAACAGGCGGAGAGAGAGAAGGAATGCGTCGCGCGACCGACGCGACGCACGGCACCACGCCGGAACTTTCATTTTCAACCCCTCTCGGACTCCACCCCTCTGTAAAGTGTTGATAGTAGTTGGCCTCTATTCCTCCGGTGCTCGTATTCGTCTATATATATATTTATATTTTCCTCCCCTTTTCATTTATTGGGTTTTTTTTCTGGCTGTCTGTCTGTTTGTTTGTTTGTTGGTTTTATTGCGTTGGCCCTTTTTATTGTTTTTGTTTTTTTTTTTTGTTTGACGCGTTTTGTATTCTTGTCGTCTCTTGTTTTTATCACTTTATCCGGTGTTGCTGAGATCACTGATTGGGGCCTGAATAATGTAATGTTTGGTCCTCGTGGACCGTGATCCTGTCTACATGTAACTTGCGATGAGATCGATGACTTGAAAATGCTACGCTGACCAATCAGAAACGAGGATTTGCCGTCAATACGACCTTGCTCGTTTCAGATGCTTAAGAAGGCTGGCTTACCTATGATATATTTTTTTATTCGGATATCTACCCCTTCAAAAGTCTAAGGATATTGCATTAACGGATCTCTGGTTTCACAACTTTCTCGACTTCCGCAGTTCGAAGCCTCCTTTCCAAAGTGTTGTACACTGTGAGTCAAAGGGAAAACTTTGGGCTTTTTTAAAGATTACACACGGAGAAAAATTCATATTTGGGGCAACCAGAATTACTTCTATGTAATAGTTAAATGTTCATTCGCGTATCCTTAACTAGATTTCTTGTAATATTCAAAATACATTTTTCGTTGAAACCAGCAATATCTTCACAGATATCAGAATTTACATTTAACTATTCCGTAGAAGTAATTCTGGGAGCCCCTATTATAAATTTTTCTCCGTGCAGATGAACTTGACCTTTCAATTTGGACTGCGCTTTACTTAACGATCGCACGCTCAGCTCATCCATTGAGGTAGATATGATGTAAAAAAAGAAAATTGTCTCGGTTTCCCGAGAAATTTTAATGATCTTAGTTTGATGACACAAAATCCTGAGTTTACCGTGGAAAGCATACAAAAGCTTTCCAGGAGAGAAAAATTTGTTATGATAACTGATTCTCGGTTCTTACGGAACGCCGAAGTGTTCGCTTGCTGTAACTAAAGTTTTTGGATGTGAGTACCGAACTTTAGTCAGGTGTATCGAAGACGTCGGTAAGTATAAATAATGCTACACTGGAGAAAATATCCTGTGTTTAATTAAACAAAATTCTTGTTACGGCATCAAGAAATTTTTCTCAGTATACCATACAAATTCCATTCTTATATTGGAGACTTTCTACCTGAAGTTCGGTATACTTAAAACCGAAAACCTCGGTCACTGCAACTGAGCACTTAAATACATGAGTTCAAATGGGCTAAGATAGAGAAGGACAGTATTCTGGCTACTGGTAGGCCAGAAGGCATCAGCTTCAAGGTATAAAGTGATCACGTGATCAAAATACAGATGGTTCCACGAAAAGAAGGGACTTACATTCGTTACCATAAACAAGGTGTTTGCTCTGTCTTAGAAAGTACTGTTATGATTTAACAAGGATTTTCTTGGAAGAGCACACCTTATGTTTTATGCGGGCTCTAGATTCTTGCAAAAGACGCCTCGTCTGCGTCTATGTGACAATATGGTTGTGAATTGAAAAACGAGAGTAAATGCTTTTAGCTTAATAAACACGTTTCAGCGAATATGACGTTGTGCTTCACGACTTTATGTATGAAAAATTTTTACAGTCAATTCCTTTTCATTTTTCGTCCCAGTTCTGTTTCCTTTCCGCAGTATTTCTCTTTGAGCTTTGTTTTTTTTCTTACTGGGACAGCGATATATAAGTAATGCGTGCCGCAAAGCACTCTGTAATTATTTAGTCGCATGATGCCATAGCCAGCGCTGAGCCGAAACAATCAACTGTTTTGTTCGTCTGTTTCTGGGTCTTGGCATTATTTCGTGTGCCTCTCTCTACGAATCGATATTGTTTCCTTTTGTTTTATTTATTTCCCTGGCGGCCCTCGCTTTCGCAGTTGTATGGCTGTGTATACTCTGTTCCTTAAAAAAAAGGGGGGGACAGAAATAATCATCGTATTGCAATTAGTTCGAATGTTTTTTAGTTTTGCCAAGGTTTTACTTTGTTCTTCACAATTTTGCTGATGAATGACTTGCCAGTAAGGAGTGTCGGATGATCCTTAAAAGAGACGCTTATGCGATTTTTTGTTTTTTGTTTTTGTTTGTGTTTTTAAGAATTCGACTTCACACAATCGGAGCAACAAAGGAAACGGTGGTAAAATCGATATGATACTCAAAGTTATGACGTAACAATATTCGATTTGACGATTTTACTTTGTAAAATGAATGTAAATCAGTTGGGGTTGCTTCAATTGAGTTGGTTGGTGACAATTTATCACTTGGTTAGCGTTAAAACTCTACGGATTGATGGTCGGGACGTTGATTTTGATGCGCAGAAATCACGAACCCATCACTGCGCATAAACATTGCGAACTGTCATCGGTGAACTCATCTGACATGACCCCTAGAAAGAGAATATTACACACGCAGTTTTGGTTTTCATGGGATTTTTTGATGGGTAGCTCTCAGCAGTACTTGTGACATCATACACTTGATCAGCGGGGAAGTTTGCAAGTCTAGCAACGTTGTAGCTTGTCCGTTTGAACCTATGAAAAATATAGAACATCGAATCGATTAGGATGTGCGGCAAAAACCTCGGCATTCGATATTTTTTATTGGTTTTAATGGATAAAATGTGACGTTGCCAGACTACACGCTTCGTTAATAATTGATTACTGCACTCGATAAAACTAATCAGCGTATACTTCACCCCAACGGTCAAGGCACTAAGTCAGCCGAGTCAGGGGTTAGATTTTATTAAGACGTGACCCAAAATTAGCACTCTAGATATTTATATCTAACATTAATCTATAAACTGTAATTTAGGTGGGCCCATCCTTGAGCTCCCCAACGCAAAGCAAACCTATTTTATTTTTCACGTTTCTATGGCTTCTGTTCAGAATTGTGTATCAATATGTTTGACAAGTTTGAGTTAAAAGCTTTGCTGAACTTAGTCACACTCTAGAATTTTGTTCGACTGAAGCACTTTGATTGTGAACCGGACGTAAATGAAAATTACAGTGACCGGTTCACTCCAAAATTTTGAGTCTTTTGTTTGTTTGTTTGAAATGCAGGTTCTCGAGGACTGGTTTAACATGTTTCTCATGTTTGGTGGATCTTTCATCGCATGGCAACACATGAGTTAGCGGAAGCCTCCTGACTTACACGTCATAGACACATTCGTATACGTCAATAGGCCAGGAGGACTGCTTGCTTACTGACGTATTTATACGTCATCAGGATTTAAACAAACGTCGAGATCATTTACAAACCCAGTGAAATGAACTCGGGGTTTTTTCTTGTTTTTTTTTCGCTTTCTTTCTCGCAAAGTTGGTACCACTCATTGTCAGACACGTAGCTTTGCATCTTCGCCCCCGCGTAACCCTCACATTTGCGGGAGGACTTTGTCCTCTCTGCTCTCTCTCTCTGCCCATTTGAACGCGCGCATTAGAAAAGGACAGCTCATAGGTAGTCACGTGACTTTCTCCCTTCAATCTATCCTTTTCTAACGCAAGCGTTTAAATGAGCTTAGAGAGTGATAGAAAGACTTGTGTCTGGACTGCTCCTGTGGCATATACGCAATAATAATGAGTATGTTATGCCTCAACGGCAGCTCTTAAAATATCCACCCGAATAAATCCAGTCTTTGAGCGTCTTGCTGAAATCGTTAAATTTCTACGATTTGTTTACGTTAACAGCATTGGAAGTGATTTGAGTCTTCCGACAGCCTTTTATGCGTGCAATTTTCTCGGCCAAATTGATCGATGTTTATGCAATTCGACGAATCTTACCCGCGTAAACGTTCCCGTTCGGCGATACTTATTAGAGGCAATTTATATTTTACCATCACGCTATTTCTGTTTCTCTTTTATTGATTTTTCGATCCCTTTAACTCTATTTTGATGAAACTAATTTAATGCTTTCTCTCTGTTCTGTTTTAGGTAAGTGCCCGTTTATCTGCTAACACTTTGGAAGAGGTAAAGAGAATTCAATGAATGAAATTATATTTAAACTTTGCGTGGTTTTCCATGACGATTGTACGCCCTTTTCTTTCAAGGTTGCTAACGTGCTAAAGAATCCCTAACGTTTGGTTCTTAAATCGGCCCCTGGAGTCGCCTCGATCGGTTTTTAGTGGCAAGATGTATCGATAGAAAAAAAAAATCATGCTGATGAGAATATAACAGAGAAGTGTCAGTCAATGAAGTAAATGTCTATGCTGGAATCGATTTCAGATCCATTCGTTTTTGTATTTTTAGTTGAAGTTCATTGTTGCATTGTCAATTCTCAACCCTTGAGTGTTCTTATGATAATTCATCCAGCCTTTATAGTTAAAAAGTCTATACGCTAGTTCGTGGTGATTATCAGAATTAGTTCAAATTTGACACAGGCCTTTGGTCATAGACTTTATTAATTTGTTTTTAATGTCTACACAAATCTTAAGACCTATCACACGAATTAAGGCCATTTTTCGCCTCATACAGCGCAGGAAAAAAAAACAGAAAAAACCCTTTCATAGCTCTGACAAAACCTTTGGCAGAAAAATAACCCAGCTAAAGAGAGCATAAGCGAAAGACTCCACAGCTAACCAAAGGTTTTGTACGCCTGACTAAAAAGATTTTACTGGGTGAACCGAAGATTCGGTTGGCTCAAAATAAGTCTTTTGCTGTGTCATTTTTCTACCGGAGTTTTGGTCAGCGCTGCCTTGGTGTTTTTCTCTGTTTTTTCCGTGTTCTTGAAGTATACATATAGCCAAACATGGCTCTAGCAATGCATAGCTCTAAGCTCCTTGTAAATGTCATTACAAATTTAATTGTAAATCTAATTTTCTAAACCATTGTAAAAATAGCCGACTTTTTTCAGTGTACAATGACCTATGAAAACTTTGGATTTTTCTCTCAACTTGTGTCGCAAAATTATATCATAACGAGGGGTGAATGATGCGAATCACCGGTCCTAGCAATAATGAGCGGTTTCATACATGAGCAACCCTCGCGTATAATCTCGCGGTTTTACCCGCGACAAATAATAACACTGTTCCATCCTCCGTCACATAGTCCTACTCTCCCCAACTTCTGAACAGTGTTTCCAAATTTAGCGGGAAATTCAAAAATTTTACTTTTAGTTAAATGGGAAAATGCGTATAATTATACACAAAATGACAGCTCTGCTTCCAGAGACAAATAGAGACCCAACACAAAGTGGGGAGTGATGGACATAGGTCAGGTTTTCTACATGGATTAAATTGGCGTGGTTTTTTTTTTTTTTTTTTTTTTACAGAATAACTTTTCTGATGAATTATTTTAAAAATTGCATGTCTTTAAATCTTAAATTTTAGACTTGAAAGCAAAATTGCAGGTAGATTTCGACTGAAGCAATGTTGACCGCACTCTACAGTAGGTGACTGTTAGCCGTTGTTTTGTTGCGCCCCCTAATAAAAACAAGCCCATTTTTCTCGCCTCACTTTTAGAACACTGGAAGCACAGAAAAAAATAGACAAAAACACTCTGGTAGCGTAGACAAAATTTTTGGTAGAAAAATGACCCAGCAAAATGCTTCAGTTGAGCCAACCAAATCTTTGGTTCAAACAGCGAAATCTCTTTAGTTAGGCGTATAAAACTTTTAGTTAGCTCTACTAAAATCTTTTGCTGGGTCATTTTTCTACAAAATGTTTTTTAGCACAACCAAGTGTTATTTTCTATTTTTACTGTGAGCGTAGCGTGTGCTGGGTTTCTAATTGTCTCTATATACCTCTTAATCAAGCTGAGTTTTCGCAAACTATTCCCGAATTGAAATCGCAAAATCATCCAATAAGGATTTTTCCTTTTCATTCTAATAATTGGAAGTAATGTCGATTTCGGAGAAACCAGAACGGATTTAGGCAAATAATAATCAGCGGTAGGAGAAGGGAGGGAGGGAGGAATCTCTGGAGAAATATTGACGGTCGAAGTTCATCCGACCATAAAATTGCACGATTATTAATGGCGAGGCGGGCGCGGTGTTCGAAACAGGGCGATAAAAAGTGAAAACAAAGTTCGGTGCCGGGATCATAGAATGTGTATAGAGGTGAGAATTATTTCCTCCTTCAACGGTTTCTCTTGATTTTGTGTCTGTTTGTGCAAGTGCCAAATTCATTTCCCCCATCTCCCCCATCAAAAGTTCGTTTTAAAGTTATCAAGTTTCTCTTGCATACCTTGCGCTCGGTTTGTTTGAAAGGATCGTGACTTGCCCTGGTAATGCACCGCTGATTCATACACTGTCGAGTGTCGAGGAGATCGTCATTGCAATGCTAGAACATGGTGTTACCTCTGTCGAGGCCGGAATGTGGACTCCACTTATTGTTTGGGGGGGGGGGTTGCTGGCCCTAAATATTGTGGACTTGGGGGTTCGCTCGTTTGTCGATCCGACCCGCGTATACCTTCCTTGGAGGTCCAATAGCCCCGTGAATACAAATTGTTTGAAAACTTTTTACTTGACGATGAGGGTTTCCATTTTTCAAGAAGTCATACGATGAAACATTTGTGATTGAGAATGTTTAATCTCAATAAAAGAACCCTTTTTTGTTCAATTTTGCAACCCTGTATTTTTCATTTATATAACCTATTATATAACCAGTTACACAATCAAGCAGTAATTTTCCGTTCTTATATAACCTCTTATATAACCAGTTACGCAAGAAACCAGTTTTTCGTTCATTTATATGACCTATTATGCAATCTACCAGTACTTTTCCTTTCTTATGTAACCCATTATATAATCGATTACATCACTCAGTGGAAAGTTCCAGTATAGTTACATAACCACGATCATTATGTAACAACCGACTATAAATACTGGAGCTCTCCACTGAACAAATCAGTCTCTCTGGCACGCTTGACTAAAGCTGTCTGAGTCTCCTGACAGGCTTGATTAAAGCTGTTAGCTCTTCTCTATCTAAAGCAGGCTTGACTAAAGCTGCTCTCTATCTCTATCTAAAGCAGGCTTGACTAAAGCTGCTTTCTCTATCTCTATCTAAAGCAGGCTTGACTAAAGCTGCTTTCTCTATCTCTATCTAAAGTAGGCTTGACTAAAGCTGCTTTCTCTATCTCTATCTAAAGCAGGCTTGACTAAAGCTGCTTTCTCTATCTCTATCTAAAGCAGGCTTGACTAAAGCTGCTTTCTCTATCTCTATCTAAAGCAGGCTTGACTAAAGCTGCTTTCTCTATCTCTATCTAAAGTAGGCTTGACTAAAGCTGCTTTCTCTATCTCTATCTAAAGCAGGCTTGACTAAAGCTGCTTTCTCTATCTCTATCTAAAGCAGGCTTGACTAAAGCTGCTTTCTCTATCTCTATCTAAAGCAGGCTTGACTAAAGCTGCTTTCTCTATCTCTATCTATCTTTCTTTATCTCTAACGCAGGCTTGATTAAAGCTGCGCCTCTCTCTCTCTCTAAACTTAATTTTGTGTTTTCTCTTTTCAGCATTATTTATTTCGGTAGGCTTGATTAAAGCTACCAGTAAAACTTGTACTCTAATCTCTATTTTCTTTTCAGCATTTTAGTTGGTAGGCTTGATTAAAGCTACCACTAAAACTTATACTTTTCAACAGAGGCGCGCGTTAACATAAAACTTTAAAATTACCTAAATTTTCAGTTATTATTTCAGCAATTATTCACGTAAATTTAATCTCTCAAAATTAGTAAAAACTCAGTCATCATTACAATTTTTATTTCATTTACTTTAGTTTCCAATGATGAGAAAGCTGATGAGGCACTAGCCGAGGCGAATTTCTGAGGAAACTTATAATTTCTAACTTAATTTTGAAATCCGGCAAACTTACTTTTACATATAATTTCATATTTTTTACACCCCCAAAACCCCCACTTTCTTTCATGGTCCTCCGGGCCGGATTCAATAAGGAAAAAATTTGAGTCGACACCAGTCCTAAGAGACGCTTTTCCACTTAGGTCAACCTCAAATTCAACTCTACAAAAATGGCAGACGATCTATCCAAATCGTCGACAAGTCAAATCGATCAAACTCAACTTTCTACTCTACAGGGTCAAACTAAAGATCCAAAAGCCCAAGGTGAACAATCTAAGGATCCAAAAGGCAGCGAAAATGAACAAATGCAGCAAGCGTACAGTAATCTGATGGTGCTAAAAGAGCAACGCCAGAGAATCTTTGCTGCAGCTCAAAAAATTTTAGATCGGTTTAATAAAGAAATGAATAAAAAAAATGTCCATTTATTCGAGTCACAAATGGAGAGACTTACAAAACTTCAATCCGATTTTGACACATGCAGCGAAAAAATCAACGAGATGAACTCATGCGTCCCCGAAAAGTATAGATTGGGAGTCATAAAACAAGGAGATTCTTTTGATGACATAGTGCACACAGCCCAAGTTATATTTTGGAACTTCAAAAAACTAGCAGAAACACCTCCTCAAACCACAAATCCTAGTTTCAACAACGGAATTTCAAGCCAAGTCAGATTACCAGTTTTGGAACTACCAAGATTTAGTGGTGAGTTGAAGGAATGGACTCGTTTCTACAATTTATTTGAATCATCGATAAACAAAAACGAAAACCTAACTCCAGTTGCAAAATTCGAGTATCTACTCACTCGATTGGATCTCGAACCGCTACAATCGATAAGTACATTGGAAATAACATCTGAAAACTATGCAGTGGCCTGGGATCTACTCTGTAAACGATACAACAGTGACAGACGTCACGTGGCACATCATCTTAATGGATTGTTGGATCTACCTGAACTATCGACGAGCTCAGTGTTGCCAAAATTCCTCGCAAAATTAAATGAACATACGCACGCGCTAACCGCATTGAAACAAGATGCTAATTCCTACAATCTACTTTTGACAGCGGTATTATTACGAAAATTTTCCAATTACTATCTTGGAAGATTTGAAGACTCAAGAATTGATCGTTCGAAATATCCGACTTTCAAAGAAATTGAAGACTTTCTAAACGCTGAAAGTGCTAAACTGGACTCAATGCGATCATCGAAAGTTGACTCTCAAAAAAGTAACTTTTCGCCCAAAAGCCAGACCTATAGCAAACCAGCAAAAGTTTTTCATGCAAAGGTGACTGAAAAAGTCAACAAAAGCCCGCACAGTAGTCAAACTAAAACGAAAGGACAAACTCGAGATCGAGAAATGAAATGCCCATGGTGCTCAGAAGCGCATTCTATATTCAAATGCGACAAAATCAAACGAATGCCTATTGAAGAAAGGCGAAATCAAATCCAACGAAGGAACAAATGCTCAAATTGCTTTGCAGACAGTCACGAGTTAGATGCTTGTAAATCACGATTCAGATGTTTTAAGTGCAAAGAAAAACATCACACATTACTATGCGACGAAAATGCTGAAAAAACAAAAGCGATCAGTCTTGCAGCACAATCTCAACCCATTGCAGCCACAAATCAATATCACAGCTCCATTTTAGGTACGGCGCTGGTTGAAATAGCCGATTCCACCGGAAATTACCAACAAATTAGAGTTGTGATTGATTCAGGCTCAATGGCAAGCTTTATAACTGAAGAGTGTGCAAAACGTCTTCCGGTCAACTCTGAAATTCAAAAGGTAACAGGCCTCGGAGACAAAGAAGTTGAATCTAAAGGTTCCACCGAGTTTTGGATAAAACCGAGGCAAAAGGCAGAACCTAAACTTCGAGTCAAAGCCATAATCATTCCAACGATTACCGAAAATCTGCCATGCACACCTATTCCTGACGAAGTGAAACACGAATGGAGCAATTTGGACCTTGCTGACCCTCAATTTTACGTCACGAACAAAATTGACGTCTTGCTGGGAATCGATATTTTTCCATACATCTATACCGGTCAAAAAAGGTTGTCCGAAAACCTCGGTAACGCACTCCTGAGTATATTCGGCTGGGTCATAGTGGGGCGAATTCAAGCCATAAATTACCCCTCAACTCAAACCTCACTCTTGACTACTGAACATCAAAAACTCAGAGAAACTTTGCAAAAATTTTGGCAAATTGAGGAAGCTGCTCCCAAATTAATTTCAAACCCTGATGATGATATTGCAGAAAAACAATTTCGCGATCTTCATTACAGGCTACCTGATGGTAGATATGTTGTGCCAATACTTTTGAAAAATGATGCGCCTGCAATTTCAGATTCCTACACTATGGCCGAAAAACGATTAAAACTTTTGCAAAAAAGACTGGAAAAAATGCCAAAGATAAAAGAGGATTATGCTCAATTTTTAAAGGAATACGAAACTCTAGGTCACATGATAGAGGTAAAAGAGCTGGGTCAAGCAAAAAATTATATTCCACACATGTTTATAATTCGTGACTCCAGTCTCACTACAAAACTACGAGTAGTCTTTGACGCCTCAATGATGACTATTTATGGCGGAATATCTTTGAACCAAGTGCTATACGTTGGACCAAAAACCCAAAATGACATCACTGAAATTTTGTTAAGATTTCGGACTCACAAAGTCGCGCTCACGACTGACGTTACAAAAATGTTCAGACAAATTTTGATAAGACCTCAAGACCGAGCTTATCAACACATTTTATGGGAGGAAGATCCTACAAAACCAATCAAAGAGTACGAACTGTGCACAGTCACGTATGGAACCACTTCTGCCCCATTTTTATCTGGTAGAGTCATAAAGCAATTGACTCTCGACGAAAAACACGACTTTCCCGAAGCAGCTGAAGCCCTTTCAAAAGACGTGTTTGTCGATGACGTCATCACTGGAACCGATGACGTCGAGTCGGCAATCGAACTAAAAAATCAATTGATCGGAATAGCGGGTCGTGGACAGTTCGAACTACAAAAATGGTCTTGCAACTATAGTGAAGTATTAAAAGATTTGAATCCTACTGATATCGCACTCTCTCCTGAAATCAAATTCGACGGAGATGACTCAAATTCACTAGGAGTACTTGGATTACGCTGGTCTCCATCTAATGACACATTTTCTTACTCTGAAGTTGAATTCAGTCATAAACTAACTAAACGAAGTATATTGGCCGACACAGCCAGAGTTTTCGATCCAGTTGGATGGATCACTCCTGTAATTCTACCTGCAAAAATTCTAATTCAAAGATTATGGATAGCTGGTCTAGATTGGGACGACTCAGTTCCTCCTGACCTTGCCCAAGTTTGGTTATCCATTTTAAATCAACTGCCATTATTAGCAAAATTGAAAATTCCTCGATTAATTTTCAATCCTAACGAAAAACAAGTCATACTGATTGGTTTTTCCGATGGATCTCAAGTTGGATACGGAGCTACCGTATACATAAGAGCGCCTTCAAAAACTGGGTATGCAACCAACCTGCTCATCGCAAAATCAAAAGTTGCGCCCACAAAACCGCTCACTATACCTCGATTAGAATTATGCGGGGCAGAGCTACTCGTAAAAATAATACAAATTGCTCGCACATCTTTGAACAAAACGAACTTTATCATCGAAAGAGTGGTTGCTTTGTCAGACTCATCAACCGTTTTAAGTTGGCTGACAACACCTCCTTACATGCTCAAAACATATGTTGCAAACAGAGTTGCAAACATCACTGAAACCATGCCCGCTGAATACTGGGCGCACGTATCAACAAAAGACAACCCAGCTGATCTAGCATCACGCGGAACATCACCAAAAATTTGGTAAACAATAATTTCTGGTGGAACGGACCCGACTGGCTCCAAAAACCAATCTCAGATTGGAAAATAGCCTCAATTCAGAGCATTCAAAACAAAAAAGAAATACCTGAATTAAAAGCTGAGTTGCCAAAAATAGCATTAAATACGACAGTTTCGAACACTCACGCTCAAAATTTCTCTTCATGGCAAAAATTGCGACGCATAACTGCTTGGTGTCTTCGATTTTACGAAAACGTAAAAAGATCGAAAAAAGGCGAGAAAAAGGTTTTTGATCCATTAACAACTCACGAACTAAATAATGCTCAAAACCGACTTATCATCGCGACGCAACAAGCAGAGCTGAGTGACGAATTAAAACATCTTAATAAAAACAACAAAAAACTGAGTCCTCATATGTTGTCCCTGAATCCCTTTTACGACTCAGAAGGCGTATTAAGAGTAGGAGGCAGATTAAGTCATTCACAACTCAATTATTCTGCGAAACATCCTGCAATTTTACCTAAAAAGAGTCATTTAACCAATTTGATAATAGAACATTATCACAAACTTTACTTACATGCAGGTCCGAGAAATTTGCAAAGTATTTTATCTCAAAATTTTTGGATAATTTCAGCCAGAAACGCCATTCGATCACATCTCCTTAAATGCGTCAGATGTTATCGAAATAAACCGAAACCGTCTTATCCAAAAATGGGCGAACTACCAAAAAGTCGTGTAACTGTGACAAAATGCTTCTTAAAAGTCGGCACTGATTACGGTGGACCGATACTCATAAAAGAGAGCAAGCGGAGAAATTCCAAATTTCAAAAGGCATACATTTGCCTCTTCGTTTGCATGGCAACAAAAGCCATACACCTGGAATTAGTGTCAGACTTAAGCACCGAAGCATTTTTGGCTTCGATAGATCGATTTATTTCACGCCGCGGACTGTGCTCTGACATCTATTCAGATTGCGGTTCAAATTTCCAAGGCGCAAATAATCATTTCAACGAACTTCAAAACTATTTGAAAGCCGAAAAAGTTCACTCCAAAATTCATAATGAACTCGCAGACCGAAACATAAAATGGCATTTTAATCCGCCATCGGCACCACACTTTGGTGGCATTTGGGAAGCGGGCATCAAAGCGACGAAATATCATTTAAAACGGACGATCGGCGAACATAAATTCACTTTCGAGGAGGTCAGCACTTTACTGACAAAAATCGAAGCGATACTTAACTCTCGGCCGCTGTGTGTCCTCACATCTGATACAGATGAACTAAACGCACTCACACCAGCTCATTTCATTGTTGGCGGACCGCTACTCAGCTTACCTGAATACGATTGGAGCGCAACTCCCGAAAATAGATTATCGAGGTGGCAAATGATACAGAAGATCACGCAACATTTCTGGCAACGTTGGTCTGCCGAATATTTGAACACGCTTAATCAACGGCTCAAATGGCAAACTCAATCTGATCAGCTGAAGATCAACGAAGTTGTTATGATAAGAGATGACAATGCCCCTCCCCTCTCCTGGCGACTTGCGCGTGTCACCGAAGTTCACCTAGGTGACGATCAGATCGCTAGGGTCGCGACCTTGAGGTGCGCGAGCGGTCAGCTTCTGAAACGACCAGTGACCAAACTGTGCCGTCTTCCTCTCAATTAGTCACCGCGGCACGCTTGACTAAAGCTGTCGCCTCTTCCTAATTGAGAAAAAGAACTGTCACAAAAAAAAAAAAAAAAAAAAAAAAAAAAACTATTTTTTTTTTTTTTAAAACTATACAAATGTATCCCGTCCTATTTTTTTATTAACCTGAAGTTCCTATTAGTTAATTTTTTTGTTCCTAATCCTCACCAAAAAATGGTGGGGAGTATGTTTAATCTCAATAAAAGAACCCTTTTTTGTTCAATTTTGCAACCCTGTATTTTTCATTTATATAACCTATTATATAACCAGTTACACAATCAAGCAGTAATTTTCCGTTCTTATATAACCTCTTATATAACCAGTTACGCAAGAAACCAGTTTTTCGTTCATTTATATGACCTATTATGCAATCTACCAGTACTTTTCCTTTCTTATGTAACCCATTATATAATCGATTACATCACTCAGTGGAAAGTTCCAGTATAGTTACATAACCACGATCATTATGTAACAACCGACTATAAATACTGGAGCTCTCCACTGAACAAATCAGTCTCTCTGGCACGCTTGACTAAAGCTGTCTGAGTCTCCTGACAGGCTTGATTAAAGCTGTTAGCTCTTCTCTATCTAAAGCAGGCTTGACTAAAGCTGCTCTCTATCTCTATCTAAAGCAGGCTTGACTAAAGCTGCTTTCTCTATCTCTATCTAAAGCAGGCTTGACTAAAGCTGCTTTCTCTATCTCTATCTAAAGTAGGCTTGACTAAAGCTGCTTTCTCTATCTCTATCTAAAGCAGGCTTGACTAAAGCTGCTTTCTCTATCTCTATCTAAAGCAGGCTTGACTAAAGCTGCTTTCTCTATCTCTATCTAAAGCAGGCTTGACTAAAGCTGCTTTCTCTATCTCTATCTAAAGTAGGCTTGACTAAAGCTGCTTTCTCTATCTCTATCTAAAGCAGGCTTGACTAAAGCTGCTTTCTCTATCTCTATCTAAAGCAGGCTTGACTAAAGCTGCTTTCTCTATCTCTATCTAAAGCAGGCTTGACTAAAGCTGCTTTCTCTATCTCTATCTATCTTTCTTTATCTCTAACGCAGGCTTGATTAAAGCTGCGCCTCTCTCTCTCTCTAAACTTAATTTTGTGTTTTCTCTTTTCAGCATTATTTATTTCGGTAGGCTTGATTAAAGCTACCAGTAAAACTTGTACTCTAATCTCTATTTTCTTTTCAGCATTTTAGTTGGTAGGCTTGATTAAAGCTACCACTAAAACTTATACTTTTCAACAGAGGCGCGCGTTAACATAAAACTTTAAAATTACCTAAATTTTCAGTTATTATTTCAGCAATTATTCACGTAAATTTAATCTCTCAAAATTAGTAAAAACTCAGTCATCATTACAATTTTTATTTCATTTACTTTAGTTTCCAATGATGAGAAAGCTGATGAGGCACTAGCCGAGGCGAATTTCTGAGGAAACTTATAATTTCTAACTTAATTTTGAAATCCGGCAAACTTACTTTTACATATAATTTCATATTTTTTACACCCCCAAAACCCCCACTTTCTTTCAGAGAAGACTTTCTTTTCTGCAGTGTTTCACAGTTGAATCACTTTTTTTCGGACCCACCACGTAACCGGTATCAAGTCTTTTTAGAAAAACAAAAACGGCACAAGTGCAACAAGGAAAATAAGTCTATCCAAAATGCCCAGAATTATTCTAATAAGGAGTTTCCATTTTAGTGAAATTCTGGTATTTTTTCAACGTGAATTTCGGAATTTTTGGCCAGAAATGCTGGTCAAAACGCCGGATTGTTCTGGTCAAAAATTTCAGAATTCCCGGCAAAAATGGCCAAAATTATGTTTGTAAATACCAGAATAAAATCCTCCTAAAAATTCAAGAATCTTTTGTGAGGAACTTATATTTGAATTCTGGCCGTTTGAAGAATGAACTTTCACTCCGTTTTATAAACTTGAAAATATATCATTTCACTTCTAAAAGGACCCGTAAATTTTTTTCTCCATAAAAATTTAAAATCATTCTAATATTCGAACCTTTGTAGTTTTCTTGTTTTCCGCAAAAGTTAATTTTGGTCATACATATACACGCTTTTCTCGAAGAAAGCTATTTGGCTAAAATGTCAACGTATAAAGAAAGTCTTCTCACTTTCTCAGAGTGAGCTTTGAAAATGGTATGAAAGTGTTCCGAGCAGTTCCATGACCAAAATTCCTTGGGCAATTATTTGTTCATAACATTTCATGGAATTCCTTAATCCTTAGGCCCGCTCATGGATTTCCATGAAATTTCTTGGGAGATCTTATAAAATCTCATGAACGACCCACGGAATTCCATGAAATATGTTATGGAAAAATAATAATGGCCCACGGAATTTCGATCATGGAACTTCACGGAACACTTTTACCAAGGAAGCTAACTTATTTTAGGTTACGGACGAGAAAACGAGAGACCTATATTATTTGAAACGGAAAATAGTATAACTGACACAATGAACGCGGAAACAAAGAAAATGAAGAGGTATAGGAACCATAGCGGCGCTGCGGGCGTATCCAGAACCTTGTTTCTCTCTCTCTCTCTCTCTCTCTCTGCCCATTTGAACGCATACATTTGAAAAGGACGGAGATAGGGATTTGAAGTCACGTGATAGCCTTTCCTGCTATCTCTTTCTAACACATGTGCTCAAATGGGCGAAGAGAGAAAGACAATTGGATCGTCGCCGCTGTTGCAGCGCAGCTTTCATATTATGTATGAAGCATCATAAGCTCTTGGTACTTTTAAAGTATGCTCCAGAGCGCTTGACCCAAATTAATTGCTGAAAAGAGATCTCGCGGCAGACCTCACACGGCGCGCGTTTCTTTTCAGGGATCTAATGGACTTATACTGTGAACTCTTTTCTTCAAAGTTCCGTTTATACTGTGAACTCTTTTCTTCAAAGTTCCGTTTAAACTTCTTGCACCCAATGCTTTGTTCAGTGATCCATCGACGTCGCATTAGCGCGCGACTCCTTAGTTTTTAGCTCTGTGCTTCGATGAAGTCAGTGGCGTAGCCAGGAATTTTTCTGGGGGGGGGGGTCCGAAAATTGTCATGGAGGGGGGGGGTCCAAAGATACTAATTAGGTCAAATTTGTCTGAAAACGCAAAAAATTACCTTTTTAGGACAAATTTTGGTGTCAAGGGGGGGGGGTCCAGGGGTCTGGAACCCCCCTCCGGCTACGCCACTATGGATGAAGTCGAACTTGAGCCCTGAGGAGAAGCATGCGCTCTGATTTTTTGGAAGAACAATAACCCCAGCAAAAGACTCCAGGCGAAACTTTTCCAGTTTTCAATCCGGTAGATAGCGCCACTTGTCACTTTAGAGAAAAACCTAGTAATGTTTTTGAGTTTTAAACTGAAATCAAAGATATAACGCAAAATCCAATAACGTCAGTACCTGCGAAATTTTTTTATGGATTTTTTTTAGAACTAAACGAGCAAAATTGGTTTAGAATTAATGCTGTAAATTATGAAATTAATTTCTCCGTAAGCTTAGTGAGTAAGAGTGAGTGCGAGTGATAATACGTCTATCTGCCTCACTCGCAGTCATTGAGGCTTATTGGAATTTTCGTATTTCATAATTTACGGCTTTACTTTTGAGTGTTTCAGCTTGAAACTTTCAGGGTATCTTCCTGAAGTATGCTTGCAAGGTGCTGATGTTCCTTAAATGTGTGTTTCTAGCGTAAATTCGTCAATTTTAGCCAAAAACTGTTGACTTTTTGAGCGGCGCTACGTGATATCTACGGTTGGAACTAATCGGCTCTGCGGAATCTTCTTAAGAAATCTAAAACTCTTTGAAAAGTAATGGACAGCATACTCAAGGACCGTTTCGATGAGAGGACTTTCTTTTGAAGGTCATAGTACATTTTGGGCCTAGATCATTCGCGAAAATTCGCTTTTGGTTGATTTCCGTTCCCGCGGTGTCGATGTCGCTGTGCTGCTGTGCAGACATCAACGCACGTTGGATGGTGACGGTGACAGCGAGTGCACCGCAGCGAGTGCACCAGCCGGTGGATGCGCGCAATGAGGAGTGCATAGACCGGCGCGCGAGCTGCGCGGCGACGCGACGCGGCGCGAAATTAAAAACACTGTGAAAGTGGAATAATGAGGAGCGGAGCGCGCGGCCGATATATAAAAGCGACGCTCATCCTGCGGCGACCAGTCTAAAAGTTTCCTGTGTTGTGCTCACACCGTCGTCGATCCGTTTGACTATTGACTCACCGTACTTCGCGTTCTCGTAGCATCACTCACTACACTACACAGACAGCATGGCAGCTTACGCAACTTACAGACACATTGAAATTGACAACATTGGCTTCGGAAAGAAGAGGTAAGCTCCTTGCACCTCATGCACCTCCATTGCTCACTTGTCAAAATTCAATTTTTACCCCTTTTTTTTAATTTTTTTTCGTCTCTGACCGTGACTTTTTATGTGCCATGATAAATGTCTCAAATGCGACCGAAATGAATCGTCCTGATAAAATGGGCATCCTATACCATAATCGCGAATACCTTTGTTTATAAATTTTATTATGTTGACCTTCTGTGCCATGATTAATGCGTTAAATGCTACCGAAATGAATCGTCCTAATAAAATGGGCATCCTACACCATAATCGTGAATATCTTTGTTTATAAGTTTTTTTATTTTGACCTTCTGTGCCATGATTAATGTTTTAAATGATACCGAAATGAATCGTCCTGATAAAATGGGCATCCTTTACCGTAACCGCGAATATCTTGTTTATGATTTTGATTATTTTGGGGGAAGGAATCGAATTTGTTTTTCTGGGGTGCAGTTATGGCGAGTGTCTATTTCTGCAAGAACGTGTTTTATGATCAAAAGTGATGGATTAACGAGTGAATGGATTTCGTTCAAAAAAAAAAGTGGATTACGTGCAGTGCTAAGTGCAGGAAAGTAAATTTGGACTTTGGGAGTTTTTATGTATTCACCCAGCCGTCTATTTTCTTATTTATTTTTTTCATTAATTTATTCATTTGAATTATTGTTCTCCTGCCTTCCCTTCGTCGATATTACGAGGATATTTAGGTTCGTTTTATTTATATTTTTTTCCTCGAGGCATTTCCAAATAGAAATAAGAACAGTGATACATTTGTCTATATTCTTTAATTCTTGGATTTTCAAGACATATCAATGTCCTGATCTTGTATAAAAACAAAAAACATAAAAACAAAAAAAAAAACAAAACAAAAAAAAACAAAAAACAAAAAAAAAAATTATGCAAAAAAAGGAAACAAAAATATTGCCACTTTGAAATGCTAGTCTTACATAATATTTTGAGCATCGAAAGTTCGGCCTTTCCTTGAAAACAAAACAGTTTTTTGTGAGTAAATCACACAGAAGCGCAGGATCACAGGCAGTCGAAAACAAAAATTACATTGCTGTAGATCACAAGTATTTCTGATATTTGTTGAAAGCATGTTGAATGGAGTTCGTAAAGTAGAGTAAAAATAGCTGTAAATAAATATGTAACATAAATAAAAGGAATAAATATAGATAAATAAACAAAGAAATAAAGAAGTAAATAATATAAATGTATAAACAAAGAGGATGAAAAGCTAAATAAACAAATAAACAAAGATTGGAAACTTATTTTCTTAATGCAACTTGCTCTCAGAAGATGTGTAAATAACGTCAGATTTGCTGTATCACAATGTCTGTATTAAGAATTAAAAGTAATTGTGGCCGATTTCTCCTTCAAAATAAATTATTTTTTCTGAATGTGCCTCTCAGCATCACTAGTCAATTTATCCTAAATTTAAAAAGAAGAAAAAATAAAAGCAATATTTGTGCACCGTAATTTTTCAACTATGCACTCTTACTCCATCTTTTTGTATCATCTATTAAAAACTGCATCCGTAGAAGTTGGTGTAACTACCGTGACGTATCAGAGAAAAATCAATAAACGTATCAAGAAAAAACTTTTTCGAAAAATTAAAGGAGCTCAAGAGAGAAACAAGATAAAGCAGTAATAAAAAACACAATTAAATTACATTGAAATGAACTGTGTATCTTTTCTCAACCGCTGGAATCACCTCACATTTTTCTTACGACTCGCTGAACTTTTTAGAAAAAAAATTCTTACTTGGTAACCTCCATTTTCCAAGTAAAACCAAATCAGTTGTGTAATAAAGGTAACTGAACCCTCAATACTCATTCTTCTCGATCTTGTGATCATATTGTTTCATTATGACACTGTTCAAGTTTTTCATCCTTTCTTGTTGTGTGGTATAATCGAGCGAAATGTGTCGACGATATTGAATGGAAATTGATACGCTCTTGCTTCACTACAGATCGAGTCGAGTCTCAAGACGTGCGCACAAAGAAAGAAATAAATATAAAAAATGAAAATGGAAAAAAAAATGGGGGGGAGGGGGAATTGCGACATCACTTTGTGTGTGACACACCATATTTTCGGCGTACCACGACACTATAATATTACGCTCGCTGACTCAATCAGACTGCCGTTTTGCGAGAATTAATGACACTTTACAATTCACCGATGATTCCACCGGTTAAGAAAAGATCAGACTGTTCATTTCAATGTAAGAAAATTCTTGCATCTGTAATCTTTTCTCAACCGGTGGAGTCGTCGATGACTTTTAAAAACTTGGGGATATTTTAATAAATTAACGGCGTTTCCACCGATTGAGAAAAGATTACAAATCTGAGTGTTTTTGTGCAGTACAGTCATACACTGACTTGAACTGTGTAATCTTTGCTCAACCGGTGCACTATGGTTTTAAATCGGAATAAAGTGGCCAAAACTCAGAGGAAAAAAAGTCATCAAAAATCGTCGTTTCCGACCTTTTAAGCTTAATTTTAAATTTTCATATGAAATTTCTATGGGTTTAAATTACTTGTTTAAAGTGTCCTTTGTGATTAAAATTGGTCTTGAAAGTCTTTAAATGAGAAATTGATGGGAAATTTCCTTTTTTATTTTTTGCCACTTTTTGACGATCTCAGACCACAGTGCGGTGGAATCATCGGTGAATTTAAAAATGTCACTAATTAAATGCAAAACGGCAGCTCTGGACTCGATCGCTTGATGAAGGATCCCAAACAGAGTATCATAATGACTTCAAAACAAATCTGTTCTCTTGTTGGGGTTCTTTTTTTTTGTTCAGTCAGAATAAGTCTAGTAATGACCGAGTTTACTTCTCGTCTTGTTTTCCTCCTCTTGTTCTTGTGAACAGCACTTGCTCCTCTGCGTTTGCTGCTTTCGTACTCTTTCTCTCCCTACCCCCTCCCCCCTCCCCCTCCCACCATTTCCTTTTATCTGTGATCTACTCATCCAGTTCATAGGAATAGTAAGAAGCTTGTGTTTGTGTAATATGTCTGGGGTGTGCTTGTGTGAGTGTGTCCAAGTCTGTAGATTTTTCAAGATAAGCCTCGTTTTTCCCGATATGTAATTGAGATATCACTCGCCTCTCAAGAACCCCGCTATTTCAATCTCATCCTCTCTTGAACCTGCAGTGTTGCCGCAGTCGGTGCGGGGAAAAAAACCCCAGTACTTTTCCTATATTTAACCACGTGTCTCTTTTTGCGTCCAAATTGGCAACACTGCTTGAACCTGATCGGATTCGGATATCAGGTCCATTCTCTAGAATAAGAAATGGTCTTCATTGAAATCATCTTCCAGTGTTGCCAATCAACAATCGCTTTTAAATCAGTAATGAGCCCTCCCTCCAACCCTCCCTAGCCCGCCTCCTGTAGGATGGCGGATACATCACGATGTGCCACTAATTACTCGCTGACAGTTCACTTCCATTAATGATCTGTAACTTGTTTTACAGCAATTTGTAAAGTGTTACGTGTAACTATTCTCTCTTGACGCGTCTCCGTAAACTCGCCGGTAGATCTATCGTCGCAGGTGAAAAGATTACACGAAACTCCATAGACCTGCATAGTGTGTATCTGGAGTGTTCAAGGATAGTGCGTCATTCTGTGATCTTTTTGCCTGTTGTTTTGGACTCGATCCTTTAGCCTCGTTCTTGTAAATTGCTCTCGTTAAAATGACCGTTTTTGGACTTCACTAAAATTGTATAGGAGCGAACAAACACTTGTCAGTTGTTAGTATACCATCTATTACTTCCGATTTCAGCTTCGCTTCTGCGTATGTGATCAATGCTTATTTCTCTTGGTGCAACCTGCACTGCAGTGTCGTCATGTGCGAGTAGGCAACGTTGTTTTCTTGCATTTAAACCCGTGAAAAAATGTTGAACCTTGGAGGGTCACAGTGAACTTTCGCTTATCTATATTTTGTACGAGGTTAAATGGACGAAATGCAGCGTTGCCAGATTGAACGCGACACTGCTGGGACCAAATTATGTTACGGCTTAACGGTCCTCCGAAAGACGTCGGATGGTGCGTACTTAAGTATGGTTACGTGTGGTTTATACCCCCCGTAAGTGCTCACCGATCATCATGCGTGCGGGACCGTGAGGACGTAACATTATTTGGTCCCTGGGAACTCGTTCGTTTAGCGCATGAAGCTCATAGTTGACAGCATGAAGTATAACTAATTATATTGAATGGAACTGTTTTTTTTTTTTTGTTTTTTTTTTTTGTTTTTTTGTTTTTATTTTTTTTTGTTTTTTTTTTTTTTGTATTATATCAAAGATCGTGTAATTGAGAACATTATACTTTGTGTTGCTGAACGTTTTCGTGAGATTTTGTAGTCTTCTGATTTCTGAACCGCGTCTTCGTGGTCTCTACTTGCATCGTGTGCCCTTTTCACTGCCTCATCCTCGCTGCTTCACTGTTGAAAGTTGTAGCATTTTGCATTATCATTCATTAATTTTGCATTAATCGTTTCGTTTGACAAAAACGTTTATTATTCGGGTCGATGAATCTTCCTGCCTATGCCCCATCCCCTCCCCTTTAGAAGGGTGGATGAAAAATTGAACATTTTATGTCATCATGACAACTTTGATTCAATTTATTAAATATTTGATGCTAATCAGATTCAAAACTTGAGTATCAAGGCTAACAGCAAGACAGTCAACAATGAAGAAACTTTTGAATATCACGACTTGCCCGAAAATTGAATCATTAATGGCGTTTTTCAATTCACTGATGATTCCACCTATTGAGAAAAGATTATGCACAGTTCAGTTCAGTGTATGACTGTAATGCACGGAAATACTCGCATCTGTAATCTTTTCTCAACCAGTGGAGTTGTCGATGTTTTTAATAAAACTTGCGGATATTTTAATAAATTTACGGCGTTTCCACCGATTGAGAAAAGATTACTGATCAGAGTATTTTCATACACTAAACTGGACTGTGGAATCTTTTCTCAACCGGTGGAATCATCAGTGAACTGAAAAATGTCGTAAATTATACGCAAAACGGCAGCTCTGGTTAGGAGAGGTCCTGGATATGACACTGATAGAACCTAGAGAAATCAAACAAATAATGGCCCGACCTTGAGTTGACGAACGCATCCCGCTGAAATGCTGTTGTTTTATTAGCAGCCGGTTCCTCTAATGGACAACCAATCGTTTTTTTTTTGTTTTTTTTATGGCTTTCGCAAAACATGAATGACCAAATAATGTGGTCCATCTCTTTCCTTTTCGTCATTCTTGTCGGTCAGCTCTCGAATCATTCTTCCTTTTATTCAAAATTATTAGCATAGATTTTTTTTTTTCTTTTTAACGCGGCAGTCAAATGCATCAAATTAGACCGCAACATTTTCAAGAGCAGGTTAATAAATTTAGTCGGTATAGTTCTACCGTACCATAATTGGGAGTAGTTGCAGACGCCACCGCTGCCACCAGACAGTTCAGTTGAAAACAGAAGCTTTGAAAGCAAGTTTCTCAAAATACCTTATCACTTTCCTATGGACTACGAAGGAAGGACGAGGTCTCGAGACGTGTAGTAGTGTAGGCGGGGGAGGAGAAAAAAAACCCGTGGGGGTACGGCGCGGGGGGACCCGAGTATTGCCGGAGGGGCTCCAGGCCAGCTCGAAGATGATTAAAGACGAGCACTTGTGTTTCCAGGTCGAAACCATAAATATCTGTACCACTGGTCGAATCCTCATTCCCCTATTAAAACGCGAAAAACCGTTATTGTTATGGCTTGCTTTCGAACCATCCATCCATCCATCCATCGCACTTCACTCACATATCGATCACGTGATCAAACCATAACACAGTATCCCAGTTTATTAAAAATGGGTAATAAGACTTTTTTTTATCCCTCCCCCTCGAATCCTCTCCCTCACCCCCACTCCTATTTTCTCTCTCCTGCGGTCATTCAAACAAATCCATCATCTTTGATTGAAACCTGCAGTTTTATTTTATTTTTATTTTTTTCTGAATTTGTTATCAACTTGTAGTTTCCTTTTTCTACACCGAGAGCCAGAATATGGACCTAATTTATCATCTCGTGGCAATTTGCTATTTATTAGTTCAGTGCGGATGCAGACTGTGTACAATTGATGTCTGCCTCCCCCTCCCCTCTCACTCCTCCCGCCTCCCTAGAAGCGGAATCATGTCAGTTGTTCATAACTTGATCACTCGGTGAAATCCCCCCCCTCTTCTCTTCCAGGTTGCCACAAATAGGAAATTGGCACTTGAATAATAGTTCTCGGAGGTTACTGTGAAAAATTTAAAGCCATCCTCTCGTTTTTTTGCCAATACTGTTCGATTTCCATTTTAGCGATCTTTTATTTAAAAAAAAAACGAATCAAGTCTTCCAGAAAAGCAGTAGTAACATTGAGGTCAAGACTGTTATTATTTTGCTTTTCATTTTTTATTCCATCGCTCTGCCTCATTTGAAAATTGTGAAGAAGAACCAGTGGCAGCTCGTGCAATGTGGCAACCGCGGACTCTCTCCATTTAAACCTACGTAAAATAATCGATCTCCATCACATGGGATTTACTGTTACCGTAATTAATCGATACTTTTGCATTGGTTCAAATAGCAAAATACATGGTTGCCAAATAGCACGATCCGCCACTGAGAAGAACATTATTACCCCCACCCCCTGAATTCACAAAACCGATCTTTGTTCAACCGGTTGATCATATAAAAATTAACAAATTCGAGTAATTTTTGAAAGATATTGTCACATCATTCAGTAATTTTTGTAATATTTTCATTTACGCAAGTCCCCAGCGCTTCAATAGGTACACTGAAATATAAGGATACCATCATCTCAATTACATTTGGGTACAGCTTTATAATTAGATTGTAAAATTAGACCGAAAATTAAAATCCTAGTTTTCTTGTTTAAGATCAATTTTCATGATAGCTGAATAGGTTTGAATGAAATTGTGAAGCTGAGACGGACGGACGGGAGGTTATTGGTTTTTGATGGATGGAACGGAATCACTAGAGCTTCGTGTTCAAACGTCCAAAAAAAAAAGAAAATAAAAAACAGTGGCCGGAAATTCGGAATGCGTGACGCTACGGTAAAGAGTGGCCGCGGCCGCCCGCGTGACACTAGAGGCCCCGGCCCCTGTCGGGGCCTCGTCGCTGCGCCCCAACGGTATTCGAGAATTTGGTTCACCGATTATCGATGGTAGATCGGTGAGCAACAAGCAGCGCAGCGCCCCATCATCAACCTACTTCCGACCCCAGTATGAAACACTAGTGTAGCTAATTCGGTTCATAATAAATTAAAAATAAGTAGATGAAACTCTGGACTGAAAATTTAGATAAGTTTTTTAAAGTTACATGATAATCCGGCAATCCGCGATCGTGGTGAAATTCGGAGAGGATGCAAAGATGCTATCGAAAATAATTTTAATTGGCGGCTTGTGCTATTCTACACTGATGTGGCTTCTCCTTTTAAATCTATGTAAAATAATCGATTATAGGAAGGGCAGATTGCATTGAAAATCGACGGCTTTTTTGGGATGAATACGCCGAAATAATCTTCCTCTAAAGCAATCAAGAAATTTGTGTAAAGGAAGCGGAAGTTCTAGACTGATGAGATGATGAGCGCCGTTGAATGGTGGGACGTTGGTGGTGGTGAGGAAAGTCACCGACAACCCTTATAGTTCGAACTTTAATGACGGGCCCCAGCGTCCTCTACCCTCATCTCCCGAAAGGATTTAAATTAAAAAAAGCTCCCCCTCATAAATCACCATTAAGCACGTGCGAGCAGTTTTACCGCACAAGTTTAAAGGGTGTTGTTTTTTTCGAGTCCAGTCATTCCGAAACTCCCGCCCCTTGGGTTAACATCAGTCGAAGCAGTTTTGCGAACCGATTTCAAGGTCACGGTTTCAACCCCGCAAGTCGCTCGCTCATTAAAATTCGCGCCCTTCGACGGAAAGCTCTCGAAACTTGCTTATCTTTGCGAATTGCACAACTTTCGCTTTATTGCTCTGTCCCGAGCGACACTCAAAGTGCAGGTTCTCATTAACGAAGCACAGAGATCATACTCGACCCTATTTAACGAGGCTTGTAAAATCCGTAATTAAGAAACGACTTTTTAACAAGGAGCAAGCCATACAATAAAGCACTTGAGTGCACTGGCAGTGCATGAAGTATAAAGGAATGAGTGGGAAAGAGCCCTTTTCTCAGTTTCCTTTTTAAGTTGCCCCAATGAAATTTCCGTCATGCATTTCTTTGTGAAAGTAAATCTTTCTGTAAAAAAAAAAAAACAAAACAAAACCAAAAAAAAAACTTGCTGTTCAGAAAAAATATGAAAAAATGTAAAAATTTAAAAAAAATTAAACGTAGAAACACGTGAAAGCATTAAAGCAATAGATCCTTGGAAAAAATACGCGTGCTCACTTCATATTTTGAGCTGTGCCCAGAGTTTAATTACGCGACCTCTGCTCTATTTGAAATAGTGTTCTTTTAAGTGACAAACAGCTCTCCAAATTACTAATAACAATGAATAATTACAATTAAAAAGCAACACGAGGCTTGAGACTTGAAACAGAATAATAGTTCAGCTTCTCTTTTTACTTATTTTCCTTTTTCCTGGAAGCTCATAAATGCACAAAGGTGCAAGTGTTACAAAATAAACAAGCAAAAAACAAACATATTGAAATAAAGTTAACGTGGAATTCATTTACTTTTTTAGTTTAAGCAACATCTTATAACTGTGCACGCATAGATGATGTCATGCATTGAGAGACTTCATAGCAGAGTTTGGCAAATAGGAGTGTAATCGGTAATCATCAAACCTTTGGATGGCAATTAAATGTATTCTCCATAGAATTGTAATATATTTTCGGGTCATTTTGATTAGATCTGATCATTTTGCAACTAATTTGATGGGTGGCTTGTAAAAAAATCAGCTCTGATTAGACCGTTAAATTACCCTTCTAAAAAACGATGATTACGATTACTCGGTAATCGTGTAATCGTTTACCACCCCGATTTGCCCAACTTTGCAGTTTAAAGTATACCATACGTTTCGATCAGTGCTGAGCAATTTAGCTGATTAATTACCTTGATTAACTTTTGAGATTGAGAATTTTGAAACATAGATCCTGATGGTGTGGAAAAATGATAAACTGGTCTTAATTTTATCATACCTCTTGCTGGTAACGGTATCACCGAAAAGCATCAGATAAATGTTGTTATAGTAAAGGATTTGACCACCAGGATCGACCCAATTAAATTATTATTACACAAATTAATCGAGCAAATCAATTAGATAATTAGATGATTGCTCATTGCTCAACGCTTTTCGTTCAAACTCGTTTAATAGTCTGTCCGCCAAAAAAGTTATTTTACGGCCACTATATCCTCACATTATCCGATCGACTGAACGCCCGAGAAGAATGCAACCCCTTCTTGGGCCTGAAAAATCAATTACAGTGAAGCTATTTGCGTCGCATTATATGCAAATCAAACTATAAGGCCCTAACGGGTTTCATATCTTGTGTTTTCGAGAAATACGGCGGGAAACGGGTCAGAGCCATAAATATAGAAGCGGAAGCTTTCATACCGAATGGTAAAGGTTCGGAAAATTTTAACCTGAAAGTTTAGTGGGTCATCGTTCGCGTCAGTTTTCGAAGGGATTCGTTTTTATTTTCCTGTTCTTCTTTCTCCTTCTCCTACTCCTTCCACTCGTCCACGTATTTATTTTTCTTTCCTTTTTTTTCCTTTTTTTTTTGTCGGAGAAGGTTATGCATGATCGGTCACGGAAAAGTGGACTGTCCCCGAAAATAAAAGCTCACAAGAACTGTGGGGAGGGGTGAAGGGTCACGAGACCTCAACACTTTTCTCTTCAAGCTCACCTTAATTTTATCGACCATGAACATCTTACGTCTAGTTAAAAACGGACTATTTTAATGTATTCTCAAAGTCACAAGGACGAATTTTATCGCCTCAGAGCGGCACATTTTTGCATTCACTGCTCCAATTTTTTTCTTTAATTTTGCTTTAGTTTACTCGTTATTTCATTAAATGATTTCTATACCCTTTTGATCTAGAGACGAAGAAGAGATGAACTTATAACTAACGACACACTCTCGGTTTTTTGAGGGGAGGTTCAACAGTTCATAGACACACCGCCGTATTACCTGTTTGCAATCAGATCCTTGGAAAACTCCTCCCCCCCCCCCCCCCCCAAGGAAAAAAACATAAAACAAGCTTTGGTAGTGCTAACAAAATCTTTAGTGGAAAAATGACCCAGCAAAAGATTTTTGTTGAGCTTAAGAAAGGTTTTGCACCCCTAAACTTAAGAGATTTTGCTGGGTGAACCAAACAGTTGGTTATGGTTCAACTAGTCTTTTGCTGGGTCATTTTTCTACCAAAGGTTTCGTCAACGCTACTGAAGTGTTTTTTCCTGGTTTTCCTGTGCTTCCGTTTCCCACTGGACAGTGGCGGTTCCTTAAACTTACTTTTTATCTCTCTGTCCATTTAAATACGTCTGTTTGAAAGAAACAGTGGAAGACGCCATAGTCACGTGATAGCCCCTCTCTGTCTTTTTCTAACACACGTGTTCAAATGAACGAAGAGAGAGAGAGAGAGAGAGAGAGAGAGAGAGAGAGAGAGAGAGAGAGAGAGAATATTTGCATTAGTTATTCAGTTTGTATATTATAGGTTGGAAAATATTTGCATCAATCTAGCAAAGGTTATACTCTACAGACGTATCTAGGAATTTATCTTTCAAACACTCTCTCCTTTCGCTCTCTCTCTCTTTCTCTGTTGCCTATTGAGTACACGTGTCGAAAAAGGATAGAACAAGAGACCATCACCTGACTTTAGCCCCATCTCTGTATCCTTAACCAACATATGCGCTCACAAAGCAAGAGGGAGAGAGAGAGAGAGAGAGAGAGAGAGAGAGAGAGAGAGAGAGAGAGAGAGAGAGAGAGAGAGGAGAGAGAGAGAGAGAGAGAGAGAGAGAGAGAGAGAGAGAGAGAGAGAGAGAGAGAGAGAGAGAGAGAATAAATCTAAAAAAGGTTAGACTGAATCGGCAGATCCAGGAATTTATCTTTCACTCTCTCTTTCTTGCCCTCTGAACGCACAAGTCGGAAAAGGATGCAAGAAAATGCCATCACGTGACTTATCCCCCCTTCTCTATCCTTTTCCATCACTCGCAAAATGAGAGTGAGAGAAAAAGAAGAAGTCCTATGGGCCCGCCCGCCTTTGCTCGACTCTTCTCTAAATCACATAGTTAGCCTCCCGGTGTGGTATCAATTAGAATGTTGGACGTAAAACGTTATTAGTTTGAAGACCCCGTTTTGGAAGTGAAGGTTCCGCGGTCGAGTCCCCGCGCCTGATTTCCATTTCACTTTCGCGATGTAATGAACGAGTGCAATGCCGTATGATGGATCAAATTAACGTGTTCTCTCGACTCCCCACTCCCCAGTCCCATAATCGCGTGACGTAAAAATTACATACATCACATACCGCCCGTTGTTTGTTTGTACCGTTTGGGACTGTTTATTTTACATAAAGATGTATACGTATATACGATACGCGCCTCTCTCGTAGACTAGACAATAAGGAGGGGTCAGTAAATTGCTGGTGTTCTAAACTGCTGCCAGTTTATTCCTGATTGAGACTCATTACGTAAAATGATCAGTCGATGACGACGGGTTTACGAATTAAACTGTTTACTAAATAGGTCAAACTATTGATTGGATTCAATTTATTCGTCTTTTTTTTTCATAATTCAATCGATGAAGTCAACTCACGTTTCGTTTTCATCAGCTTCATGTAATTGCGCTTAATTTCTGAACGAAACTTTTTCAACCGGTTTTATTTCAAATTATTTTTCAGTAAAAGCTGACCTTAAAAACTTTTAGTTTTGATGTAATAATCCTCGATTTTTATTATAATTTTACTAAGTAATTATATGTTTTAGTTTTCAAAATATTTCTAATTCGGCATCATCGTCATTTTTATACAGATTCTGCGTAGAATAAAGATGTTCAGTAGCGTAACTAGAAATCATTCTATCTCTCTTTTTACTCATTTGAATGTACAGGTAGAAAAAGGATAGGAAGAGGGGATTGATCCCCCTTTCCTATCCTTTTCTAACTTACACATTTTAATGGACAAAGTGAGAGAAAGGTAATTTCTAGTTACGCCACTGAAGATGTTTCATTTCAAAATTTATACGCGTTCAAGTGGCAAGTAACTCGCAATAATTTCCTCTCGTGATGAAATACACGACTTACTTACTTTCATCTCTTACTTTTTCGAAGTTCACTTTGGAGCTTTGCTGGTAACCTCATGAAAAATCATCAACAAAATCTCAGCATGTAATGTGGAACCTGATTTCATGTTGATCTCATGATGATTTCATGCGATGATCTTATGCAGAGCTCAAGATGATTTCTACTCATCATATGATATCAACATGAAATCAGGGTCCAGTAGCGCACCGAGAGTTTCTTCATCTCTCTCTTTCCTCCATTAAGAAACGTATGTTAGAGAAGGATGGACAAGGGGATAAAACCCCCTCTTTCTGTCCTTTTCCTACTTATACATTCAAATGGGAAATGAGAGAGATGGAAGAGATCCTGGTTGCGCCATTGTCAGGGTCCAAATCTCTTGCTGAGATGTTTTTGATGATTTTTGATGAGGATTTTTACCTGGGGATGTTCTAATCCTCCCCCTCCCTCCCATGCTCTTTCTCTGAAGATTCTTTTCTTATTTTCTTAAACTGTAGGAATACCGCAGACTAAAACTTTTGAGTAAGTAACTTGCTTTAAAAAAAAAAAAAAAAAAAAAAAAAAAAAAAATGTACGCATCGCGTAACACAGCTCTCTCCGGTTACTAATTTCAAAATCTGCAAATAATCGTTTCAATTTTTTTTGTAGCCATCCTTCGCCTCTCGAACCGATTTAAATAAGTTAGCATTAATGAAGTCGCTGCTAATCACCTATTCCTCTCATAATTGATCACCTCTCTCACTTTTCCTTCAGTTTTAATTATAAAACTGGGGTTGACGTAATTGGTTCGACTGCAGCTTTGCCAGATTTTCTGTTTAAAAACCATAAATCTTCCCTTGATAGGGATTAGCTTGAGACTTTCTTTTAAAATTAGTGGTGTCGCGTCGCATTCAATTCGGCAACGCTGTGCTTGCACCCTTATAACCCTTATAAAATATCGATTTACTAAGTTCACGGTGCACTCTCAACAGTTCAACCTTTTACATGGGTTTGAAGGGACTAACCGCAATTTTGCCAGATGCACGCTACGCCATTGGATTTTCTCTTTGAAATCTGACAACGTCGGCGCCGGGAAATGAAGCACCGTTAGGAAAAAAATACATTAATTTTTACTGGGATACGAAGAAGCGCATCGGTAGGGCCGAAAGGTTTTGCTTTTTCGCGTATGGTTTTTTTTCTTTTTTTTTTTTTCGGGCCTAATAATCAGTCTCATAAAATTGAACAGTTAAAGCCAAGAGATAAATGACCTGTAAGTGCAGTGACCGGCAGGCCGCGGTGAATCGTTCGCCGCCGACCAGCCTGGGTGATCGTTGTATGTAGTCATGGCCGTATGCCGTATTGGCCGTGGCGCAGTTATAAGTTCACGACATAAATTGGGGGCTCTCTCTCCTCTCCTGGCGCTGAAATTATGTTGACTATAGAAAATACGAGCATTAAAAAAAAAAAAAATTATGCCTTTCTGCCGCCCATCCTCGCAGGTGTGTTTTGTCAGGAGGTAATGCCAATGCCAATGCCAATGATGATTCAAATAATATATTTCGTACCCTTCCGCAATAATTTGCTGAGAATTTGCGGTTGAGTGTCTCTGTTTCCCAGTGTTGCCATTTTTGGGATAATGGGTCTGTTGCGTACGTTTGCTACAGCAATATTAAACAAAGATTCTAACGTAAAATTCGGCGAAAATAACGATGTGCACTTTAAAAACTTTCAACATACACTCATTAACTCAGGAAATCACTTCCATTTCAAATAACCTGCACTACACTAGATACTGCTAGATACTACTAGATACTACTAGATACTGGTAGATACCACTAGATTTTGTCACCGACATACAACTATAGACGAAACCATCGCGTTTATGTAAAGATCAACAGAACTTACAAACTTGTGAATGTTTCGTTTAGATGCTTACAATTCTTATATTATTTTGCAGTATTCGACAAGCCAGAAAAGACCAAACAGTATAAATGCAGCCAATATTTCAGTTCTTTTTTTATTAAACAAGGTTCCATCTTTTCAGTTCTTTCATTTAAACCGATGAAAAAGATCGAACTATTGTCTGTACGGTGAAAACCTTCGCATTCGACCTTTCACATGGGTTTAAAGGGACACAATACAACGTTGCCAAATGTCGCACCACGCCACTGAATCTGTTGATAGCTCAACTGGTCCTTAAACAGACGCAGCGAGCAGTACTCAATTACCCACCAGAGTGTACCAAAGTAATTGTGTCAGCCTTCATCTTTTTCACCCTAAAAAGTTCAATCGTTTTGGCCACCCCAGCAGCCTTTATTTCAAAAACCAATCAAATTACTCTTCGATTAAATGGTGCACCTTTTACTCAGCCAGTCGCATAACATGACCTCACTGTATACACTCACTTGTGCGCCAAGCTGATACCATACCACCCACACCTGGATACTTACCACTTTGATTTGCTACGTTGCTCGATGTTGAAAAAAAGAGGGGAGAGGGATCAGTTCAACGATGCAGAGGAGATACCGGGTTGGGGGGGGGGGGGGGCAGAGAAAGAGAATGAGAATGAGGGGAGTTGTTATAGCTTCCTTCTCGCTGCACGATCCCGAAGTGGAAAGCTCGATGAAATAAAAGCACGAGGGTGGAAAGTTATGATTCAGCAGCTTTGACATTTCATCGGGCAATCGAATCGGGGGAGACCCGGAGAAGGAACAGGAACAGAAACGAATAGTGCTTGAGTGCATACAGTATACAGGGTGTCCGAGAAATGAGTTCACACTTTTGCTGTGAGCGCCTGGTTGATTGTAAAAATCTGAAAAATTCAGGAATAATCTATTACTCCTAAGCGACTTCAGAGAAAATATCTGGGGGCTCCCACCCCCCTTAAGGGGGGGCGTAGGCCCCAAAATGTACCCCGTGTTGCCAATATATCGCATATTTCAAATGGCAGGGGGTATTTTTTATTTCATCATTCAAAAGAGCTCAAAAAACTGAGTAATTTCGTTTTTTCAGATTTTCGGTAGCCCCTCTCAAAACAAAATGGCGGCCAAATAGCTACCCCATACTTTAGAGGCCCACAACTTCAGTTTGAATCAATATTTTTTCAAAAACTTAAAACTTTCTGAATCCTCAGAACGTCCTCTTTCCAATGATGTGCCACACTTTATCATTTGGTGGAAAAAAATGGGGCGCGGAGCCCCCCCAAAAATTTTTGAGTTTGGAGGGCTGTAGCTCAAAAAAGTCAAATGTAAAGGGGGGTCGTGTTGTACATCAATCGAAAGGTCTTAGAAAAAGGAAGAATTTGGCGCAAACCCGAAGTCGCTACAATGCGTCTATACAAAATGGCGGCCATTTATCCATTTGGGGGTGGGGGACCGTCCCCCCCAAATAAAATCCCTCCATCGAGTGATACACCAATCGAAAGGTCTTGGAAAGAGAAAGAGAATGGCGCAAACCGGACGTCAATACGATGCTTGCATCCAAAATGGCGGACGGTCAAAGTTTTTTGGCTTATGACCCTGCAGGCCTATAGACAAAAAACTTTGACCGTCCGCCATTTTGGATGCAAGCATCGTATTGACGTCCGGTTTGCGCCATTCTCTTTCTCTTTCCAAGACCTTTCGATTGGTGTATCACTCGATGGAGGGATTTTATTTGGGGGGACGGTCCCCCACCCCCAAATGGTTAAATGGCCGCCATTTTGAATAGACGCATTGTAGCGACTTCGGGTTTGCGCCAAATTCTTCCTTTTTCTAAGACCTTTCGATTGATGTACAACACGACTCCCCTTTACATTTGACTTTTTTGAGCTACAGCCCTCCAAACTCAAAAATTTTTGGGGGGGCTCCGCGCCCCATTTTTTTCCACCAAATGATAAAGTGTGGCACATCATTGGAAAGAAGACGTTCTGAGGATTCAGAAAGTTTTTAGTTTTTGAAAAAATATTGATTCAAACTGAAGTTGTGGGCCTCTAAAGTATGGGGTAGCTATTTGGCCGCCATTTTGTTTTGAGAGGGGCTACCGAAAATCTGAAAAAACGAAATTACTCAGTTTTTTGAGCTCTTTTGAATGATGAAATAAAAAATACCCCCTGCCATTTGAAATATGCGATATATTGGCAACACGGGGTACATTTTGGGGCCTACGCCCCCCCTTAAGGGGGGTGGGAGCCCCCAGATATTTTCTCTGAAGTCGCTTAGGGGTAATAGATTATTCCTGAATTTTTCAGATTTTTACAATGAACCAGGCGCTCACAGCAAAAGTGTGAACTCATTTCTCGGACACCCTGTATAGTGTATATTGTACAGTGATGGCATACAATAATATACGGTATGGCATTATGGCATGACCGCATGGCACACGGCAGTGATAGGGAGGAGGATGATTGGGGGGGGGGGGATAGCGCGGTGTGAATGGCACTTGCTTCTCTCTACTACGAAACGCATCCAACCTATCGGCCGCTGAGCATACTATCAGTTCGATCTCGATGCCACTAATTGGTGTTATTATACCTGCTCACGTCTCTTATTATCACCTGCCTCCCCCCTTCGCGCTCCCCTACATGACCCCCCCCCTCCACAATTCTTCTTTACCACTGGAAACACGTGGAGGATTTCTTCCCCCACCGTTCGATTTAAAAGTTATTAACCACATTTACACGTGTTCTCTGAACTAACACTCCATTATCTTGGTTTATTGATTTTATGGTGAGAAGTAAGCAGTAACTTGCCCTCGTATGTATGCTCGGACTCGGGGCTTGAACTCCTGTCCTCCGCGTTTCTATACCCGGAACGCTCTCCGCGTTTTCCAACTGGAGTTTGTTAAGTCCGACTCTCCTCGCGGATCGTTACCGTGTCTTTGGAATAATTATTATTGTCGAACAGAATTGTTTATTTATTTTAGTCACGCATTTCTGCTTTTCTTTTTACTTCCCCTCCCGCCCAGCAACAAGTCCCGGTTGAACTGTTGAAATACTATCTGTCTAATTAGGTTAGTGCGATTGTTTTTCGCATCTTTTATCATCTGTTTTGCGAAAAGCTCATTAAAATTCATCTAATTTCTAGCCGGTGAAAAATGTTCTCTAGCCTCTTTTTCTACTTTCTCACCCTAACGAAGTTAGTTATTGAAAAAGTATTGTGATAGTGCAGATAACTGTCGGTCTGTATTCCGGCAAACTTTTTGAACCAATGATCCAAATATACATCCAAATTTTGCAGAGAAGTTGCTTTTATCATTTCTCAGAGGGAATTATTTTTTGTTTCTTCGAAATTTTAAATTTTAAGCAAGTTATGGAGAAAAAAAGGTTGCTATTAAAATCAATGGGAAAATGGGTAAAATGAGTAAACATTGAGACAATTTGGAATATTTAAAATATAGCTGTCTGAATTTTGATTAAAATTTGCAAAAACAATCTGCAACCAGCTTACTGGAAAATTAACCCCTTAAGGGGGGGGGCGTCTGGAGGTCTCCCCCAGATTATTAAAGGGGTCTGGGGGTTTCCCCCAGAAAATATAAGGGGGTCTGGGGGCCACCCCCAGATTAAGTTTGATGTGAGAGAGTGTGTTTGTGGGGTATTCCCTGCAGTTTATTTTTTTTTTTTCGCAGATTCAGATCTTACAAATCAGTGTAACTTGTAATAATGATTTATGACCGTTTGTAGACGTCGGACTCGAACATGTGCTTGCTTCGCTTGTCTTTTCTATCTATTATTAACTTTTGGAATCCAGTCTTGAGCAGACTCAGATTCTATTGTTCGTGAGAGAATTTCACTCTGCTCGTTTATGGCTGGGAGATCGGAATCAAAAGTGTCATTACATGGCCGGGTTATGCAGTTCGGTTGCGTTCCTCTGTGCCCATAAATCTGCGTTAGAAGATGTCTATAGTGTTTGCTCTCGAACGCCGAAGCTCAAAGTTCTCTCACTTTGTTCTCCATTGTTTGCCATATCTGACGAAAAAGACGGAACCTTCGTTTTAAAATTCAACGTTTGAACCCGAGCGAGCGCCTCTCTCGCTCGATCCAGCTTTTATACACACGCGAAACAACTTTTGACGGATTGGGTCGCTCTTTTCCGAGACCCAACTGACGACTTTTTAAAATTCCCGCGATCGCTCTGGAACAGTGAAATCGTTGAGTGATGCGGTCAGAACGGAAACCTTCAAGATTTTGTTTTCTTCTTACTTCGGCTAGGACGACAGTCGTCTTGGAGTGCAGTTTGTATCGCGATCCATGAAAGTTGATCTGCCACTGGTTAAGATATAGCTGGAGCTCGTTTCACTTTGAATACGAAGCTGACTTGGAATTTTTGCAAAATTTCGAATTTAAAGTGTTCCAAAATACGAATTAAGAACTTTTAAACGAGCTCCGCTAGACTCTATATCATGTTCGTCTTTCAAATTTTTGAAAAGAACCAGATTTGGGCATTTATTTATCCAACCTTCGCCGTTGTGGTTGTCAGTGAATTTGTTGAAATAACCACGTTTCCACCATTGTGAGTTAGGCAACTCAACTGGTTTTAATTTTTTCGACCCTTTTTGTATCTGAAGATCTCGTTTGCATCAGGCGTCGATCGATTAAAAATTAGGTTTCGGGTTAAAATCCGTATATTTTGCATCGGTTCTTATCGGAATTTTTTGATCTAAGACCTCAGCACACTGATTGTGAGAGAGAAATCTCTTTAAATTGGTCATAATTCAATCAAAAAGTTTCGAAAGGAAAAGTTGGCATTTTTTTTATGAAAACTCTGTAGTATTTTTAACCGTAACTCTGACCTGAAATGCCTGATTGGTGCCTTTGGACGAGAAGAGACGAGATAGCAGGAATCGACCATTCCCATTGTTTTAAACGGAATCACGTGACAGATTTCGATTCATTCGATGGGCAGTGGGCACGGAAGTACATTATTTTTAAAATGAACGATTCAAACGACTTCTAATCTGTCACGTGATGCCGTCTAAACCAATGGGAATGATTTATTCCCGCTATCTCGTTTTGTCTCGTCCAAAAGAGCAGAACCAGATTGCTGGAAGGGTAAAAATTCCTAGAATTTCTCTTTAGGAACATTTTTTTTTTTTTTTTTTTTTTTTTTTTTTTTTTTTTTTTTTTTTTTTAGAATTGTTGGCATTTAAAGGAGAACTTTTCTCTCCATGCATATTTGGCGACGCTGCATCGATCGATCGATCAGTAGTCAACTTTAAAAGCACGAATCCAAAATCTCGCTTGCTACAAGTAGATTCAAGAAACTGGAATAACCTAAGGTGTGCTGGCTGAAACTCAAGTGTAACTGTATCCCTTCTGTGTGTACTCCGGTAAGTCTGGTACCGGTAGATTAAGTTCTAATTTCGATCTTGATAAAGAGAAGCATGGAGGAGGCAGGCGGTTCGTCTGGTCGAGTCATCTGGGAAACGATTAATCGCAAAATAATCGAAGGAAGGATCGACAGCTAATTTGGCGTGGTAAATGCGATTTCAGTTGTTCGCGAGATCTCGAGATTATTGCACGAGCTGTAGATTGTATAGAAGGAGCAACTGGACGGAGAGAAAGGGATAGAGAGGTCTCACAATGATGCCAGAAGCGCATACCGTAGACTTTTATTTTATTTTTTTCTTTAACTCCCTTTTGCTCTCTTTTTCTTTCGTCAAACGCATCTAGAAACATGTCTTTCTCTCTTTCTTTCTCTCTCTCTCTCTCTCTCTCACTCTCTCTCTCTCTCTCTCTCCCTCTCTCTCTCTCTCTCTCTTCGTCCTTTGGAACGCATGTGTGTGAGAAGGATGGAGGTAGATTGTGAAGTCACATGATAGCCTCTCCCGCTATCCTTGTTTAACATGTTTGTTCTTACGGAAGAGAGAGAGGGAAAAGCAAGTTCCTGGATTGGTTGTTGCGCCACTGTAGTGTGTTGTGTGCTAACGTTACCACTTTCTATTGCTGCTCCGGGAACGAGCAAAAGACAACGTACTCAACGGTTTGATGTTGGCGTTGATTCTGTCGATGTTTGCGGGTCAGAGGGGAAAAAAATGGGACTGCGGGGTTCATCCATTGGCAAGGCTAGAAATGGGATTGGATAGTGATGGGTGCTACGGCGCACAGTGATCACAATCAGTGGCGTTAGAGTGCAATATGAGAACATTGTATTGTGTCGATTTAAACTCATGAAATAGATCGAACTATTGGGTGTTCGGTAAACACCTCCGCATTCAATCTTTTTCGTGGGTTTAAATGGGCCGATGTTGCCAAATTGCACGCTACGCCACAGGAGTTTAGCATCCTTTCATTACCGGCCGCGGCCCCACTATAAATGACCAGTTGACATCAGTAGAAATCAGGCTGGTGTCAGGCTAGTAAGCGACATTCCGCGATCGAATATGATGAACAATATGCCAACCTACCTATCCTGAATATTCGAGGAAACTCAACTGTGCTTTTAGGTGTTTTGGGGGAAATCGATGGCATCAATTCGATTTTGAAATCACCTCCGGACTCGAATTCAAAATCGAATTGATGCTATCAATGCCTAAAAACGCTGAAAAAGTTCGAAAAACACGATCTAGCTCCGTGCCATCCACTGATGTCATGCGTATAGGATTGGCAATGAATTTGTATAATTCTGTTGGATATATTCGCCGCGAAAATTCGTTTGATGTCAACTGATCATTTTTAGTAGGAGGGAAAAAGAATTGTATTACATCAATACTCCTGTTCTTCGTATTTTTTCTCCTCACAAACCTACTTTCTGAAAAAATGACTAGGCTATCATTTTTAGCGCCGTACTTTTTCCTGGAAAATATAACAGGATGCCTTTTTCTGGTGCAAATTTTATAAGCGTGCAGACAACTGAAGTGTTTTCCTCAGGGTGCGAGTGTGCGATATTTTAAAAGTGTGCGACTAATAACTGTAACTGGCACGGCCAGCATGGAAGGGATCTCCGGCTGCTTTCGCCTTTCTTGTTATTAGACCAACTTGGCGAGCCACCCGACTGATTGTGAGCCGAGGTCGGACCGATCTCTGGTCAGTGCCGGTCAGCGTGTTTGCTTTTGGTTTTAATTATCTCTGAGGTGCTTTGTAGTTTATGTCTGCGTTTGTTTGTTTGCGTTTGTGTCTGTTCAGATGTTTCACTCTCCGATAAATGCGTTTTGCTTGCTGTTGATGCTGTGTCTGTGTGCATGTTGTGTTTTGTGGTGGCTGCGCGCGCATCTTGTTGTGGTTCAAGGTTGTTGTTTGATGCGCGCGGGTCCGATCCCGATCTCACCATTCACCAATCAGAATCTGCGCGCATCTGTGCATGCGTTCATGTGCCGGAGCCATGCGTGTGTGTGCTCTGTGCAACGCATGTTCGCGCCTAAACCTTAATCCGAATCCGGACTTGCGTGCGCGCATAGTTTTTGAGGAGTCCGTTCCACTTGCGAGTCCAAGTCGCTGGGATAGCTTCGCTTTCAAAGCCGTGACGTTGCCAAATTGGACAGAAAATCGACACACGCTCCTGGAGATCTGATTGTGGGGCTAGAGCTCATTTCAGAAGAGTGTGCGCTCCTAGACCATAATCCTTGACGAACTTTCAAGTTTCATCCCTTCTAATCAAAAACAAAAGTTGTTGGCCTCTGTGGTCCAGTAGTCAACGCAACTGATTAATGATGCAGAGGTCCCGGCCAGGGTGACAGAATTTGATGGTCTTAGATCGTGTAGAGGTAGTTTCAGAAGTGTAGGCGGACCAAAACCATAATCTTTGTCGAAAATTCAACTTTCATTCGTTCAAATCAATACCGAATTTGTTCCTGACTTTATTCTTTTGTGTTTAAAGTTTCCCTCATTGAAAAGTGAACACTCAATTTCTTTTTTATTCATTTTCATCGAGTAATATCAGAAATAATGTTGACAAATTCCAAAGATTATCGGTCTAGGTCCGGCTACACTTCTGAAACTACCTCTACCCTGTGGTCACTGGTCATGGGTGTTTCTAAACTCTTCTAAACTCTCCGTTGTCTTGACAATAAACTTTACTCTTTCTTTTTTCCTTCAATGTATCTAAAGATGGCTGTATGTTCCCAACAAGAGCATTTAGCCAATAACCCCCCCCCCTCCTAAAAAAGTTGCCTCCAACTTTTAACTTTTGATTTTTAAGCGTTCCTCTATGAAAAGCCAACGCTCAAATTCATTAAATTCAAGTTCATTTAGTTATCATTTTGTAACGTGAGACATAATCACGAAGAAAAATTTCTGATTGAAATTACGGAACGTAGGAAGAAATTGGGGTTAAAAAGAAATTATCTTTAAAATAACAAGAATTCTTATTGATTCAACTAGAATTATCATTGGTCCAATGGAACGTTCTGATGATTCAGAAGAATCGCAAGAAAGAATCGTTGGATCAAGAACTCTTATTATTTTAAAGGGAATTTATTTTTACCCCAATTTCTTTCTACGTTCCGTAATTTCAATCAGAAATTTTTCTCCGTGATGTTGAAAGATTCCAAAGATTATTGGTATAGGTGCGCCTACACTTCCGAAACCACTTCTACATATCTATGTAAGTTTTTATTATTATACTTTATTGGTTGTAAGACTGTAGACTGTTCTGCACCCATATTACACTTCAGCGATCAATTGGCGACTTTTGTAGTGCGCACTATGGTGTGAGATCATCAAAAAGTATGGCCAAAAATCAGACGGTAAATTTCTCATTAATTTATCATTTATACTATTCCAATATAAATTTCAATCACTGAAAACATTTTCAACAAGTAATTCAAACCTAGAAATGTCTCTAAAAAGTTTTAGATTAAGCTTATAAGGTCAAAAAACGCTGATTTTTTATTGCTTTCTTTCACAGACTTTTGGCCACTTTTTTCCGATCTCAGACCATAGTGGTGCGATCTGACATCATTGTCATCAACCGACGGAATGGGGTTGTCAGACACTAGAGAGAATCGGCCCCTTTTACCATTGATTTAAATGAGAAAAGTAGGCGAGTTTTATCTTGTAATCTAGCTACATTGTCCGTGGTACCGCGGTGCCGCGGCCGCGGAGCCGACGAAATGCGATGTTATCTGGATTCCACAACCCGGATGACGCGTCGCCGTCGCCTCCGAGATGTCCAGTTTTTCAGATTTCTGATTTTTGATTCACATTCGGTGATACTAATTATAGGTTAATCAGCCGAGCCGCGCGTTTTAAAGACTCCGAACTGCCAACATTCAACAACCGCGAGTTTAATTAGTTGCATGATGCATGCGCGCGCGCTCTCTGACCGTGCAGAAGGAGAAAGGAGCGAATCGCGCGCTTTACTTGCTAACGAAACTGCTTCCTAAAATCGAACGCATGCTCGCTACTCATTGCTCTTCAAAACCAGAATTTCGGACCGAAAGTAGAAAGGAACTAATCGTTGCTCACCAAACGTCGACCCTCCAACGCGGGTGAAGAGTGAGGGAGGGGGGGGCTATGTTTACGCGGTAACGAAACTGCTTCCGAAAATCGAACGCATTCTCTCGGAACCAGAATTTAGTTGTTCCGGAAGAATGATATGTGATTAACTTCACCGCAAGTGCCAGCCGGTGAAAATCTAAAGCGAAAGTTGCCATTACATTCATTCCAGCCAGTGGCGGCTCGTGCAATTTGGCAACTATGGTTTATCTCCATTTAATTCTATGTAAAACAGTCGATTCGATATTGAAGCAGCGCTTCACCAGCATTCGATTTTTGTAAATTGATTCGAATGGAGGAAAATTTTTGTTGCCACATTGCACGAACCACCTTTGTCAGCTCACAATCAGTATTCTTGAGAACCTCCGTCATCGCAACCTTACGACTCCATCAAAGGCCCTATTCTTTCGGTTTTTGGTTGATGTATGGTGGATGGTGGTGACCACTGGCGCAACCAGGATATCTTCCATCTCTCTCATTTCCAATTTGAATGTATGAGTAGGAAAAGGACAGAAGGAGGGGGTTTTATCCCCTTGTCCATCCTTGTCTAACATACGTTTCTTAATGGAGAAAAGAGAGAGATGAAGAAACTCTCGGTGCGCTACTGGTGGTGACTCAGATTAACACTGTTCAGTGTTCACCCTCGTTCTAAATCATTGTTGCTATTTTTTCCCCCTCCGCCTCTCCTCCGAGCATTAGTTTCAAGTCCATCGAATCGAATCCTTTCGGGGCTTAGCAATGCCGGTCGAAAATAGCTCTGAAGTGGAAATGAACGTTGGGTATTTTGTAACCGCGCCTCATGTCTTGATTCTTGAAGGAAACGAAACTATGCGTATCGATTTGCGTGTGTGTTGGTGAGTTTTTTTGCTTGTGTATGTGTTTGTAAACGTACTTTCTTTTTTAATTTATTTTTTTTTCTTTTCCTTCTCCCCTCCTCCTTTGTTGGAAAGACGTAATGTAAGAGTGATTTCTGCGCATATTAATGACGGCAAGTGGCGAATGGTCGACGGGCCTGTCCGCGGCCATGGTCTGGTGTGGCGGCCGCGAGTCTCTTTAAGCCAAAGTATTTCCGATGCATTCCTTTCAATTCCTTGCGTTTTGCCAAACAGAGGTCATCGGACGTTGGCGCAGTGTTGTCAAATTGAATACAAGAAACAAGACGCTTTGATTTTTATTTTTTTTTTTTTTTTTTTTTTTTTTTTTTTTTTTTTTTGGCGGAAACGGCTAAGCCTTGACGGCTAAACCCCGTTTTGTCATGCATGCATATCAAACCTTGGGTAGAAATTTTCCTTTTTACCGTTTTGAAAGTATCTAGATTTGAGACTACTCAAGGGAATTCCCGGAATCAACGATGATTTAATCGATGGATAAGAATGTTATAGTTTCGAGTTTTTGAAGGATTACCTGAGATATTACCATGCTATTTTGTTTGTTTGTTTTAAATATTTTTGTCAAACGATGGGACCATCAGAAAGATTGATGAAAAGTTTGGTGGAGTTGATGGTGTCCGAATGAAAAGGTCGACATTTTGAGTTTTTTTGTGAGGTTTAGTCATACCATTTAACTAACCTAACTATGATCTTTTTCTTAAGCCATTAGAACCTTCGATAGTTTTAGAAATTTCCTTGATTACTCATGAATTGGCAACCCCTCTGTTTTGTGTTATTCCACCATCCTGGGAGGTATGCAAAATACATTGCGTGTAACTCCCCCTCGGGCCCTTGCGTCGTTCTAAATTTCTCGAAAAAAGGATGCTTCGACTTTATTTCTAAAATAGGCCCGAAAAAAGTATTAAAAAATACTTGAATCTTGTCCAATATTTCCAGAATACCTTGTGGGAGTTCTGTATCGAAGAAAAACTAATTCAAACGGTATTGATGATTTCTAGGAGTGAGCGTGACGTCATCTCGTGTTTTTCGGGCCCTCTTTTTAGAGACAGCTGTGACCCACAGGCAGGCGTTTCCAAGAATTTATCTTCACTCTCTTTGCCCATACATATAAACATATGTGTTCGGAAAGAAAGGAGGGAGGCACTTTATCTCATGACTGTAGCGCCTATCTCTGTCCTTTTCTAGCACATGTGTTCAAATGGGCAGAGAGAGAGGAAGACAAATATCCCTGGTGGGCAGTGGTGGGGCGTTTCGAACCGCGACCTCAAGCCATCGAGGGGAGTTTCGTTGGCTATCGATTTGATAACAGCATGGAGCAGAAGTGTATCCAGGAATTGGTTCTTCTTTCACTCCGCCCTTTTGAATGCATATTGCATGCGTTAAGATAAGATAGAGGGAAGGGTCATCGGTCATCACTTGATTTTGGTGTCCATCTCTGTCCGTTTATTGTGGAATGACACGGAAACCTTGGATCAGTGGCGGCTCGTGCAATGCAATATATCGATGTCCGCTTCATTTAAACCCATCGAAAAGTATTGATCGTCGGGGGGTGCAATTGAACCCCCGAACAGTCGATACTTTTCTATAGTTTTAAATGGAGAGTGGACTTCGATATATCGCATTTCACGAGCCGCCACTGCCTTGGATTCACCTTTGGCATGAGGACGATTTGTTTGCTTATTTTTCGTATATAACGTCAAACTTGGCGTTTAGTGAAATAAAATTTCGCTCTTTAAAACTGTGGTTTAAAATGAAATTATTCGTGTTTTATTTATTGCAAATATGAAGGGGGAAAAAATCTATGAAAATATCTTGAAATTGAGAAGATAGGATTGTGGTTTCTGGGAAAACTACCATAATAATACGGGGAAAAAACGCACTCCTATATTAATTTAGAAACGCGGCCAAACACTTGAGGACGTAAGTTAATCATTCTCCTATCCGATTTATTGCTGTATAAAATTTCATATCTTAACTTATAACCGACTTGCTGGTTTTCGCTTTAAAAAAAAAAGTGCCCCTTTTTAGAAATTAATTTTGGCTGAACGGCTTGAAGTGGTCGTGGACATTTTTTTTTTTATTAAAATCGAACTCACAGAACATCGCCATTTCTTTGAGTTTGATTTAAGTAAAAAAAAGAAAACAAAAATGATCGCGAATCAATCTGTGAGAGGTTTTTGGCTCAATTTTTATCATAATAGATTGACGTTTGGAATATGGTAGTTGAAAAGAGAAATTTTTCTAAGTTTGCTCAAAGTGGCAACGTTGTTTAAAATTTACATTTATGAGGTATGATCGCAAATCAATCTGTGAGAGGTTTTTGGCTCAATTTTTATCATAATAGATTGACGTTTGGAATATGGTAGTTGAAAAGAGAAATTTTTCTAAGTTTGCTCAAAGTGGCAACGTTGTTTAAAATTTACATTTATGAGGTAAACTTCAAGACATCGACGCGTCACTTAACAAATGATATTGCCTCAAAATAATTTGGCTCAAACCCAGCGAGTCGGAACATTTTTCATTCTTCTAGGATCATCAAACTCCAGAATGCAGTCGCGTTTATCTTCTAGTGAATTTTAAGGAAGATTTATCATCGCTAGGAACGTCTTTAAGACCCTTGGCTTAGGAAAATACAGTTCTAGTAATGACACGACGCGACGGTATGAAGGGACCGTACGGTACCACATAGGCAGAGACATCATCTCAACATTCAATAATATCTACAGTTCCTTCCTTTCTAAACTCTGCATTAGTATCGATTATTTTTGAATGCTCAATTGAACGTTATTAGTGTAGAATTTTTTTCTTTTGGCTCATATAGAAGAAAAGTCGATTCGACACACACGGAGAAAAATTTCAGATCGAAATTAAGGAACGTATTAAGAAATTGGGGTAAAAAGAAATTCCTTTTAAAATAATAATATTTCTCATTTATTCAACGAGAATGATCATTGGTCCAATCGAACGTTCTGATGATTCAGAAGAATCACAAGAAAGAATCATTGGATCAATAAGAATTCTTATTATTTTGAAAGGAATTTCTTTTTACCCCATAGTTAATGATACGTTTCGTAATTTCAATCAGAAATTTTTCTCCGTGCAGTGTTACCGTTTTGGAAATTTTCCGAATTTTAAACTTTGGATCTTCCACGCTATAATTATGATAAATTTTGAAAAATGAAATTTATTGTTCCGTCGCTGCTTTGAAGCAAAATAGACTCGAACATCATTTTTAAAAATTTTTAACAGTTTTTGCTTGAAAATTTGTAGGATCAAAAATCGTGAAATTTCCGCAACGGCAACACTGTCGTCGGTCTTCGCAATTCTTAAACTGCCAGGAGTCATTACCTCACCACCAATCGGAATCTGGCACCAATCAAAATCTGCACTTACAAGATTTTCTCGAAATGGTTCCAAAGGTTACTTAATACTTAATACACTAAAATATAAGTTGTAAAGAATCAATGACTGGCTCTTGCAGTGATGTCAGTCACCTTGCATAAACAGTTCAATATGAAGCAGAAGCTATAGTGCTTTTATAGGTTTGGGGGAAAACCAATTATTGCCGGGAAATAGTCTCGTGAATTATCTTAATAAAGCTATTTTTGCCGACAAAAGAATTTAATGAAAACGTTATTAATTTTTTTTTAATGAAGCGAAATCTATGGTTACAGTATTTTACCAAGTGATTATTATCATCCGTCAAATTCCAAGTCAATTACCTCCGCCGCACAATGGATTGAAAAGTGCTTTTTTCCAGACACAAAATAATTGTTTTTTAGCTTTAAAAACATTTTAGAGTTGATATTTTCTTGCGAAAACCATGGTATTTTACTCATTTTAAGCTTTTACATGAATGATTTTGCACAGTTTCAAGCTAACTTGCTTTTTATAGTCGATAATCTTGATTTATATTCGTAAAATTTTGTCCGGAAAAATTCAATGTTTCTGTCCACTGTGTGCGGTGACTTTTGTTCCAAGTTTCCTTTCAGGTAATAATCGTCGCTTTCCGCTTTTACCCGTGAAATGCCGATTAGATTTGGCAGCGTGGAAAGGGGTTCTTTTGCCCGATTTCCGGCCGAGAAAGGGTAATTAATCCTCTCCTCGTGTCTTCCTGACAATGCTGCCAAATTTGTCAAAAAAATACCCACTGACATTAAATCACATGAAAAAGTCATGTATTTTTTTTTGCAAAATCCGGCAGCACTGTCTCAAGAACACTTTTAGCTTCGTGCTTTTTTTTTACAGTTTGATGCTCTTTCAATTCACAAAAATTACAAGCTACGCCACTTCCGTAAATTGAGCAGCGTATTATAGCCACCAATTAATAAAGTGTCTAGTCACTAGCACCTATGCTCAAAGGAAACGGAAGCAGTAAAACACCGAACAACATTATAAAATCCCATAATAATATCTTGCATAACATTTATGCACTTTCTTGGACTATGCGGTATGATGCAGTTTTATTAATCTTGAATCAGATGAAGTAAATCATAACCAGGACTACTACAGATGACCGAAACTCTGGACAGACATGCCCATACTTGGCGTTGGATAACTATTAACTACCCTCCCTCTCTCACTGTTGCCGGGCTGACTAATTACTCGCTCTTTTTATAACGTCATTTAAGAACTAAATTTTTGAAGGTATCACTCTAGTATAAATAGTTTTATCTATCGAATCTCTCAATATTAGCACTAGTCAGAGGGTAGAGGGGTAAACATTCTGTAACTCACCACCATAGGCTTCAGTAGCAAACGTCGCAAACTCTAAATTGTGGTGTAGTTGAGCGGTGCGGGCTTCTAGTTTAAAGGGCGAGATACGAGCATCTCATATAACTTTTACTGAAATTCGTTCGTAGATATAGTTTTTGTATTTCTTACGAAGATATGAACTAGTACCAACAAGATGGCAGGAGTTGGTAGATAGGCGGAGTTGGAGTTAATGTTCCTTTTGTTAGAGTTGCGAAGGAACCCAAAAAAAGTCCCGTGAATGGGGCCTTTATTGCAAACTTTTGCTCCAGGTGATTAAAAAGTTGATTCTTGCATAAAAACCTGTAAAAATGACGATAAGTTCACTGAAAAATCACAAAATTCACTCTGGTCAGAATCGGGCTTAATTTGAGACATATCTCTGTGTTTCCGTAGAGAATAAGACAAATAATTAGACAGGAATCTCCTATGATACTTGCGTAGCTCTGCTATTACGATCTTGCTGTTACAGCTGTGTTCTGTATTTATTACTAAATGTTTGACTTTCTAGTGCAATTTTCGTGATTTTCGTTGGTTTTTACATCAAATTTAACTATTCATTTGCTTGTACCAAAAAAAAAATCACGAAGTTCACTCTGGTTAGAATCGGGCTTAATTTGAGACATATCTCTGTGTTTCCGCAGAGAAAAAGACAAATTAGACAGGAATCTCCTATGATACTTGCGTAGCTCTGCCATTACAATTTTGCAGTTACAGCTGTTTCCTGAGTTTATTACTGAATTTTAGACTTTCTAGTGTAATTTTCGTGATTTTCGTTGGTTTTTACATCAAATTTAACTATATTCATTTGCTTGTACCAAAAGTTTTCAAGAGCCCCTTTGAACCCCATTGAAACCCCCGTGAACCCTCTTTTCTGCTGTAACGGCTTTGATTTGCCCCTACACAGTAGCTAAGAAAACCCTGCGCCAGTAATAAACTTGTTCATTCAGAACTGCAGCTGTAAATCGGCTTGTATAGCCAGTCGCAGTCGTAGCCTCATCTTCATTTGTCTTGCACTCTCTGTTGGTTGAGCTCGTCTCGGTTGGGTGTACAGTGTAATAGTCATTGTTTCGATGTTCACTGAAGATCTACAATCTACAGATAGTCTGGAGGTCAAATCAGATTAGACCCGATTAAAACCCTCTGAGACAAAAGCTCTGTTTATGTTTTAATTTTCCGTTCGACAAGTAAAATTTAATTGGTAATTCGAATGATCTATTGTCACGGAGCAAGCAGCGCTGTGCATCACTGCAATGCAATGTTGCCGAGCTTGGCTCTATACAAATGTAATGCATCTCATTATTTTATGCAAATTTATGCATGGATCTTTTTTATGAAGTAAATCTCCGGAACCTGCACCGACGGTTTATATAATCTCGGAAAACATAAATCATGGTAATCTCAAATATATTCGTAGTGGTTTTTGACGAAAATTTCCTTGATGTATAAGCTGCATTCCGCAAAGTTCAAAAACTCTTCTTGACGGAGTCGCTGTGTGATGTAATTGGATTGCGATTTGTATAGTTATGCCAAAAAACATATTGGCTTAATTTACTGTCATCAACTCATTTTCTCTCAATTTGAGAAGGGCCGTATGTAAACTTCAAGGAAACGAGGAAAAAATTAAACAAACAAAACACTATCGAACCAACTAACTCCACGATTGCACTTGAATAATTGTGAGAGGAGTATTTTCTGTCGATCGTTAAAGAAATTAATTGGACCGAGTTTTGCAGAATAGAAGCAACTTCTATAGGTAGCCAATACAGTTGCGGCTATCATCTGAAGAACTCGATCAAATTGATCTCGTTCATAGAAAAAGTGATGCAATTCATACAACTCGATTCGGCATATCAAGCTATAGTACCCATACATAAGTTCCTCACAATATGATCTCCTAAAAATTGACCAAATTACGCCCAAAAAAGTCGTACAAGTCAAAATGCATTTGATCGCGCGTGGAGGACTCCTATTTTTAACACGTTTTTTTCCTTAGAAGTCTTTTTTTCTTGTTTCATACTCTTTTTTCGTCAAAGTAGAGCTCGTTTCAAAAGTGTAGGCGCACCTAAACCATAATCTTTGGCGAATTTTCAACTCTAATTCCTTCAAATCAAAACCGAACTTGCCTCTGACTTTATTTTTTGGCTTTTAAAGTGTTCCTCATTAAAGAGTGAATGCTCAATTTAATTTTCATTCATTTTTATCGAGTAATATCAGAAATAATGTTGACAAATTCCAAAGATTATCGGTCTAAGTGCGCCCACACTTCTGAACCTACTCTACCAATTCAATTGTCTCTTGAAAAAGCAGAGAAATTCTCTCTCCCTATTTAATTGCCTCTTGAATCAACGAGGTATGTTTGGTTCTTATTCTTCTCGTCGGAAACCCAATTTCTCACAAAAACTCGACATATTTCAATTAAACTTTTGAAAGTTTCCACCTTCTTTCCAATTTTTTTTTGTTTTTTTTTTTTTTTTTTCATTGAAGGTAAAGAAAGAGTTGAAGAAACTTCCTATCCAAACTAATCATGCCGATCTCTCGAATTGGGGGTCATTTGGTCGAGGTTAAATATTGGGTATATCCCCCCCCCCGAATGTTTCCATTTCGGTTTATCCACGCTGAGATCGTGTGCCCGTGCGGTAAGTTGCTTCGCGTTGCTGGTTGCATCTTAACCGCGGCGCGGGGCCTGCGGCTAGCTATGAGTGGCCATTCCTCATCTTCTCACGCTGCCATGACTCTCTCGCCTCGGCGCGGAAAGATTTTCACACCGCCTCACGAAAAATCAGTTTTTATTGACGTGTCGAATGTCCATGTTGATGTCGGTCGGAGCGGTATAATTTTTCATCTTCGAGTTCTGTTGAAAGTTCGCCCGCGATGAGACAACGTCGCGAATGGTGGTGAAGATGTGCGAGTTGGAATGCTGACACCGCACAAAGAGATAGATCTCACGTATACTCACGTATATTCGCAGCTTATCGGATAGCATGAAGAATGACTCTTGTCAAGATAATTGAACAGGCTCATGCGAAAACGTCCGATGTCCAAAATGTTTTGATTTTTGCAGAATCTTTATTGAAATTGATGGAAACTTGTAAGTTTTAACTAATTTACTATAAATCACTAATTTCCTTTTCTTTTTCTCTTTTTTTTCAGGTAAGTAACGCCTGATGACACAGCGTTTTAGAATGAAGCATATAATGTAATCTTCATGACAGTAAGATGTATCATTTTATTTCTATGGGTTTTTTTTACACACTATTTGAATTCCTACAGTAACATGCAGTAATTAATTACTGTTTTCCATCAGTATACTTGTGAATGTATTCTCATTACCGCGAGGCATTGATTGTGATATTTTCGCCTCAGTATTCACCACCCGTTCAAAGGTCAGTCTGCCAATAGGCGAAACAATGAGATGAAATATGAATCAGTAAGAGGACTGAAAAACAAGATTTATTTTGCGTGTCATCTCTTTGAATTTATTTTAAAACGACTCAATGAAAAGGAACCATGACTATGGACGACATTTGATCACATCTTGGATCATCCTATTTTGATGTATAATTGGTACAAGTGCAGTCGTCCAGCAGACATGCAAGCCAGTTCAGAGAAACAGGTTCAGTAGATATCCACTGGATATCCTCCGGAATGCATCGCCCTACTGAGTCAAGCCGCCTTAACTCTTTACGGACCAAGCCCGAGTATACTCGGTTTTCTCCTCTAGTCTATCTCCAGTGGCGGCTCGTGCAATGTGGCAGCAATGGACTCCCTCCATTGAAACCTATCTAAAATAATCGATTCTTTGGTGAGGCGCTGTGCCTCTCCTAGAATCGATCTTTTAGCACAGATTTAAATGACAAAATAGCACTGCTGCCGGATTGCACGAGCCGCTACTGTCTATCTCACATTGATTCAGTCTTCATTCCGGATAAATTCGATTATCGATGAAAACACTTGCAATAATAAGATTTCTTCGGGCGCCTTCAATGTGTTGTATAGGCAATTCCAACTCCCCCGAGTACGAACAGTTACCTACCTTCCGTATCCGAAGAGTGACTTTCTTTTTAATTAACCTGGCCCTTAGAGGGTTAATGAATCACCCATGTATCTTTCATGAATCGATTTCTTGGAGCTGGCATTGATGTCTTCTGGACAACACTTACACCGCAATTTCAGATCATAATAGGATGATCCAGTGATAGATCTGACACATCTGAGCTAGATATGATCCATGGCTCCTCATTAGAAAAAACTTGTTTATTTGGATGGAGGGTTGATTCCTATGTAAAATCGCGTGGAAATCACATTGAAAGCATCAGAAAGTTTTTTTTCTATATATGCGTTAAGCAAAATTCAAAGATGGCGTTTAAATGAGCGGATCACGATGGGGGAGACCCATCTGCTTACAGCTTTCTCTTCGATGAATCACTTTTATCAACGTAGAAAGTTACGATCAGATGGGACACCCATCATGAGCGGATCCAGCAATTTGGCAACCATGAATTCATCCCATTTTAACACATGAGAAACTATCGATTCTTGAGGGGGCCATGGCCCTGTTACTAATCGATTGTTTCTCATGCATTCAACACACACAGTTGCCAGATTGCTGGATCCGCCCATGACTCCCATATTGTCTTCTGCTCGTTCAAATGCCGTCTCTGCATTTTGTGAAACGCTTTAAGACCCATACTGTCTCTTATCACAGTATTTCTTTACGGCTGCACAGGAAGAACAGGAAAATCGCTTTGGTAGCGCAAACAAAACCTTTTGGTCGACAAATGACCCAGCAAAATACTTCAGTAGATCCAATCAATGTTTTTGGACGCCTAACTAAAGAAATTTTGCCGGTCGAATGAAAATTCGGTTGGCTCGACTGAAGTATTTTGTTGGGTCAATTTTCTACAAAGGTTTTGTCAGCGCTACCAAAGTGTTTTTTTTTTTTTCTCTCTCTCTTTTTTTCTTTCTGAGATGCGTTTCCGCTGAACTTGACTCGACGGCCCCCGTGTGCGCTGCCAAATCTGTCGGAAGCGAAAATATCAGCCAACTCCCACGGTGAGGAAGTGCGTTTCGTTCACCGTTCACCGCTCACACCGGCGCGGCTTTTGATGTTCGGTGCTTCTTGCTTGATGGACGGTAATAAAAAAAAAGTATTAGTATGAGTGTGAGTGAGTGTGAGTGTAAATGAGTGAGTATGAGTGAGAGTTAACGAAATTACCGGTCAATTGGTCCTGGCAAGTCGCGAGTCGCGACGCACACCTCTCCCGTGTTCCTTCGGCGAAAGGAGGAACGAAAATGAGATGGAGCGGCTCTTCGGCAGCGGGCGGCCACGAACCGTCGAACCGCGGACCACGGCCAAGATCAAGACCTCCAACGGCGATTATCATACCGCTTGAATGTGCTATACATCGCAGCTGAAGCTGTATATAGTATATACTCTGGTATATACGTGAGTAGCCAGTCTGTGCATGCATGAGGCATTTAACGACCGATTCCACAGACGCGGCGTGGATGGTGCCTAGGCTGTTCAATGTTCATTGGTCGTATCGTTCATCAGAACGGGACTGTTAGAATGTGTGAATGAATCGATTCAATCGACCACACATGTAGGGTCCCGGTAAAAAAAAGGGGATTTGGAGGTTCTTTAGACTTCTTTGGTTGTCTTTGAGGACTTATAATTTTCTTCTTCTTTGTTTTAAGAAGAAAAAAAAAACCGGTTCCATTCTTTGCTCCCTTCGATTTGTGTCCACATCAATCGACTCCTGCTTTACTAACGATTCCATCGGATCAATCCAGAGCTGCCGTTCGTGTACATTTAAAGACATTTTTTAATACACCGATGATTCTACCTGTTAAGAAAAGATTACACGGTTCAGTTCAGTGTATATGACTGTAATGCACAAAAATTCTCGCATCTATAATCTTTTATCAACCGGTGGAGTCGTCGATTACTTTAAAAAAATTATGGATATTTTATTTAATTCTTTAACGGTGATTGCACCGATTGAGAAAGCATTACAGAAGCCAGCGCTACCGTTTTGCGGATCTTTCATGGCATTCTACAATCCATCAGTGATTTAACCGGTTGAGCAAAGATTAATGATTTGAGTATTTTTAAAAGCCATTGTTTTACTGGTTAAATGATATTTTTAATCTTTGCTTCAATTGGTGAATCGCCGATAGATTGTAGAATGTCACCAGAGATCCGCATATATAACGGAAGTCCTGACAGAAGCTAGTTTTTTCGTGCATTAGAGTCATACGCTGCGAACTGAACTGTTGTAATCTTTCCTCAGCCGGTGGAGTCGTCGATGACTTTAAAAAACTTGCGGATATTTTAGTAATTCAACGGCGATTGCATCGATTGAGAAAAAAATTGCAGATCTGAGTATTTTCGTGCAGTACAGTCATACAAGCTGGACTGAAACTGTGTAATCTTTTCTCAACCGGTGGAATCATCGGTGACTTTAAAAAATGTCATTAAATATACACAAACGGCAGCAGGCAGCATTGTCAATCGGAATGAATTGTAAATGAACGTGTCATTTGAATGAACTGAATCGAAGGAGTTGAATCACACGAATGATCGATGTTGCCCAGCTGACTAGTCACTGTAGCCGTGTTTGCAACTACAAGGCATCTAGACGGGCGATGCGATACCAGACAGCGCGGCTCTTCGTCTACAAATACGGGTCAGCCGAACATACCCATTCAGTGTGCAGCGTGTATATGATGTGCTAGTGAGTGAGTGAGTGAGTGAGTGAGTATGAGTGAGTGAGTGAGTGAGTGAGTGAGTGAGTAGAGTGGAGTGAGTGAGTGAGTAGAGTGGAGTGAGTACGTTCAGGTATTCGATGATTAATTGCTTCCAGCCCGAAGCCGCGAGCTTACAGCTAGGATACGCTTTTTGCAGCTTTTAGCGGCGGTGGCGAAGCGGTAAAGCGACGCTCAACGCTATTTTAATAACTCTGACATATCTGCATTTTGCATACAGGATGAGCTTGAGCCCCCCAATGAGCCACCTGAGTTACGCGCGCGTCACCGCGAAAGGAAGGAATGCCCCGGCCCGGGTGAGATTTAACACGGTTTCAGGTACCGCCGCGCGCCGCATCATTGAATATCAAGCGTGTTGCGGGTTGCCAACTTTCTTTTCGAAGGGTGATAATTACTGTTGTAAGCTTTAGAGGTGTGCTCAGAAATTTTTCTGTCTCCTTCTTTGCCCATTTGAACGCATCTGTTAGAAAAAGACAGGGAGAGAGGCCGTAAATTCACGTGATTGCTCCCTCCCCTCCCTCAATTATTTTCTGTTTAATATAACTCTTTAAATGCGCAGAAAGTGAGGAATATTTTAAGGATACCTCTCCGGTCAGGGTTTATGATGTTTTGACAAGATTTCTCCGGGTACGCAGCACATGATGAAAGCATAACATCCCGGCGATGAAGAGATGGTCTAAACGTCCCGTGAACGTCCGGGTTATTACTCGCTTTTCAACAAGTTTTTAAGTGGCCTGGATTTTGAGTGTCTGCTCTTTTCAACCACAATTACTACAGATTAACGCAAAATAGGTGAAAAACATTAGTAACGAAATTTTTCGTCGCCGACACTGACAACGGCTTTTATGTGCCTTGCCTATATCACATGTGTTACTTACCGTAAAAGCCACCTTTGGTTATTTGTGATTACAGAAATAGTACTTGCAATCATTCATCCTGCACTGTTAAGGTGGAAACACGGTTGAATCTCCCTGACATCCCGACCTCCTTTGTGGGAACGTACTTCTGAGTAGTTTGAGTATACTGACGCAAAGATTATATATTTCCTAGTTTTTGTACTATTTGTTCAATCCCTCCCTCTGCTCACCAGCTCTTTTATTAAAGATAAATCCTACCACCGCTGGTTTTTTTCTGATTTTGACACGAAAGCCGACTTTCCATTTATTTGTTGTAAAAGCTCGCAACTGTCTTATTCAACTTTCCCTGGCTCCATTCGTATAACGTAAACGTGCATAGATTTTATTTTTTATTTTGGTTCATCCCGCATAGTTCTGCGACTGGTCGAAATTGATTAGCTCTGGTGTTGAATCGATACTGATTTTTTCGATTTGAACGAGTAAAAAATAACTGCTAAATTCATTAAAAAGCGGTTTGACGATTAAATAAATGAAAACACGAGACGTAATGAAATATAATTAACTCAACGAATTAGTCTCTCGCCGCCAGAGAATTCGGTTTCAAGAGGAGAACAGGAATCGATCTCATCCTTAATGACTTAATAAAATAATAGATTGAGGTTTATTGAGTAAAAATTTCTCGGCGGATCTCTCTTCTTCTCTCGAAGTAAGTGCTTAATCGTGTTATAAAAAATGAATCTCTTATTTCACCAATGATCGTTCCGGAAACATTCCGTTCGAATTTCTGCTCGATCCAGTCGATTCAATAAAATTGGTTCCCATACCCGCCGTACTCTGCATTGGGCTGGGCGTCTTCGTCCGCTCAAACCTGTTCGAAGTTCGATACGATGGATTATTCGTATCTTTTTGAATATCAATCGTTCTTATTCGACGATTTTATCGATCAATTCAGAAAATATTGGAATTGAAGTTTGTATACGGTTATCGTGAAAACAGGAGCTTCGTTCCGCTACAGACGGTTTTAGTGTAAGGCAACGCTGGTTAGCCAACAAATTCACTCATGGGTCGATATCAGTTGTAACAAAACTCCCGTAGCGTATCCAAACTGTCTTTCTCACTCTTTCGGCAAGACCCTCGATGTACATGGCTATTCTTTTGTAGTGCCAATCATCGTATGCAGGGTTTTGTTTGACGACATTTTCATATCAAAATCGCAGTCACATGACTGCAGTAATTAATGTCTGCCAAAAAATTTCTCAGAAAAAGTCTCTTTTTACGATTTTAGCGATGAGAGTGATATAGCAGTACTATCGACGAATTAAAGATTGTCTCGAGATTTTCACATATTTTCAGTTATGGGTGTGAGTTGGGGACTGATCTGCAACGGCTTCCCCTCCCCATCCGCACACTGGCCTGTCACCTGCAAGGTGTAAGGAGTATGAAGAGTGGCCGAACCAGAACCCAGAACCTTGAAGGCGAAACTTAACTCTTGAAAATCTCGCGATGATCTTTAATGAGGCAGTTGCAAGGGTCTGAAATGTAGCGTTTTTGATATCGAAAATGAAAGTCCTTGATGATCTGAGAACAAAAATGCCTTTGATTTTCCGTTAAGTACCATTGTTCCGGAGATGAGATTTTGGCTCAAAATACATTGTTTTAAATGGGAATTCCGCGTATTGACGTCACTACGCCCACGATTTTCTTAAACTTTGAAAGCGTGTATCTCCCAAACAGGGACACTTACGAAGAAACCAAAGGCACCATTGTTCTCAGCTCAACACGTACTATCATTTTCTCTATAAAAAACACAACAATTATTCAGACCCTTGCAACTGTCCCATTCGTCGATAGTACGTAGGGGTCTCTTGAGAGAGCGGTGAGGTAACAAGTTTGGAACGAAAAACGAACTTTTTCACCGAATGGCGTCATCATCACTAAAACCGTATAGTAACCAATAGGTTGGAGTGGTGTTATTATAGCGTTGCGAAAGCTGATGTTTTCATGAAAGCCGTAGAACTAGAAATTTTGAAAAACATGAGATTAGCTCTCTTAATGCTAAGCTTGTACGAAAATATTTAAAGTTGTTTCTCTTCAATCCGAGGGGTCCAAATAAGGTTTTGGGATGGACGGTTCCGCTCGCAGATGATTGGTGAGCTATCACGACCATTTAAAACCCCACGTAAAAACTCACCATCCAACGTATCTCGGGGTCTCGGGGACCGTCAACCGTCAGCCCCGAACATTTTTTGGGCCAGGGCTGTTAAGATTTTGAAGAGATCCATGCGTCGTATCTTGAAATGAATAAAATTCATAACTTAGGTCTTAGATGTCCTGCCCATCACTCATCAGCTGGGCGTCTTCCGTTGAGAGAGCCAAAGTTGAATAGTAAGTCTGTTGGGTGGTCTAGCCGTGAGTTTTTAACCTGAATACCCCGAGCCAGCCGGCCGGCCCATTGCCCATGCATGCCCCACCGCTTTGTGCTGTGCTGTGTGCCTGCCCCGTGCCCCATTTGCATTACAAATGTATTTGCAACACTGCATCGCAACGATGTTCAACATCAACCACCAATTAAGCCAGTTCCAACTTAATGCCGGCCGGTGTTGGTACTGGGTAGTATATAGATACTCCTCACAATACTATTTTACCTACCTCGGTTCTAGTTCCGCTTTGTTCCCCTTTAGTTCCACTTTGGTTCCACTCTGCAATTTTCCGCCGCGTTCCTCGAATCCTTCCAATCTTGCGTTTTTCCTCGTCGCCACGCTGCCGCCAGTCAGTCGCTCTCTCTCTCTCTCTCTCTCTCTCTCTCTCTCTCTCTCTCTCTCTCTCTCTCTCTCTCTCTCTCTCTCTCTCTCTCTCTCTCTCTCTCTCTCTCTCTCTCTCTCTCTCTCTCTCTCTCTCTCTCTCTCTCTCTCTCTCTCTCTCTCTCCCGCTCTCCGACGTCTTTAAAATCGTTATCCAAACATATGTAGGCTTGAACCTAACTAAATTCATATTTAGTGATAACTAGCTTAGAAATGTTTATGAATATTGTGGTGGCTATAGTGAACAGAGCCCATGGACCATGGTCTCCACCTGCATCTTGTATCTCTTAAAAAAGCGTAGAAGGAGGCAAAGAGGAGCTATTATACGTGCATAGCCGTAACCAGGATATTGTCTCTCTTTCTCTGTCTCTCTTAGATCATTTGAACGCCTGTGTTAGAAAAGGATGGATGCAGGGCGCAGGGGCTGTCACGTGACTTCAGTTCCTGTTTCTATTTTTTTTTAACACATGCAATTAAACAGGCAAAGAGCGAGAATAAGACAAATTCCTGGATACGGCTATGATCTTGTGAATTTAGTCCCCACTTCTATACCCTTCTCCAATTCCTGCGTTTAAAACTGGACGAAGAAAGAGATGAAGACAAAGTTCTGGATGCGCTTCGGTCGCCTTACATCCAAAACAGACTGCCTGGGAAGCATAGGTCATTTTTTAAGACTCTGAATAACATATGAAGGTCTTTAATGATTAATTTTTTACTGAAGCTAACCTCTGCTATCATCATGTCTCTCAGTGTCTTCTGATTGTGAGTGGTATAGGATGCATTGGGTGCAATTTGGAGACTAAACGAAAAAACCTCCTTGAGAATTCCTGGAGATTTTTCCATTTAAATTGTGCACAAGAAATGAGGCAGAGCAGGATCTCATCAACAAATGACGCTTCATTCCTTACACCCAGTTTAAATGGGAAAATCTCAGGTATTCTCAAGCCAATATTAAGCCAATCTTGGCATCAAGGAAATGTTTTCGTTGAGTTTCTAAATTGCACCCTTAGCCGCTAGAGAAGTGCTTGCCCATATTGGACCACAGTCACCTTAAATTACCGGGAGTTCAGCTTTTGACAGTCATCAATGATCCTCTGTCCCTTTTCACGGAAAAAAAAGATAAGTGAAAATAACCATACGGATACCTGATTTTGGCACCTGCTAGATGTTATGGTAAACTTGACCAGAAGTATGGTACATTTACCGATACTTTGAGTAAATTCGACATGCAAGAAGGTAACATCACCTAGTACCAAGTCAAATCATAGTATACTTCTGGTTAACATTACCATAACATCTAGCAGGTGCCAAAATCAGGTATCAGTATGGTTATTTTTACCGTAGTTTTTTTCCGTGTTTTTAGAGAGCTTGAGGTTTGAGAAACTAGCCTTAGCTAAGGAAAAAATTGAAAAAAAAAAACAAAAAACAAATTCCTTAACCGTTTTTCGTTGGATTAGCTAACGATCAAAAGTCTAAGAATGGATCTAAAGTTGAAAAAGTCTAAAATAATTATTCAAACCCCCCCCCCCCCCCCCCCTCGCCCCTTCCCCTCATTGCCGAACAAATATCCTTTCCCAAGCGAGCCAGAGCACTAATGAATGACGGTCATTAATTACTCGCCCGTTTATCCTCGTTACAATCATTTTCGCTCTCATTCTTTCCCGTAGCGATAAAATGAAGAAGACTTGGCAACGTTCAACGTAGGGAAAAAAAACAATTTTGAAAGAGCTTTGGCGCGGTGCATTTGCATCGCCAAGAAGGCTGTTGATCCCGCGCGACACTTGCCGCTCGTCGCGAAACACAATGGGGATCGAAACATAGAATTCACTGGACATCTTATTTGCGGGAACTAAAACCAAAGATTATGCATGAACGCGCGATGTCAAGATACCTGCCAAAAGTGAATGATATCGATATAGCTTCGCAAGAAAGGGTTAGCTCGATAACTATAACTCAAATATAAAACTCGAACACTAAATCTCAACTATAAAACTCGGAACTAAAAACCACACTGAAAGAAAAGATTACCAGAAGCATGACAAAATGTGAAACTATGTAAGGGATAGAATTCTAGTGTTTTTGCCATAGTTCTTGTTATTTTTTTTTTTTTTTGAAATTCTAGTTCTATGACCATATTCTGGTATTAAAACCAGTATTTTCTGGTCAAAGTATTTGACTTTCTGTCGTTCACATATCATTGTGCTTCTGGTAATATGACTAGAATCTGGTATCATGACCGTCGCTTTTTTTTCAGTGCTGTGACTCCTCTAGTTTTAACCGTCTACGGGCCAGGTTAGAGAAAGAACGTCACTCTTTCGTTTATATAGGGTAGGTAGTTAACTGTTCGTACTCGGTGGATTTGGAATTGCCTATACGGTACTTTGAAGGCGCCCGAAGAAACCTTATATTGTAAGTGTTTTCATCGGTGATCGCGTTTATCCGGAATGAAGACTGAAACAATTTGAAATAGACAAGAGGAGAAAAACGAGAATTCTCGGGCTGGGTCCACGAGTAGTTAAATTACTTGTTTAAAGTGTTTTCTGTTATTTAAATTAGCCTTGAAAGCTTACAAATGATCAATCGATGAGAAATTCTTTTTCTGATTTTTTGCCACTTTTTTTTCAGCTCTCGCTTTTTTTCAGTATGAAAATCTCACGAAAAACACGAACAATTTAGAATCCCTCCAAAGCGCAAGACGAAAAACGGGGGAAAAATCCTCTTGCAAAATTGATGATAGTTTACTTCTTTGAATGTGAAGGTCATTGCAGCCTAATTTTCCCTGCCCCATTTTTTATTTATTTATTTTTTTTAAACACCGAAAGCATATAAATTGTGCGGCGTCTCTATTTGCCTCTAAGTATCAGCAGCATTAATTTCAAATGTTTTTGGTGATGAACCTGAGCTTAAAATTTTCGAAAATTTAAAAGAAAATATTTAAAATTATTTATTATATATATCGAATAAGCTATATATACGCTGAAGCAAAGACCCAGAATTTTTCATGTTCGGAAAAATCCATCCATCGATCCATTGTGCGATCGTGTGCACGATCATTTACACCCTTCACGCGCGGATGCATATTGTATGTATAAATACGCGTATATCTGTATAAATACGTATATAGTGCAATTCTACGCATAATCCGTGTCATAGACCTTTATTTTTACACATTTCCGCGTCGGGCTCGGAGAGCTTCGACTGTCTCTTCTCTTCTTCTTCTTCTTCCATTTCTTTTTCCTCTTCTTTTTTTCTTCTCCCCGGACCCAAAAATATTTCTCGCGCCTCTATGCCGTCACTTAGTCACTTAGTCTTGGCATGTGTGAATTTCGTCTCCTCCCTGTGGAGTGGGGTCCCCGGTCCATGTCCGTCCATAGTCGTCGCAAGTGTCGGTTCCTGCTTATGAAACTGGAAATGTACAAATTGCTAATCTAATTAGTCCTTGGAGTTGACCCAAATTTGACGCGCCTCTCTCCTGCGATGCTCTTGAGAAGAGGCTGCAAGTCTCAAGACTGAAGACTGAATAGTTCATTTGTCGCTCGCGTATATGTATTTTGTAACTATATTTACTCTTGCACCGTGGCTCTGTGTGTCTCTGTGTTGCTTTAAGCTGGGTCGCCGGTCGTCGGTCTGGGAACGAATTGCTTTTGATAATATCGTGCAATGGCAGCTCGTGGACTCTCGATTATGGGTTTCCACTTTCCCTCCATTTGAACCAGTGCAAAAGTATCGATTTTTGTCGAAAATTGAACCGACTACACGGGGAAAAAAGACTGGTGGAAATTACCATCTGCATTGCAGATTTTGGAGTCTGCTATCAAGTGTGGTAAATTTCACCGTATTATGGTAAATGCAACGTACCTTGTGGTAGATTAAGGTAACTTGTGGGTACATTTTACCACCATCTGGTGAAATTTATCATACTTCGTAGCAGACTCCAAAATCTGCTATATACACTTTTCTACCAGTTTTTTTCCGTGTACGAATCTATTTTTTTTTTTCCATCTGTTTATTGATCCTGAGGATAAATTCGTTTTATGAAGCCGATGTCGATCGAAATTCTAAGATCGATTTTTTTCATTTGTTTCATGGAAGGAATTTGTCATCCCAATGCAGATGAGTGATTCTTTTCGATAGATTTATATGGAAGGGGTAATAGGGACAAACACACGAGGGCAGCCGACAGGTTCTGCAATACGCAATGCATCTGATTGATGTGTTGATGTGGTGTTGTCTGTGTTGCGTATTGCATATCTTGCCTCGGTTTCTTGGTCCTCGCTTGCACTGCGGCAGTTTTATTTTCCAGGATTCAAATGCCCAAAGAACAGGTAACGTGCACGATCCTCTCCCAAGTTCTGTTATGAAGACAAGAGTTTTTACCTATGTTCTAAAATGTTTTCTTTTCCTGTCCCTCTTTCTCCCTCCTTTCTCTCTCTCTCTCTCTCTCTCTCTCTCTCTCTCCCTCTCTCTCCCCCCCTCTCTCTCTTCTTTTCGCTCTTTCTCTCTCTTCTTTTCTCTAATATTACCAAGTATGAGAACATGACAGTTCCTGTTACACAGTAAGGGGTTCGTATTTCACCGTGCTTTACCTCGGTGTATGCATTTGCTGCAGCAACATGTTCATTCAATAGAAAACTTTCTTTTAACGTGGGCTTTTCTCTCAGTCGTAGCTGGATCGGACGCATAAAAGGATTTTAAAAGGCTCGAAAGTGTCGCGCGCATTTTAGCCAACCAGCATTGCCAGTTGGTGATCTGAAAAGTCATCGTAGAGCTTTGAGCTTTTGAGCTTTAAACACGAGTCATACCTAAGACCACAGCTGTCTAATGCATTGTGCGTTGCATAACTAACCAACTCCCGTCTTTTATAAATATATCTCTGCTCTCCCCGACATTAACATTGATTCAATCTCTTCACTTTTAGTTAATCAGCCAAAACTATACCCAGCTCGCGTTCATTCAAATCAAGCTTGTATAGATAATATTTTCTACTCCGCGGTACTCGTTTTTGCCTGGATCATCAAATGAAGGCGCTTGAGAAATCATTGTTTTTAAACGTCCACTGTTAAACATTCTTGCATTCGTCAGAACATTGACTTTAAAACCGTGTGAAAAAATTAAAAAAGATACATGGAGGCTTAGTTAGTACCATAAAGAGCTAAGAAAAAAAATGCTCGGTTTTCTTCAGTTTCATTTTAAATTGATGGAGTTTATTTTACCCGTCCCCAATTCCATGCTGGACAGCCGTTAAGGCCAACGCATGGGGTGGCGAAAAGAGTGATCGCACTCTCTCTCTCTAATCTCACTCTTTCTCTTCTGGAGTGAGGCCCCCTCTCCCACCCCCACGTTCAAAGATTCAAGATGGGACACATTTATTTTGTGATTGGTTGTCCATTTTTGTCCACAATCATTTTTATAGAAGTTGCATTTTATAACGGATTTGTGTATTTTTTTAGCCATGTAAATAATTTTATTCAAAGACTCGTTGAAAAGATATTTTTTTCTTACTCTGTATTTTGATAGAGAATGACGTTCATAATATTGCTGCCAAGTGATTTATCTAACCTAAAATTTTGATGTGGACGTCATGAAACTACAGTCCTTTTTCTGACCGTACCGTTTTGAGAAGGGGGAAAAAAAATCCGCGATGATCGGCAACATGGAATCTAGAACAACAATGTATGGATGCACGGGTTTGGCACTACCCACACATGCTCTCCTCATGGTATAAGTGTAACTAAACACAAAACTGTGTTCAACTGAAAAATCAGTCCGTGTTCATAACACATAACCCGAGCTCTCAGCGTTTATGAATATTGCACCATTTACCGTCAGTCACGACCTGCTCAGTGCGCACACATAGTGCACCCATTCCTTCCTCAAAAGTTCACTCCAAGGGGTGAACTTTGGAGTCGCGCGCGGGTGAAAGTGCACGGTTAGCGACGAATGTAATCTCTTCGCATCGTTGCATATACGTTGCAAGGAGAGACAAAATGAAAAAGAGGAAGGGAAAATAAAAATAAAATAATGGTTGTGAAACGAACCGTAACTTGTTTGCGCAACGCTGCTGGCTCACTTGCGAGGATTTGTATTTATCGAAAAGAGGATGAAGAACTTACGGTTTTGTAGAATGGAAGGTGAAATAATCTTTAATTGTACTTCTCCTTCACCCTCACCCCCTCCGGTGATGATATTTGCGAAGAACACACACAGTTAGTATCGCAGAATTAAGGGAGCGATTATGAGACTTTTCTGCTCTTTGCAGAGAAGCAGGAAATTAACGATATGGAAAGTTTAAGTGCAATTCGTGGTTTAAAGGCTTTAGTCTGATCCGGATTTAGTTCGTGGTTTTGTTTATTCTTTGCTTCCTTCAACACCTCGTTTGTCTTTATAGCTTTTAATATTTTCAGAAACAAAGTGCGCTTCCCGTCTACTAATTTAAAACTGAAGTATAATTATCGTAAAGATAAGTGCACGGTAAATTTTGAAAAAAACAAGACCAAAACTGGAAAAAATTATATGCAAAGAAGTAGATGCCTCCATGAAATAGCTTTTTTCCATGTTTCGTCGGGATGAATATTCTAGGCCTCATGTAGTTATCGATTATTAATTGTAAAGTACCGCACGTTTAGTCTTGAGAATCACGTGTATCAAACTATAATTCTCTGGTTCTATGTCAATAAATATTGTAAATATATTGCAGCACTTGAAGCCCTCGTAATTTTGGTTTTGCATGTGAGTTTTTTCTGACAGTGCTAAAACTAGATCAGCGGTTTACTTCATCATGCAACACTCTCTGGAGATCAACTCAGGGTCGAGTCTTGTTGCAGTGCAGTTAGGTAGAAACACTATTTCTCATTGCATACTATAAGAACTAACCCAACTTGTTCTCTATTAATTTAAAAAAAAATTGTACTTTTTACTTTAATCCAAAGTGATTGCCCGCCATTGATGAAATCAAACAATTGTTGAGACTTCTCAAGATTTGTTGAAATTTAAGCGTTCTCCTGAGTGTTTCTTTCCTCTTCCATGGATTTGATTGGATGCATTTTTTTTTTATTTTAAAATTAGTCTTGAAAGGATAAATAATCGTCTCCATGAGACAATTATCGACGAAAGCCTTCAGTTGCAATATGAGTAATTTCAAAGATCATTGTCTGTAATTACAGACGGACTTAAAAGAAAGCAGCCGGTCGCAAAATAATCGCGACGAAAAGAGGAGAAAGGATTGCTCGAAATAAAAAGTGAAAGAGAGAGGGGTTGAATGAAGTACCAGTAAACTGCCAAAGAAGAAGAAATAGAATAAATAAAAAGAAAGAAAAAAATGATCGGGAACCATCAAAAAGCAATAAAACATTTGTTATTGCTCAAGCTTTTTCCTTTTTTTATTTTTATTTTTTTTCTCTCCGATTCATTCCGTTTTGAATGTTAGATCCAATCGAAGAGTGTTTACACTTTACCGAAGCTTTTATTGCAGAGCACGACCCGTGTCTGTGTGTTAACCCGCTCAGGTGATTCAAGCCCCCCCCCCCCCGCAGCGGCGGCATGGCATCGCGCCCGAGCTCATGAAACCCCCCAGAGCCGCTAGCTTCAAACAATCAGAATACCCCCCTCACTCCCGCTCACCTGACTTTCCGTCTGCGCGAATGTTTGTTCAAAGCCGGTTCATTTAATATTCACGATACAATATCAGAGGAGTTCCGGCCCCTTGTCGCGCTTCGTTGCTCAGTTGCCACGTGTAATTTTATATAGCCCCGCGCTTCTCAATCGATGTATCGAACTGTGTTTCGATGTATCGACTTGTGTTCGAATTTATGTATCTAATTTGACCAGCTGACTGTCAGCTGTTTGTCTTGAATTTATGAATTTTCTCGAACTGATTTTGCTTTTTTTTGGATATTTTATACAACGTTTCCATGTGGAAGCATTTCCTTTCCTACCGCAGAATTCCCACATGAGATGTCTTAACATTGGGGGGGGGGGGGGGGGGGTGATGATTAAACGATACTTTTGGCAACCATTGACCATAGTATGTACTAGTACTTACTTTCAGAGCGATGATGCGCTTAAATGCAGCGCACGTTTATCGCCGCGCTTTTGCCGGTTTGGGCAACAAAAACATTACCTTTTCACGAATCAGATTGATTCTTTTCCTGCGCATCGACTAGTTTCTTTATTTTCTTTTAATTAATTTATTTGTGTAGCAAAAGTAGGAAGACAAAGAAACTATCCGATTTTCAAGAATCAGCAAAAAATATATCTATTCGCTATGTATTAATGCAAAATCATCTAAAAGAAATAAGTGACCATTCAAACAGCTGATCTCAGAATCAAGCAGATTCGGTCAAGTCTTTCATTGTATTTCGACGGAAACAATGAGATTATCTGCTGGAACCTTGAAAGTAGCTTACGTCGGAAAATACAACAGCACAGTCAGATCTCCAAGAATTTACCAAAGGTTTTATCCTAGTTTTAGCGCACCGGACTACACTGGGGGATCCAGGAAATTGTGCTTTTCTCTCTCTCTCTCTCTCTCTCTCTCTCTCTCTCTCTCTCTCTCTCTCTCTCTCTCTCTTTCTTTCTGTCTCTCTCCCTCTCCCTCTCTCTCTCTGCTCATTAGAACGCGTGCGTTAGAAAAGGACGGACGAAGGGCAGTCATGTGACTTTTCGCCCCCTCTTTTCTCCTTTTCTACCACATGCGCTCTAATGGGAAAAGAGAGAAGGGCAATTTCCTTGATCCGCCAGTGCCGATGTAGAAGATCAACTAACCAGCATAAAAGATCAGCAAACCAGCAGATTTGTTTTTTACATACTTACTCGTATTCAAAGACTTGGCAACACTTCGGGGCACTCTTATGATTCGTGCCTCGGGCTTGAATCTCTTTATCTCTAATCGAATTTGAATTTTGTCAACAAACAAATCGCCCCGATAAAAAGATCGTTAATCCTCCGACACTTACTTGAGCGGCAAGGCTTCACAATCAGGAGTGTTTGTATCCTGATCCTGATGCTGATGCCGATGCTGATCCTGGCCCTCAATAAAATCGCTCGCGGACCACATCACGTCCACATCGAGTCGTTCAGAGCACACGCTCTAACCTCACTTTCGCGAAATCCCGACCGCGTGACCGTCACCGGTGCGATTTGATGCAATTGATGGGACCGTTTAAGTGTCGAATTCCGAATTTAACGGTGCTATAGGACTCCAAACGAGAAGGCGCATCCCAATTCTCTCGCTTGCAGTTTATGTTTATAGTAGTCAAAATACCCCTCTAAAAAGCTGTTAATGTCACTTTCTTTGCTGGATTCCGTTCTTTCGGCGCAGACGCGGACCTCGCTCACGAGAGCTTTCGTTTTTTATGAATGAAGCGCCCGCCGCTGTGGTAGCTCGTAAAGAGCGGTGTATCGATTTCTTCATCCGCGTTTTTAAATTTCTGGGAAGGAGGAGGGAGGGGGGTCGACCCTTGCACTGAGAGGAAGAATTTGGAATAGTGCTATAATTTATTAGATTCCGATCGTATATGTATTTGAACTGGTACTATAGTAAATTGAAGTTTAGGTCAGTGTAATGGACGTTCACTCCAATTAATTTTGGTACTGTTTTGTAGTGTCTGTTTATTTGTACCTTTACAATATATATCTATATTGTGGTATTTTATTGTTTGTCATAATCGTAATGAAACATGGACTGCCGAAGTAATCCAGGATCATAATTTTTGGTTTGCTTCAATTCCTCCCCCCCCCCTCTCTCTCCCTTTCTCTCTCTCCCTCTCTCTCTTTTATAAAGTGCCAGGGTCTAACATAACATCCATCCATACGCGATAATTTTGTATAGGTTCACGGGAGAGGAAAGTCAAACTAATGTTCATAATCGGCTGCCAATTGAGTGAACATTTTCTGTTCCCGCACTCAACTGTCTTAATTTCTAGCCACGTTTGGGGTAGGGAGTTTATTTACTGCCGATTTTTCAGCTCGGACAATTAAGGAGTTAGGAAAATTTGAGCGTATTACTCTATTTTATCAGTAAAATTATTGAGAGTGTATTTATTACATGTGTCTCATTGTGAAGGTTTAACGTTTTATGCTTTCTTAGTTTTGTCAGCATGGTCGTCAATCTTGGATTTCCGGTAAAACTTATAAGACTATTCAAGATTTCGAGACTAACCTTTTTCCCTTTTGATTATTTGGAACTGTCGTGTATCCTGAGTTTTTTTTTTTATAACATCCTGTTCCTCTCCTTAAATCAACTTCTTGTATCTTGAATAAATCTTGGAAAAACACAAGAATAAATTGTCCTCATTTACCGGGTATTCAAGTGTTTTATAATGGTTGTATGGCCTCCTCGGAAATTTTGTCGAGTCAATACAAATCACGTATCTTGTCTCAGTTTTAAATATTCGCCGTTACATTCAGCCATTCAAGATGTCTTGCATTCTAGAAATAGTCGACTCCTCAGAGCGCATATGATGCACTAAACTCGAGATTTTACTTGATAATGTCAGTCTTAAGCCGCATATTAAATATGGAGCCAACCTCTTCGCGACGCGACGGTCGCATCGCGTCGTCCAAGCGCGACCAGATTTTGTCGGATGAGAAATTGAACCCTCGGCGAAGTTTAACTTCTTGCCTAGTATTATTTATTTTGCATGAATCGCTTCATTCTTTCACCGCAGAAAAATCATTAGTTTGTTTTTTTATGAAATCGTGAATAAATTCACGGAGCTTCTTTTTTCTCGTATCCTCGCGCGCGCTCAAGTCCGCGGTCGCTCCATCTCCATCCACCAACTCTCGGCACGCTAGCACCGAAAACATAAATACAGCTCAAATTGATTACATGTGTCGTGCTCAGGATATCGTCTCTTATTCTTCTTTTTTTTTTTTTCATCAACATTCAACATTCAACATTCAACGTTCACCAAGCGCTCTATCTTTCGAAAACAATCCCAGTTGAATTTATTGGAATCCCTCCGCGTTATCCTCCCTCTCCTCCCTCTCATCCTTTTTGTTTTTGTTTCTTTCCGTCAAAAACTGCTTGCGTTTTAATTGGCTCTGCTCCGGATTCCTAGATTCACGAGTCCTTGGTATGACCCGGTGACAGTTTGATATGATAACCGCTTTGGTTTCGGGGTTACTCAGCGATGATTGCGGGTGGAGGAAGCGGGCAGAGGGATATCGTGGGGCCAGGCAGGCGTGGTTTAGTCGTGGTACGGTACCGTACGAGAGGTCTTTGAAAGGAAAATCCTATGAATCTCATTGTAAGTGGAATGTCCTCTTTTTTATACTCTGCCCAGTTCGCAGAATTATTGATCATGTTCGATATTTCAGCGAAGTTTTATGGCTCATCATCATGTTGTGCGCAGTAGTTGAATATCGACGAAGTTTATGACTCAATTTCATGAGATTTTAAAGGAAACTCTTCGATTGATGAGTTATGAAACTTCTTTGAACGTGTAGCTGTGAGAATATCGGTATGGTTTTTTTTTACGATCATTAATTTCTCTTTACGTAGTTATATACTGCGTTCACAGTTTTAGTATCACTAATATAGGTAGTAGTTATTGTGATTTTGTGTCATTGTCATTCATTACTAGTTTTATAGAAGGACGTGAGGTATAAACAGAGTCTCCTGCCTGTTGAAGTAAAAAGTAAGCGTTCACTGGGGGGGGGGGGGGGGGATAATGTTGGAATTAACAATTTAACTGTCCAGAATGGAGCCCTCAATTGATTTTGTTAATGCAACAAAACGAAATGGTGAACCAACAAAATAAGATTATTAAACTGACAAAATAGATTGTTGAATCAACAAATTGTTTGGGAGTTTGCCTCACATTTTGTTGATTTAACAATCTATTTTGTCAGATTAACAATCTTATTTCGATGATTTACCATTCTGTTTAGTTGAATTAACAAAACCAATCGAGGGCTCCATTCTGGACTAATTGAATTGTTAATTCAAACAATTTTTTTTCAGTGTTGCCTCAATTTCTTTTGGCACCCTCGTGGCTCATCAAATTTGTCAAGTTTTTCCTTTTAAAAATCATCGGTATTTTGATGTACTTGGTACTAAAATAAATTCTTCCATGTATGGTTTAAACTGTCAAGTTATTCTCAATACCAACCCTTATCTGTTATTCTCCAAATTTGTCATTTTTTGAGTGAAGAATAAAGATACATCCACTTAATTCTAAAAAGCTCTCGGCCCCACAGTTTCGTTCTCATACTGTCATGTTTAAAACCTGAGATTTTAGATTACCTGCGGGCCGATTCTTGAAATTCACGACTTTTGGGTAGACTGGATAAGAATGGAAAACGGTGATTGGTGGAGACGAGTCACGTGGTTGCCCAGTCTAATCAAAATACGGAATGGATTAGATAAGTTACTCCAGTTAGTCGGGTACTCCAAGACTGCCCGACAAATTATCTAATCCATTCCGTATTTTGATTAGACTGGGCAACCACGTGACTCGTCTCCACCAATCACCGTTTTCCATTCTTATCCAGTCTACCCAAAAGTCGTGAATTTCAAGGATCGGCCCGCTGGCGTTGTATTTTTTAATCAGTCCCAGTTGAATCGCAACCATTCCACGAGCCAAACAGAAGCCTGAAGACACGTTTGCGTAGATAATGGGAAAATATTTGTTCTCAACTTGGTGTTCGATAACTTATGCCAAAGTTCGCAATATTCGCCGTTGCAACTATTACGACATTACCGCAGCAGTTAATGAGTCGGTTTTATTTTATTTAAAGTTACCATAGTTAACGGTGCGAAAGCTCTACCGAACAATGTCGAACAACACTCACTGAATCCTTTTGTTCCTTTCCTTTGATCTTAACTCGAACTCTTGCATAGATGCGAGTCTCAGCCTCCTTCTCTTCTGCAACTACCGCTCCATCACGTAGCGGGGGCGCTTCGATTGTGTTCGATTATTATCGTTCACGTATACATATAATGGGCCTAGTATATACAATCTATGTATAAACGTGAACGCGTAGCTTGATTTCGATATCTTGATTTTCGCGTCAGTTCATCGATACGGTACACACTGTACAATTCCATCGTAAAAAGAAAGAGAGAGAGAGAGAAACAAAAAATAAAGACAGATAAAAAAAAGAATACTCGGGGCGCTTTTTTTTCTTTTTTCGCAAGCTCCCATTCAAGCGAAATGATTGTTTGGTGGGGGGGGGGGGGGGGGGGGTGTAAAATGGGTCTCTCATTCTCTCGTTGGAAACATGACGTGCAGAAAATAATACAGAAAAAAGAAGTAATGACGTCATCGCTTGATGAAAGCATCTTGAGGATCAAAGAGAACGGAGGACTCTGCCTCTTTAGTGCTTGGATTGTCACACAATGGGTCTAATCCAAGATTTTCCTGGATAACTTTTTATGAGCGAAAATCAAGCTTGTGAATAACAGTAATTTCATAGCAATGTAAGTGAAATTGAGTTTAAGTATTACATTTTTTCCTTCAACTTGGAAGAGTGTGTGGGGATTGTAAAAAAATATACCAACCCTGAAAAGTTTCAAAAGTAAAAAACAACATTTTTGTGTCCAAAGAAATCCGTTTTTTGGTACACTGTGCTTCAAAACCCTTCTCTACCTCAACTGAGCGGAACAATATACTGACAATGAAAGGAGATAAGGTTGCCAAATGACGATCAATAATGAAACCAACCCCTTTTTAGAACCGAAATTGCGCAGATTCCTCATACCAACTCACCCGGAACTGAATTTGTATAACCGCAGCCAGGTTAGTTTTTCAGCCCTTTGGAACAAACAGAACGAAATTCTCGCCGAAAGTCTCACACCGGGTATGGGAAGTTTTTGGCTGGATTTCTTCTCAAAAAATTAAGGGAAAACTTTGGATTTGTTAACTCTTTCATTTTTCGAAGAAAGATAGAAAGATTTAGTGGTAACAAGGGTCATGTGAGAGTACGAAAGGTATACTTACACTGGGGAAAAAAACAAAAAACAACAACAACAACAACAACAACAACAAAATTACCGGAAGCGCAAAGATTTGTCAACCGAGATTTAAGTTATCTGGTTGAGGCCGTTTCAAAAGTGTAGGCGCACCGTGTACCTAGATCAGCAGTCTTTGGAATTTCTCAATCTTATTTCACATATTATGCAGAAACATTAAGGAGAATGAATTCGAGCGTAGGCTTTTTATTGAGAAACGCTTTAAAATCAGAAACTAAATCGCATCTTGCAAATTTTGTTCTGGTTTCCTGATTTGAAAGAACGAAAATTTGAAAATTCGCCAAAGATTATCGTTGAGCTGCTCCTAAACTTCTGAAACGAACTTTGATGTTGCCAGAAGTCTAGCATTTGTGCTACAGCTCTTGATAAAGTTGAGGAAATTCTGGTTCTGTGGCCATATTCTGGTATAGTATAACATGGGAAGTTTCGTTTCTGGTATAAATAACACCGGAAGTTTCTGGTATAAGAAACGAACTCTGATGTTGCCAGAATTCTAGTATTTGTACCACAGTTCTTGATAAAGTTGAGGAAATTCTGGTACTGTGGCCGTATTCTGATTCTATACCACCGGAAGTTTCTGGTAAAAGCACTAGACTCTCCTTGGTGATCGTATCGTTGAGCTCCATGAGAATTTAGTAATTCTCATTTGTTTCAGTGTGGATGATGAATCAATCCCACTTCCGGTATTTTGAACGGCCGGTCTCATAACGGACAGCCCGTTTTCGCGAATTCGAAAATGCACGGATTGTGTACGCATCGTTTGGCATCACTGCTAGGCGAAATGGGGCCGATGAATTGTGAATACTGCGTGATTAACGTTAATTAGCAGGAGGAGAGAATAGGATAGGATAGGATATACACCATCGCATCGAACGGGGTGATACCCTGGTTAAATGCGCCATCCCTTTGCCCTTCTCCACCCGGAAGCGGAGCCAGAGGGCAAGCAGCCCACTCATTGACGCGAAGAAGACTCTATACTGTTCCTATCTCCTTTTTTTTGCTGACACTACGCGCTCCCTTTCGCGCTGCGAACAGCACGGGTGCTCTGCGGGTGGTATACCACGACTCTCTGCACGGCGCAACGTGACCCGCGCGCTTCTTGATCCTTACTGATCTTCGTCTCACAGAGTCTGTCCTCCTATTTTTGGGATCATTATCTTTTGACGAATAAATCAGCTTCATTCAAATCTATAGGACTGTGTTTCGGTGCCGTTGCCGGAATGAACTGTTTTCCTCAATCAAAGATAAAACTTACATTTTTAGACGAATGTGAACCCATTTCTCTTGCCTAAAGTTTAAAAACTTTTTTTTTTCTTTTTTTTTTAAATGAACCTACTACAATGCATTGGATAATAATGTATTCCCTGCTGGCTTATCCTTGAAATGCCCGATTTTTGGATAGACTTGATATGAATGGAAAACGGTGATTGGTGGAGACGAGTCACGTGGTTGCCAAGTCTAATCAAAATTTGGAATTTTTCGAACTGGTTACTAGGCAGTCTTGAGCATCTGATACCTAGCCCTGTGACTAAGCGATTATTTCTCATACAATCAAATGGAAAAAGCACTGTTGCCAGATTGTTGGATCCACCAACGGTTCAGCTCACCGATTACTTTAATTTTCTTACTAAAAACACAACAAATCAGACCCCCCCCCCCTGCAACACTGCCTCATTGAAGTGGGACGGTTCACATTATCCGATTCGTTGTACACTGAAAAAAAAGAAGGTAACCAGAAGGGTGACGATTTTTGAACCAATGTTAACGGTAGTACGATTACCAGAATTCTTGTGCTTGTACCATAGCTCTTGAAAATGTTGAAGAAATTCTAGTACTATAACCATATTCTGGTTCTCGCAGCAGACTTATCTTGTCGATGTACTAGACTTTCTATTGTTCTCATATTGTCGTGCTTCTGGAAATATTACTAGAATTCAGGAATTATTTTCGTCATTGCTGTAGTATTATGCCACAATTATTTTTTCTTCGTCTGGATTCAATCTGTTGCGTTTATTGGTGAATTTCTGGATTCATACTAATGATCAGTATAAATTAATGTAGAAAGTATCAAAAGTTGGCAACTCTAGCTCATTATGACGATGCGTCACTGGCGCCCGCGTATATACGATACGACCCGCGCGTCGTGGCAACTCGCAGCGGGTCTACAGATTAATCCGTTGTTCGGCTATCTCTCAACACACGTTTCCCATGTTATTTCCACTGTCGTCATAATGTATCGAGGAGAAAAAGAGAAGAAGGGGGAGAGAGAGGGAGATGGAGAGAGAGAGAGGGATAGGCTCGAAGAAAGAAAGAAAAAAAAGTTTAACAAACATTTACAAATGAAGCCTCGGTAATTCACATTATTCCGGCAGGGAGTCTTGACAAGATGAATTCGAATTAAAATAGGGAGGGGTAGAAAATTTATAGCTTCTTAGATCCGTCTGTGAAATTAATTTTGGGTTTAAAGAAAGAAGAAAGTATTTAATAAAGATGAGCGGCCGTTCTAAGCTGCTATTCACTGAGTTTGAAGGAAGACTTTATCCGACCGACTTTTCAAACAAAGCTACTGTTAAATGACCGGTAATTTCTTTTGAATTCTCCCGGTTATTTTTCACTTTAATCGAAGGTAAAATTTGATTACAGTTAAAAGAACGAGATTTCAATCTTAAATTTCAAAAAAGAAATGTAAAAAGAAACATAAGTATTACAAATAACAAGATTCATCTTAGTGAAAGAAAGGTATTCAATGAAAACTAATTAATATTAATTAGTCAATCCTGTGTTAAATAACTTTATTTAGAGAACCGTGTATGCCTCACATTGAAACGCCTATGGCTCTGTAAGTAAGTTTATTTCATACAAGATTGACTATAATTAATATTAATTTTTTAAATCCCCTCTTCATGAAAAATAAGGAGGTCGTTCATTACTTTCTGGGGAGTCTAAAATAAGACATGAGCAATCGTTCAAAAACGGGCTGGTTTTTTTTTTTTTTTTCCAAGTTTAGGAACCACTGTTGGTACGAATGGTACGGTGTGGGGAGAGAGAAAAGGGATTTTCCAGTTGGCGAAGTTTTTCAAATTGAATCATTTATTTTGACGAGCTATAAGGTTTCGAGAACCCTGTGTTGTAACTTGTAAGTTCCCAGCAGAACTCATTAAAACTTTGCATGTTCTGAATACTATTATTATTATTTCTCTCCGCCGTGTTACGAGGGGCCGCCTGAGCGCCCGGTATATCAATCTTGGGTGTTGATTTTATTACCTCATTACAGTGAATTACCTATATGATGAGAAGCACAACAAAATTGATAGATGATACTTCCCGTGAAAAAGTAGACCTCCTCACGTTCAAGGTGAACCCTTGATTCTTGACGACACCCTTTTGGGCGTAGGGTATCCGACTTTCGAGGACGTAAGATGACGCCGACGCGCTCCCGCTCGTGCCCCGTGGCTCGTGGCCGCACATTCGACCGCGGCAACGGACGTCAGGACCAGTGTTGCCTGAGTTCACTATGGCGGATCCAGGAAATTTTCCTTCTCTCTCTCTCTCTCTCCATCTCTCTCTCTCTCTATCTCTCTCTCCGTCTCTCTCTCTCTCTTCCTCTCTCTCTCACTCTCTCTCTCTCTCTCTCTCTCTCTCTCTCTCTCTCTCTCTCTCTCTCTCTCTCTCTCTCTCTCTCGTCATTTGAATGCATGTGTTAAAAAATAATAGAAGAGGGGCGAAAAACATGTGACCTAACCTAACCTATTTTCTAACACACGCATTCTAATGGGATAATTCACAGGGAAGGGTCGATTCCTGGATCCGAAAATGCCCCAGTTACGATCTCGGGTCAAACTTTTGCTATACAAAGGGATTGCAGAGTTGATTCTTTTATCTATAAAAACATGTAAAAATGACGATGAGTACACAAAAAAAAAATCTCGAAATTCACTCTCAGAATCAGGCTTTACGGCGGAGAGACGCAGGTATCATAGGAGATTCCTATCTAATTTGAGACATATCTCTGTGTTTCCGGACAGCAAGTGACAAATTAGACAGGAATCTCCCATGATATACCTGCATTGAACCGCCATTTCTATCTTGCCGTTGTAGCAATTCTGCGAGTTTAATATTGAATTTTAGACTTTTTTAATGTGATTTTCGTGGTCGCTGGTCTTTACAGCGCAGATTTAACCATTTACTTGCTTATAGAAAAAGTTTGCAAGAGCCCCATTAATGCAATATGCGAACGATTTTTTAACGCGATGTTTGGCAATGCAGCGTTTGGACGAACTGACGGATTGACGGATCTGCTGCAATTTGCAAGACGGAGATAAATAGAGAGAGATGAAAAATCGGCTCCACCCCTTTTTACGAGACCGCTCTTCAATTATGATTGACAATGTCAAAGGATACGGATCTCCGTTGAGAGTCTGAGGGGAGGGGGGTTGAAATCTAGATCCGGAACCCCGATTAAACTCGGCGCCTGCATTTGTAAAGTATATACGATCCACCTCGTCCCTCAAGATTTCGTGGTCTTTGTTTGCTTTGGAAGTAAATGAATTATGTAGTGAAGGGTCCATGTTGGGTCTTTACCAGAAGAAGAGAGAAGAAACCAGGTTTATTATGTTGTACTGTAAATGTAATTTTATATTGTTTTTTTCTGAAATGTCAATTTTTAATGCCAATTGAAAATGTCAATTTTTCCCGAATCTTGGTATATTTCGACACTAGTGATTTAAGAAAGTGCGCACATGATTTCATTCACTCTTTATTTGCAGTGGAATTGAGTGTTGACTTAATTTTCGAAATTGCTGAGGCAAAAGATAGAGAGATTAAAGAAGAGATTTAAAAAGAGAATTCAAGAGCCATACTTACGAAGAAGCTACTGAACTTTTTTACGTAACAAATCTTAACAAACCTTACAATCACCGTCTTACCTCAAGACTTAGCAGCGATTATTATTTCCATTCTTGGTCTTACTCACTTAATTTCAATGTAATTGAGTATTGAGATTATTTTTGAAAAATAAACTGTGGAATCTGCGTTTTAGTGGTGAAGCTTATAGGGATGAAATGTTTACTTCTACACTGTAAAATCTAAAGGACTCGAATTTTTTTCGACAGCTCCAGGAGAAAATCGCAATCGAACTTCTTGTCGATTTTAAATCCGCATTAAATCATCTGACCATCACATCAATCGATTTTTTTAAGCCGTGCGAAAATTCTCGTCGTAAAAATAATGAGATTCGTTGAAATGCAACTGCATTATTGTTCATTTTTAAACGAGTTTACGACGCCTTAATTAAGCTTTTTATCACTTCTCTAATAAGTTTATTACCCCTGTAATGAATCAATAACAATTCCACCGCGATCTAGTGAGTTAATCTTGTGTCGAACAATTCTCCGACTAAAAGAATGTAACTAATCGCCCGAGTCGAAGCAGTAGTCATTTTTCATGGTGAAAATTGTCGATTCGAAACGGACCTATCCCGCGAGAAGCGAAATTACTTTCTTCGTAACTAGACTTTCTATACCCGTTCCATTCTTTAAGGGAATTCCTAGCTTTAGGTCCTGGAATGCTTTTCTCAACGTCGTAAATACCGAAACACTCGTGGTTCGTAAAACCATTAAAGTTGAGACCATTTATGCAAGAAGGGCGTCTGAAACATCAGTTGCGCTCTTTCATAGTAATCAGAACCAACCAGAGAACGAGAAATTCCTTTCAAGAGCTCACCTGACATCTCATACGCCTTTTTTTGCGCAAATAGCATTTTATTTGAAAGGTATAGAGGTAAGAATGCGCTGACCATACAACTGCGCCTCGCAGCATTTGTCCTGAGCACGAGTTACAGGATTCCTTTGAATGGACACTACAACTTTACGCTCATATTGTCTGCGTGTAAGCTGGGTCAAGTCCAGCTAATCCCTCGTCGGTATTTGTGTAGGCTTCCGCGGTATTTAATTCACATTTTGTCGAGCGGTTCGAACTCACACTCCATAGTCAAACGAGTTTAGTTTCGGATTGTAAACTCCACAAACAAGGAAATGTGAATGCGTTTTAATTTAGACAGTTCTAGTGTGTAAAAATTAGATTAAAATTTTAATTCGAATCCTCTTAATTAATCTGAAGAAGCTGAAGCGGCGTCAGCTTGACTATGTTTATCTCTTTGCAGTTAGTTTATCTCGTGTCAGAAAAACAGTGGCAAAGGACCAATTAATTCTACACATAATTATATTCAATTCTGTATTATAGGTGTATTCTAACGTCCTTCTTAAATCAGATTTCCCTGCGAAGATTTAGTTGCATTTTGTCCATTCAAACCCACGAGAAAGATCAAACTAATGGTTTTGCGGTGAATCCTCTCGAAATCGATATTTTGCATGGGTTTAACCCTTTTTATGCTGACTGCACAAAGTACCACCAAATTAACATGGTTTCAAATGTATTTTTAACAAAATCACTATGCACATAAAACTAAATGAGAAAAGTTCATTATATTCATTGAGATTTATAAAAAATATGTGAGAAGGGTTTGTAATAGTGCCCGATTTAAAGGGTTAAGTCGACAAAATGCAACTTTATTTCAAAAACAGCGTCACGCCTTATAATGAGAAGCGGACATTGAGCTTTTTATTGGGGACTTCCTCTGCGAGTAACGTCTGGAAATGGTATTTTTCGAAAAGGAACCAAGTTAGTGACATCGCCTCAGTTCGATAAAAAACGAGGATCAAAGTTAGAACGCTCCTTAAGACTCATTGACCAAAGACATCCCCTTCCCCTCCTGCTCCTCTTTTTCTCCGCCCTTCCCCTCTTCCCATCCAGGTATCCTCTACTGAAGAACATTTGTTCCGATGGAACGATTTCATGGCGGATTACTTCCGGTGACTTCGCGGTAGAAGGTTGGTCGATGTCGAGGCCCGATGGAAACAAACAAAACGCGATTCAAGCTTCGATACTTCGATAGCTCGATGGTACGAGCGATGAAAGCAACCGACGGAAATCGACCGAGTGTGACGGGTACTCGGGTTCAAGCCGAACCGATACGATATTGGTCATCGATGATGATGACGAAGGCTGCGCACGAGAGGGATTTGGGGGGAGGGGGAGGGGGTGTCGAAGAGAGTGAAAGGGTGGAGGAGAGAGAAAGAGAGAAAGAGAGAAGTGGAATAGAGGTCTCTGCCGTTGTCGTGGGAATGTCCGATAGACGCTTCATATCTCGGGAGAGAACTGGAAGTCATGGCGCTACGCACAGTGATTAGAACTTGATATTTAATCAGTGGAGCGGGGGCGGATCGTGAAATTCGATGCATCGATGTCAGTTCCGTTTAAACCTGTGGAAAAGAGTCGATCCCTCGGGGATTTCATCGAACTTCTTAGAAATCGACACTTTCGTTTGTGTGTCGGTGACAGAGTTGGGCAATTAGGATTGTAATCGATTACACAATTACCGGATATTCGGTAGTCGTCAAACCTTTGGATGGTAATTAAATGTATTCTTCACAGTTAAATAGTAAACTTTAGGGTGGTCTTTTCGATTAGATCTAATTCTTCTGCAGCTAGTATGATGGATGGCTTGCAAAAAATCAGCCCTGATTACCGTAAAATCATCCTCCGAAAAAACGACGATTACGATTACTGGGTAATCTTGTTGTCGATCACTACCCCCCCCCCCCCCCCCCCCCCATTTGCCCAACTCTGGTCAGTGAGAAAGAAACGACTGCCCATCAGTCGGAATGTATCAATATCTCTTTCCTATGAACATGAACGTGTAAAAAAGAATCGATTGTTGAGGGATTCAGTCGAACTTCCCATCCATCGATCCTTTTAATAGCTTCTGCAACAGTAAGAGCGAAACTATGGATAATCTCACAATTTTTTTTTTTGAAAGTTTGCGACAGGCCCATTATAGTGCTGCTCGACAATTAGTGACTTAAATCATGCTCTCTCCTTGTAGTTTTCATATGACTCAATTTTTCCATAAATCCAAAGTGTCGTGTAATACCATTATATGCAACTCTTCGTGTTCTTCTGAATCGTATTTTCTGATTTCTTTTAATTAATGAAAGTCGACATGTCGTCTGTGTCCAGAGACAAATAGAGACGGAGCACTAACAGGCTGCAGCAGAAGCACTCTGAATTCTCGCGGATTCACAACAAAATAACAGTCAACACCATTCTGATGTCGCAGGGTGTTGAATGTTGAGCACCCTCCTGTACACTTGCCAGCCTATCCTCCCTCTTTGTGCCGAATGCCACCGTTCAACACCATGCGACATCAAAAGCTGTTGACTGTTGTTCTACTTGTTATTTTGTTGAATCCCCGAAAATTCAGTGTGCCTCAAATCTTCCCTATGTATTTCAGCGTATAGTGCTCCGTCTCTATTTGTCTCTGTCTGTGTCGTTTTGGGGGAGGGGGGGGGGTCATGGGGGGATTGGCAGGAAAGGCAAAACAGGTCCCAATACCCAGCGTTTTTTTTTCCCCCGTAAGCCGGGCTAATTTCTTTTGGGCCATATCCGTATACCCAAAAACCAGCAGTGCTGATGACGTGATAGCGTGTTTTAGTTGCCTGTGCGTCGTACGCAGGGGCGACAACTTCTCACGTGTACTCTGAGTTCTGCGTTCGACGTCCAACGTCTAAAACGTCTATACGTGGACCTGTCGACGTAGGTGGAGGGTGGAGTCCAATTCCTCATCCTCCGGCCGCCACACCACTCCGACTTTCAGCCACAGCCTCACTTTTATCGGCTCCGAACAAGTTTCGGTCCGGATCCGCGCTGGTTCCCATTCCCAATAAGAATCCAATTTCGTTCCGTTCCACGGAGTTCCTCCGCTCCGTACGGCAACTGGTGCTCAGTGGAACGTGGAACTGAACTCCTATCATGAAAGCGCGATCAGTCGGGGCTTTAATTAATATCCGCGTGTAAGCATTTATAACTACATAAATTACAACTGTACACTTTTCTCAGTTTGTTTAATTGATTTACTCATAATCTTTTTTTCTTTTTTCTGTTTCAGGTGAGTGTCTTTATTCGAATTATCGATTAGGAAATCGGGAGGGACAGGGAGTGCTAGGCACTGTACTGGTATACTGATTTGACGTTCAAGGTGAGAGAAATTTCTTTTCAAAATGAGTTATGGCCTCTATAGGTGGTCACACAGCACAGATCATCGCGAGTGGATGTTATACGACGTAGTCAAGATGACCGTCAAAAATCCAGCGGGTTATGTTTTTGGGAAAGTACGTACTGTATGATTTCATCAATCTGTGTGGCTTAAATTTGTCATGCATTGTTTTTGTTTTGTTTTGTTTTGTTTTCGAATCGTCAAGCCATTGATTTGCAGCTAAAAATACTCTTAAGTAAAATCTCAAAATTGAAGTTGATTAGCTAAAATATCGTCATTTTAAATTAGTCAGGCGATCGTCCATTGAAATGTAATTTGGACAGTTCCTTTGAAAATTCAACTGTCCTACTAACTTGAATTGAAGCTTCCACTAATAAAACAGTATGTCACATGCCATGTTCCAGAGTCACTCCTTGTAAAATTTCATCCCTTACATTTTAAAACAGTAATCATGACTTGAAAACTTATTTTGTTATTTGTAGCGATGATTAAGATCTGAGGTAACTACTTGCTTCCTATTTACGTCACTGTAAGCTTGCAAAGGAGGCTCAAGAGGTTCTGTATTTTAAGTTTTTAAGTAAAAAAAAAGAACCCCCCGTTTTAAAATGTCATGGATGCTGTACATTTCACCCGGAATGACCCTCAACTAATTTTGCTACCAACATAAGTATTTTTTCGTTATTTTTTTTACAGAAATTTTACAACAAAATCTGAAGTTTTCGCAATGAAAAAACAATGTTAAAAACAGCTGAGGAATTTTGAGAGTGAAAAATTAAGTCAAATGCTTTCTTATTATTTCTCTCAAATAGTGAAAGTTGCAAAATTAATGCAACATGTCAAGTCACTCATCTTGTTTTCTTTTTGTGGATTCCTCAATTTACTGTGAGTGGAATTTTCGGGTGTAATCCGAAATCCGAAACTGTTGCAGCATGATCTCACCAGATCCATTCGCTCCCCCCGGCCCCCACCCGTAATCCTCACAAAGAAAGACAACGAGAGTGGTTACAGGACTCGCCTCGTTTGCAGGTTTTGAAAACACAATAATAAGCAAGATAAGAAAACAGTCGCTTGTAGTGTTTATTTATCCTCCAAATTAAACTTTGTTTTTTCTTCTCTTGATGTGCAGTCGTGCAGTTTAAGTAATCTTTCGCGTGGGTTGACGCTAATACTCTCGTTTTTCTTTTTCTTTTCCTTTTTCAACCGCAACTTTTTCAACGAGCAGAAAAGTATATACACTCGCGAGCTCCTCGGAGTTGTACCCAACCGAGCTTTCTTTATCTCATCAAACGTGTAAACTGAAGTTATCGTTTCTCAGAAAAATCGGGTTAATTTGAGTCCCAGAACTTTTTATGGGTGTAATTATCGTGTCGGCGTGTCGCGTTGGATCAACATCAACATGCCTGCATCAAATATTTTCATCGGGTTCTCTTTTACTCGATGTTAATCGTTGTTATGAACAACTTTTTTTTTTCTCGATCTTTTGCATTGCGACCTATCCTTCGGTACTTTTCAATCATATATACAACTGCTCGATCACTGTTTTAATACAAACATTAAGGATAATGTCTTTAGGCGAATTTTGGTTCGTGGGTCTGGAAAATGGAAATCTTTAGGAAGGAACAATCTCATCGGATCCCCAAGTCACCGAGTATTTAGATAGGAAATGGAGAGTCCTGTAGATGTCCAGATTCAAAATATAAGGCGTCAACTATTAACTCTTTAATGGGGCTCTCGCAAACTTTTGCTGTGAGCTTATGAAGATTTCATTCTGATGTAACAACCACGAAAATCACGAAAACCATACTAAAAAAGACTAAAATTCAGTTATAAACTCACATAACTGCTATAACGGCAAGTTCGCAATGGCGGTTCAACGCAGGTATCATGGGAGATTCCTGTCTATTATGTCACTTTCTTTACAGAAACACAGAGATATGTCTTAATTTAGATGGAATCTCCCATGATACCTGTGTCTCTCCGCCATTAAGCTCGATTCTGGGAGTAAATTTCGTGATATTTTAGAGTACTCATCGTCATTTTTACAGGTTTCTATGCAAGAATCAACACTTCAATCCCCTGTTGCAAAAGTTTGCAAGAGCCCCATTAATTACATTTCTTGATTTAAGTTGAAAAAATATGAGGCAAACGAACCGAAATCAGATCGTTCATGCTGCCTCACTATGGGATAAGACCTGTAACATGTCTCAACCTCTCTGTTGCTATATACCTCGTTGGACATATTGTATCATTTCACCGCGAAAGTTGCTCTAACCGGCAACGTCGCGACAGTTTAAGTTATAGTTTGGTGTGCGTTAATTAGGGTACCGTTCGTTGGCCAAGTCTTGATTCTTGATTCATCCGAGTCTTGAAGCCCTGATTGAAAGTCTCGGTGACATTTCACGGTTAGGGCTGAGCGAGCATCGAGCAGCTTCATGGGAAAACGGATTCGCCGGCCGGCCCGGCCCCCGGTAACCCCCCCCCCCCTCCCCCCTTCATCTCTCTGACCCACCACCCCGCCCAACCCGCGCGCCTAATCTCTATTGCGAGCAGTGTGTTCCCCTCCCCTATATGCCAAAGACGTTTGTGCTTGCTCGTGTTGACTGCGCGAGTGCTCGCGCGCGGTTCATGGCGGCCCGTGATGGTGCGGTACGGTCGCTCGCTGCGTGCGCCCGCCCGCCCGGTAATAACAGATTGTCACGTAAACATTTTACCATCATGAGCAATGGACCAATGGCCGATGTAGAATTGAACATCAGCCTCTATCAGCAGAGAGTCCTGCGAACTTAACTGAACTGAACTCCCAAGTCCCCAGTACTCTCTGTACTCCACTACATTAGCCCCCCTCCCCCCGGGTCTCTAAAGCGCGAGCATCAGTCGCGTCTTGTCGAGATTGTCGAGTATTGGAATCTTATTCATTACTCATCGCGCGCTCGATCTTCGAACACGCTTGCCAGATCGTCGCATCCATTGAAACCTATGTAAAGTAATCGATTCTCGGTGAGGTGTAGAATCGATTTTTTTTTTTTTTTTTTTTTTTTTTTTTTTTTTGTAGGTGTAATTTCTGCGGCCCGATCAAGTTGGCGGAAAGCCGAACTTTTGACAGCATAACCTCACTCTTTGCTCACCTCACGGCATCGATGACCCTCAAGTCAAACTTTAATGTGGCCGAAGCTTCACTCGAGGTTGATTAGTGCTCATCGGTTGAAAACTAGGTTGAGTTCCAACTTAATCGAGCCGTTGATACTTCGGAGGGGGGGGGGTGTTGATTTCGATCCGCCGCTGTTCATAATACTCACTGAAAAAAAAAAAAAAATTACCAGAAGCATGACGATATGTGAACCAATGTTAAGGATAGTACAATTACCAGAATTCTAGTGTTTGTACCATAGTTCTTGAAAATTTTTAAGAAATTCTAGTTCTATAACCATATTTTGGTATTAACACCAGAATGTTCTTGTCAAAGTACTAGACTTTCTGTGGTTCACGTATTGCAGTGCTTCATGGTAATATTACCAGAATTCAGAAATAATTTTTTTCAGCGTGGATCGTGAAGAAGAATTGCTTAATTGTATCGATTATTAATTAAATACTGTACGACACGGCAACCGCTGAAAGGCCGCTCATCGTTTCCCAGCGAGCGTTATGTTGAAGCCAGTGAGTGCGATCGTTGACTGTTGGCTGTTGACAGCCGAGCCATCGAGAATTAACCGCTCGGGTGAATTTGCCATCATCGCTCTGCACCGTTCACCGAGCTTGCTGCGGACAAGCTGCACCAATGCGATTCTCTCTCCTCTATAATCCCTCTGTCCATCGAAAGAGTACAGAGTTCCGGCCCGGATTCCTGATCGTCGCTCAAATAAATTCATTCGGAAATGCTCAATCGAGAAAGGTTAGATTGTTGATCTATGGCGTTCGGGTTCGGGGGTTTCGTGATTCGCATCGTATGCGGGCCTGGCGCATGCGCAATGCGCATTCGGATCGGGCCGTGGTCGGGCAGTGCAGTGGGACAAGCGGCCACCACAACCTTACGGCCGCACGCGCGGATTATTGTGTATGCCATGGCCGCATTCACCACGGTTTGGATCGATGTAAAGCGCATATTTTTTTTGCTCTTAACGTTGAACTTTTCTGAGTTGTGAGTTCCGATCACCAGTCCGTCGAAGGTCAAAGGTCGGGTTCATAAATTTGGTTTGAAAAATGGTCAATACGTCAGTCGGTACCGATGAGGGAGGTAACTTTTCATGAAATATTCAGATAACCGCAATGTACAGTTAAAAATAGCAAGACCCATAATGCACCGTTTACTTTTAAGCAGGTGGTTCAACGCAGATAAAGTTGCTTCATTTGTCTAAAACGTTACCCCTTTGAATTTCAAAATTATTTATTCCTTGCGTGCAGTCATGTCTACTTCTATATCCTTGTTTTGTAAAGTGCTGATTTCAAATAAAACTTTTAACCCTTAACTGCGCCGTGGCACCCCTGAGGCACATAATATATTTCCTCCATTTTGAACTCTTGAAGTTAAAATATCATATTTTTCCATGTCGTCATCCATCCGGCACATATCGAGGAAAAGTTTTGATTTTTCACCGAAGTCTGAAAAAACAAGGCCCCATGTAGGGCACCATCTGAGCATTTGAAAACATATTTAACCGTTTGACCTTGATTTTCTCCCTATACTGGCCCATGTTAAATTTAGTACTTTGTAGATCTCTTGGGGGCAAGAATTAATTCTAGGAATTTTTTCACTATTTTTCCCTTTCATTTTGAGTCAAAATCAATTGAAAATTCATGTTTTCGAACGAAAAAAAAAAATCACGCAGTAAAGGGTTAAAAATGCTATACGTAAGCAGAGTTGCGTTCTTCCTAGAACTTCTGGGTACCCTTAATTTCATCAGACGTATCAATCGTTGAGCCGAAATGCACCACTAACACAGCTGACCGAATGTTGCTCGTTGAAGTCGGAAATATTGTGTCGGTGTTTGTCAAACAACAGCTGCTTATTTGACGGTTCGTCAAACTAATCATCCTATAACTTCACGAATTATCAGTTCCGTCAACGACAGTCCAAAAAGTCGTCAAACTTTTTGAACATACATAATGATTTTATCATTGCCATACGCAACCACTCGCCAGTACATATTGATATGCGTTTGTGTACAGCTACATTAATTAAAACTTGTAAAATTAAAATCTAAGTAACCTTTTAGCTATAACAAAACTGTAAATTACCTTGTAAATACTTTAAAAATCTTTTGTAAAATTAATTAGCGGTGTGAATAACCTACAGTAGTATAGGCACCATCTTAATAAAAAACGTAATCAACAACACTGAGAAAAAAGCATGGCCGTGGTAATCGGAATTCTAGTAGCCGTGAATACACTAACATGAGCCTTACCCAACCTAACCTGTCTACTTTTTGAGGTCTTGGTACTGTATCTTCATATAGTCACCATAAATTCTTCACAAGTGTCCCAAATCGGCGCTGTCAAAGTCCATAATCTCTGTCGATAAAACAATCTTTTTCTCCGTGTGATGATGTTCAAATCTCGAAAAACACAAACCTCGACGCGACTGCTGAGAGCGACTTTATTTTCTGGTTGTGTAAATTGGCCCCTTTTGAGCCGACCGATTTCGCACTATCGCGAGGAATGCAATGGTCGTTTAAACATGAATTAGAAGCATCCTAGTTCCCGGTTCGACAACTTTCCTCGACCGTGTGAACTTAAAGCCTTCATAAAAACTAATCCGTGGGTCCGCAAGATTTAAATTATTGTTTACACCAACACCGTTTACCCCACATCATTAAGGCCATTTCTATTTTCGAGCGATGGAATTATGGAACAAATCGTTCTTAAATATCCCAATCCATCAATTTGACAACTTTTCTTGACCATGTAAACTCAGCCTCAAATTGAGCGTTATGCTCCATCGTATGAGTCGAACGCCTTACTTCGGCCAGCGTACCAATTTGGCGGAGCGCGAACTGTTACGGGGCTTCATAAAACTCTCACGCATCAAACTCCGTTAAATTACGTTTCTGCTCTTCATTCTTTGGCTTGATGATCAAGCGACGAAAGTAATCAAAAAAGTATTCTTGATTTATGTTCAGCCGAAGAGGTATACCAATCGAAGAAAGGAGTTTTGTCCTATCAGCCGTTAAAGTACCCATAATTACGCAGCACAAGATTTTTTGCTGCACATTCATCGCAACGCTATCATTATGTATTCATCGGTTTTGCGCGTCACTCAGTGGGACTTAAACTAACCTATAGATCGAGTTTTTTCTTTATTTTTTTTAATTTAATTTTTTATTGTTATTAGGGAGGTTGAAGGATTGGTTTTAGTAAATCACTCAGCTCTTAGCGAGGAAACTATTGTAATTTGTAATCCATCAATCTGACAACTTTCGGAAACCGTGGCTCTGACGGAGGCAACAAGTGAAACGAATTGAAATAAACGATGATATATAATTTGGTGCATCTAAAACTGTGAACGTAATTATTTTTTACGTTATCACGAAGGGACGTTTGGCTGATTTTGAGCACATGGCGCTTACGACGAATCGGAAATGCATTGTTTTAGTTTCGTAATAATTACTGTTCGAATAATGGCGAACTGCTGAACGCAAATGAAATGTTTTGAGAGACAAGGAATTTCAAATGCTGAAGCGATTTACATCAGGACATTTCCTGCGAGGAGTTCCCATGTACAGTCGGGGACGAAAAGAATGTCGTATGTATCCTTGAGTAGGCCACCTGCAATACTTATCTCCATGAATTTATGCATTGCAGGTGGCCTACTTTAAGGAGTCGGATGACATTTTTTTTCTGTCCAGTACAAAAATCTTACAACAATAAAGCCGGAATGATTGGCTAATGAAAGAACTATCCCGCACTTAGATTCCCGGGCCTTTCTATGCTAACCATATTTTTATCTCAATAAGTGATATTTCAACCAATTGTTTTCCTGGTTTTTGATGCACTTAAATCGCCGGAGATCTCAATATCAGAACATCCAGGAGAAAAGAAAGCTTTGACCTTTGTGCGACTGACCGAAACACTTCTAATAATCTCAACTCCATCAGCCGTTATTGCCGAAGTAGGGATCGCTTTTCTTAGAATGTTTTTGCAACCAATTTTCACCGTTGATTTTGTACGTGTGACAGAAATCCCCCCCCCCTTCTCGTGACCCTATAGCCTCATGTGTATTCGTATAAGTATTAATGATGGGTTTCTGAAGTTTATGGTTTGGTGCAAATACGATGGGTGTGTTTTTAGGAGTGTGCGCGGTACGGATTGTGCGAGAAGTATCAGGAGGCCAGCGACCCAGCGTTGTCGGGTTTCAGGATTTTTGTATTTTTTTCCCTCTTCCCTGACAGTACTGATGCCCCGAGGGAGGTTTAGATCCTAAACGGGTAAAAAATCGGTCCTTCTTATTTTCTACCACGGTTGGAAAAGCCTCAGCAACCAGCGGCAGACAATACGCTGAGTTCTGTTTTTTCTACCTAGGTAGATTTTTCATCCACCGCCATGGACAGAAATAGCCTCTCCCCCCCCCCCCCCACCAAGAGGTCTGCCAAACCCTTGGAAACGGCCAAGTCTCCAAATTATCGACCAATAGCATCTTTGATAGACAGTATTAAGTTTCGGTTTATCGTGCAAAAGTATATTTATGATTGTATGACCGGCCCGCTGGACGATCTGCACTGCAAAAAAAAAAGATGACCGCAGAAGCATGACGATTTCTGAACCGATGTAAGGGATGGTTCTTTTACCAATTCTAGTGTTTGTACCATATTTCCTGAAAATTCTAAGGAAATTCTAGTTCTGTAACCATATTCTGGTATAACACCAAAATTTTCTAGTCAATATACTAGACTTTCTGTGGTTCACATATCGTTGTGCTTCTGGTAATATTCCAAGAATTCAGAAATTATTTTTTTTAGTGTGGAAAGTCTGGGAATTTTCGTATTCGAATTTTGTCAAAATCCATAAATCCTTCAATATATTTGATAGTTTTCTAAATGTTTCTTTCGGGATCGAGAATATGTATTCGATTCCTAAAGGATTCGCTGTCTGCACTGGTAAATGATCATCAGGGACTGAACCCAAGGACCCTGCACCCTCGATCTGACAACGGCGCGTCCGCAAGAGGCGCAGGTTGCCAGGGAGGTTTCGGGTGAAAAGTTGAGGGAGTCCCGAGATCCCCCCCCCCCGTTCGTTCCCTCCCTGCCTCGTGGCCGTCCTGGGTCTGGATGCGGGATTTGCGGCTTGCGGCACGTAAATCTTGGAAACCGCTCATTACACCGACTCCGCTCCGCTGCCCAGTCCGCACTCCGCAGTCCGCACTGACTTTTACTTGTGAGTACGGTTTACATTTCCGGTATACGCAAACACGGATCTTGTCCACGTCTACGTCCAGTGCAGTTTCACTTACGCCCGACCGACGCGGCGCGACGCGACGTGTCCATCCGTTGTATCCATGCGCTACGGTATGGTACAGGCACCGTACGGTACAATAATATGTGTGTCTGTACAGTGATCGAACGATTCGAAACCGATCCGATGTCCGAGTAACCTGAGGTCTCCGTTGTCAGACTCGCGAGAGATCAATATAATTGTGAAGGAGGGTTCTGGAATGAGAAGGAGAAGGAAGGGGTGAGCCCGTGAAAAAATAACTGTTCAAAATGAATAAAGTCCAGTGGCGGCTCGTGCAATTTGGCAACCATGCTTTTTTGCCATTTAAACCTATGCTAAAGTATCGATCTTGGGGGTGCAATTGCACCTCCTGAGGATCGATTGTTTTACATAGGTTTCAATGGAGAAAATACGTCGTTGCCACATTGCACGAGCCGCCACTGATAAAGTCGTTGGACTCCAAGATTTGGTCACTGAAAAAAATCAAAGTTTAAGGAGATCCGAAGCAGCTTTTTGAAATAGCCTCACAGAACAAAAGTCCTAGCTCTACCGGAGCAAGTTGCGATTGTACTGAAGCACTACTTCGGTAGAGCCAAAGCAAGGAAAGAGGACTGTAAAGAAGTAGTTCTTTGGTACACCTGCAACTTTCTCCGGTACAGCTTGAACCTTTGCTCTGTGAAGCTATTTTAAAGAGCTGCTGCGGTTCCACCTAAACTTCGTTTTTTCCGTGTATATTACTGAAAACACAAAGTTTAAGTAGAGCTGAAGCAGCTTTTAAAATAGCTTAAAAGGCTTTTTCGGCTGTACGTAAACTTTGTTTTTTTCAGTGGTGGTTAGATCCATTGACGACGAACCAAGAGTGCTTGGGTTCAAACCCCAGGCGGTGGCAGGCTAGCTGGGTTTTCAAAGCATTGGATATAAGGCTTTGTATAGTCTGGGTAAATTAAAGGCTGCCTTGGTAAAAATGTTCCACGTCCAATTTTTCATTGAAATAGATTTCCAAAGAAATTGCTTCAATGTCCATAGAAATAGACGTGGTTTCCGATTTCCATGGGAATCGTTGTAGTTTCCTTGAAAATTATTTACTGATTTTCATAGAAATTGACGTAGTTTCTTCCAAACCAAGAGATTTCGATTCCATTCATTTGCTGCTCCTGCTGTATTTTCCATTAGAATCTATGAAAAAGTATCGGTTTTTTGAAATGCAATGAATCGTCCGAAGATCGATATTTTCCCCCTTTACCATTGTACGGAGAAGATATCGATACATATATTGCTGAAGTTTGCAACATTCCCTCGCTTGAGCGAAAGGGTTAATGACTTTGGCCCTTCTCTTTGCCTTGGTCTGGCAACATCTCATCAACGTGACCTGGAAAGTCCATAAATCATGAAGTGCATATAATTATACACGCGGGTGCGGGGCTCACCAGTCAACAGTCACCAGTCACCGATCGCAGTAGATGAAGGGATCCTCAGCGGCGCGAACGTCGCGCGCGGAGCGGCGCGGCGGCGAGCTGCTCTACGTCGCGCGTCGGAGGTGGAGCAGCGTATGTCACAATGTCAGAGCTCTAGAATTCATCGGATAATTGCACCGGGGCAACAAAGATTATAGAGCTGTGTGTTACAATATTTATATTCACCAAAAATATTATTTATAATCTTTGTTTGCACCACAAGATCACGAATAGCTAGCATCTTTAACATGTATTGTTATGCCAGTAGCGCAACGAGAGTTTCTTCATCACTCTCTTTTCTCCATTAAGAAACGTATGTTAGACAAGGATGGACAAGGGGATAAAACCCCCTCTTTCTGTCCTTTTCCTACTTATACATTCAAATTAGAAATGAAAGAGATGGAAGAGATCTTGGCTGCGCCAGTGTATTATACTACAACATAGGATACTGTAATCTTTTCTGCAACGGTGCAATTGACGGTTTTAGTGAAGAAGTCATCCTGTGATGAGCGTTCCAAATAAAGACAAACCGTCTCTCTCGCTCTCATGTAACCCCCATGTACTGCTATCTTATACTCTCACCGCAAAAATCGTATAAAGAGACATCTTCTGTGAAATGTTTTGGAAAAAATGAATCTCTCGAGGCATTTCAATGCTATTTTAATAGTAATTTGTAGTGAAGCAAGGCCATGAATATACGAATTTCGAAACTAGAAAGAGATGGGTACGCATGGGGGGTCATAGGAGAGTGTGTGAAATAGTTTGGAACGCTACGCGAGTTTTTGTCACAACCGATTGCGACCGATGAGTGCATCGCTGTGATTGTTGGCTAACCGTTGACTTCGCACTAAAACCATCTATACTCGGTAAAATTCTAGAACGCTCCCATATACACTGTCGAGCTGTCATCGTCGCGTCGCGTCTCCTCTCGTCACCACGTGAAACCGAGCGCGCGTTATTATTCAACGTTCGACCACGCGTCGCGCCGCGCGGACCCTTCAAAGTGCAAATGCGTCGCTGTTACTTTGCGCGAAATCTCTATTCGCACCGCGGACTCGAGCGCAAGGCGCGCACATCAGCGCGGCCCCCTGCGCCCCATCCTCATAGTCACAGCGTCCCAGCCAGAGCCAGCCTCATTCGATAATTGTATGCAAATGTCACGTTCGCGTTCCTTTTCAAGCGGAGGGCGAGCGCCTGCTGATCCCGCGCGCCCGACGATGCAGACACCCGACCTAGACCCGCGAACCCGATCCTGACCTCCTCCCCACCTCCACCCCCTACACCATCCACTGTCAAACGTCAAGCCACGCCCTCAGTAGACGTCGACGACAACCAACGACTAAATCAGTTTTCTTTTTCTTTTTTTTTTTTCTTCCTCCGTTTCGACAAATGAGAGGCGATAACTTAATGAGGTGCGAACGCATGCTGAGCCAGGATATTGTCCTTCTCTCTCTCTCTCCCTCCCTCTCCCTCTCTCTCTCAGCCCATTTGAACGAATGTATTAGACAAGGATGGATATAGGAGCTATCACGTGACTGCAGCCCCTGTTTCTGCCTTTTTCTAACGCACACAGTCAAATGGGTAAAGAGAGAGAAAGACAAATTCCTGGCTACGGCTATATAGTGCGCGCGCACCCCGCACGTCGAATGCAGTTTGTGACACTTTTTGAAATGCAGTGGAGGAATCGGGTGGGAAGGAGGGGCTGCGCGGCAAGATGAGGAAGAAAGTTTATTTTTTTTTTATTTATTATTTATTTATTTATTTATTTTTAATGTGGGCTTTTAAGAGGGTGATCGGCTTCGCTTTCTCTATGACGTCTGTGTGTTAGCTGCATACTGTATGCTGTATTATATGCTCCTCCTTACCGACGACGAAACTATTCTCGCTTTCAAATGACGTGTAATTAACGTCCCTGCGCGTCTTCTTTCGCGACGACGCGACGCGACAAGACGTCCCGCTCGTCAAGACGCGATGCTGTGCGCGCGCGAAGAAAAAATGAGAATTAATGAGACACCGTGAAAATTGCGGGTCATCAAAAAATCATTTAAAAATAACCCCCCCCCCCCCCCGGGGTTACTCTAGGTGGCGCTGCGCGTTCCGTTTTGTGCATTGAGAGACGAAAGAGAAATTGAATGCTGGGTCACGAATGACGATAGTTGCCGATTATAATGTGCATTCGAGTGTGGATTACTGTTTGATTAGCGTTTCGACTCGGATCGGCTCGGCTCGGGTCTCATCAAGTGACGAAACGGAGATTTTGAACTGTATGTAGAGAGTTAAGACAAGACCAGTGGCGGCCCGTGGAATTTGATGTATCGATGTCTACTCCATTGGAAACTATAGAAAAGTATCGATCGTCATCAGGGGGTGCAATTGAACCCCCGAGAAATCGATAATTTTCCATTGTTTTAAATGTATTGGACATCGATCTATCGCATTTCACGTGCCGCCACTGGACAAGAGGATGGTCAACCTCTGAGTGGTCATGAGATTTAGGCTCTCCGGGCGCCGCCATTGGATGAGTTTTTGCACATTTGTTTACATACATTTCTTTACAAACGAAGGGGTCCAACGGTATTTTACGGATGAAAGAGTCAATGGGGCTCTTACAATTTTTTGCTACAGGGAATTAAAGAGTTGATTCTTGTATAAAAACCCGTAATAATGATGATGATCGCACTGAAAAATCACGGAATTCACTCTCAGAATCGGTTTTAATTGCGGAGAGACGTAGGTATTATGGGAGATTCCTATCTAATTTGAAACATATCTGTGTGTTTCCGTAAAGAAAGTGACAAATTAGACAGGAATCTTCCATGATACCTGCGTTGAACCGCCATTACGATCTTGCCGTAATAGTAGTTTTGTGAGTTTTTAGACTTATAGACTTTCTTAGTGCGGGAATTTTCGTGATTTTTGCTGGTTTTTACATCAGATTTGACAATACATTTCCTCACAGCCAGGGATTGGGAGCCGGAGCCGTGGTCAGATCTGAATTTTATGTTCTCCTCGGCAGAAAACTGTGGGAATACTAAAATGAGTTACAATTTATCATTCAAACACTGAATCCAAAGGCTTTTGCACCAACAGAACTTGATTTCAAAGATTCGGTTTCAAGTTATTGCGTTGGGAGCTCTTTAGGGAGCACTTTTTGGGAGCCGTGCTCCCAAAGAGCTCCCAACGCAATAACTTGAAACCGAATCTTTGAAATCAAGTTCTGTTGGTGCAAAAGCCTTTGGATTCAGTGTTTGAATGATAAATTGTAACTCATTTTAGTATTCCCACAGTTTTCTGCCGAGGAGAACATAAAATTCAGATCTGACCACGATTCCGGCTCCCAATCCCTGCTCACTGCAAAAGTTTGCAAGAGCCCCATTGTCGTTGATATCCTAACCTCACTCCGAACGAAACTTCCATCAAAGGCTCCAACCATTAATTAGGCTCTCTCCTTTCGTACTTTAAGCAATTTAAATTAAGAGTCCATATAACTACAGGTGTGCTCCTAATAGAAATGATGATGAAGAAATAGAATTGGAGTTCATTGTATGGAACTCATCTTAAGTTTTATTAGTCCGTCTGTAGATGCTGTATTTACTAAGGCACTGTGCAATGTGCAATGTTCATCCTTTCACATGATCAAAATACGCCTGTTTTCTCTCACGGTGACTTTGGCGTGAAGTAAGGCGGTATGGCGTGGCAGGGTAGCTATAGCTTTAAAGTGACCGTAATCCACCGTGTCGACCTATAAATCCTGTAATACTGACACGCTGATCTACCCACGTAAGACTGGCTTCTGAAAGGATTGCTGCGTTATTCGAGAGAAGGTAGAGAAGAACTAGACTTTTGAGAAGAAAGATTTATTATGTTTGGAGATCTCCCGTAATACAAGTGTGTTTTGTCGTACTGTGTCAGTGTCCCATGAAAAGAAAATAGTTACCTGTTTTTGCAGAGGAAATCAAATCACATTCTCTGATCTTATGAAATTCCCATGAGAAAGTTGTGCTTTTGAGTGCGGTCCGTGGATTTAAAAGTGTGTGGGGAGCTTGATAAAAAATTCGATTGCTTTTTTTCTCGTCCCTTTCCTTCTCTTCTCACTTTTTTTAAGCACTTCTCTAAAAAAAAGTGGGGGGAGGGCTTGACCCCCTAAGGACCAAGCCCGAGTTACTCCTTTTTCTCCTTTAGTCTATTTCACAAATTGTTTCAGTCTTTATAATCTATTAATCTTTATTCTGGATAAACTTGATAATCGATGAAAACACTTACAAGAGAAGTTTTCGTCAGGTGCCTTCAATTCGTTGTATAGGCAATTCCAACTCCCCCGGGTACGAAGAGTTAACTACCTTCCTTTCAAAAACGGAAGAATAACGTTCTTTTGAACTTACCTGGTCTTTCGAGGGTTAATGTGTCACGACCTTTGTTTTTCCCTTTTTTGAGCCCTTTCCCACAAAAGTGACTTGTTTCCAGAAAATAAAGACCTTAATTTAGGATAGATCTCACTTGACAGTCAAGCTTTTTATTTCAAAAGCAACTAGAAAGCTATAATTATATTTTGAAAGAAGTTAGCGGAGGAAAAGAAGACAAATGAAGTCATGTTGTAAATTCTTCTCGAGGTTTTTCTCTGTTCGTTGCTCGTTCCCTCCAAAAATCTAGAAAGAGAAAATTATGTCGAAAAATTAATCTTCAGTCTTGTTTTCCTTATATTAGAGAGGCGCTGTTTTGAAATTCCTGTATTCTTGAAAAAGTGCTGTTGACCCCATAGTGTGAATGTCCCAACTCTCCTAGCGTGCGGAAACTGCCGTCATTAGAATGGCGTTCGCGATTCTAGAGGTTAAATTGTCGATTCTGTGACCGATAAATTTAATTTGGGTGAAAATGTTGCTGTCTTTTGACTGACCCCGTAGAGTTCGTAAGACTAGAGTAAATGATTCGGCTCATGCAAATGGCCGAAATGATATAAAAATGATAGGTTCGTAGTTGGAATGACTTTTTTTCTCTCTTTTTTCCGTTTTTCTTCCTATTTATTTATTCGTCGGAATGTGCATTCGACGTGTTTCGGCTGCACGCGATCAACTGTTCCCAACCAAGCCAAATCGATAAGACAAGTCTGTTAGCTTTTCGGTCTCACATCTTTTTCCTTCCTTTCCTAGCAAACAAATAGAAGGAACTGTTGCCTCAATACATACATAAATATAAAAAAATGTATATTAAATAGATTTTTATTTTTTATTTGTTTTTGTTTTTGTTTTCCAGCTTTTTATTACTTTACTTATTATATTTATTTGTTATTTTTAAAACCCTTTCAATTTTCAAATTTTTTACTGTAATCCATTATAGTGATCCGCGGTGGCGGCTCGTGTTATTTCGCAACCATGTTTTTTGCCAATTGAACCTGTGAAAAAGTATCGATTTATCAGGGCTTCAGTGAATCCCTTGAGTATCGATTATTTTACGTAGGTTTAAATAGAAAGACTCCGTAATTGCCACGTTGTACGAACCATCACTGGTGGTCCCTGATTTTTTAAATTTTCAAAAGGTATAACTTTGAAAAGATTTCTTACCACTTGATAATAAATTATTTCCGCCGGAAAAGATTGTTGAGACCTTGTGTTCTTACTATCTATTTCATGCGATCTATTTCATGCGTCAAATTTTCATTTGTTTAAAGCCCATTAAAATTAACTCTGTTTTGAATGTGCCGTCAATCATCAATACCCCTTCTAGTTGGACTTCCGTTTTGTTTGAGTCATCTTCGGTCAAATTCAATGGGCGTAGAATTTGTTTTAGAGTTGAGAAGGGAAGACGGACCAAACCTGTAATCTTGTCCAGCTTTTCAAACGTATTCCCTTCGAGTAGGATGTAATTGAACAAAACTATAGTTTAAACGTTTTTGTTTCGCATTATTAATAATATGAAGTTTCGCGAGAGTTTTCTTTCGTTTTGGAGAAATTAAAAAATCCGAAATCCGTCGAAAACTACAGGCCAGCTATGCTTTCACATCAGAATCGAGCGCTATCTTTTATTAAAAGGAACTTAAACCGTTTTTGCACGAGGTTTTTATTTATGTTCCTTATTCCGCATCAATTAGTGCGAAACTCACAATCAGTTTATTTGAGCTTTTCATCTGCGCTGTCTGTCGCAATTCGCATTACGTCATTTCACCATTAGGTTCTAACAATTACATTATCATTATCACTATCATTATCATTATCATTATCACTATCATTATCATTATCATTATCATTATCATTATCATTATGAAAGTCTGAGGAACTTGTTCGCGCTGCCTCTTCGCGAGAAATGTACTTGATGGTGTAAAAACTTCAGAAGAAAACTTTACTCTCACTGCATAAAAGTCCCATTAAAATTCCGAAAGTATTTTAAAGAAGATTTCAAGCTCAAGAATTTTTCTCACTCTCAAGGAATTTTTCTCGCCCTCGTCGTGAAAGTAATTTTTTTTTTTTATGGGAATAATTATTCGGATTAAGACGGTATAAAGTGGCATTCTGTCTCCCAGAGGCGTGCAAATTCTCGAGTGTAATCCGGAAACTTAAAATGTCGTAATTGAACGCTTGGAATTTTCGATTGACAGGATTTGCTCAGTTTTTTCAAGCCTGTGTATGAACAAGTCAACTGTTTCTGATGGTGGTGTGGAATTAGCGTTGACGGGATTTGCAATTTATAGTGTTCTTGCACTAAAGCGAGCCTCTGTTGCACAATATGTACTGACAATAATTAGTTTTGAGCTCAAACTTACTTAAGAATTACTTTTCACGCCAGTGTACCCAGGCTTTGCTGTAAATATATATTTTTTTTTCAGAGCTTTTTTCGATAAGTGTCTTTCTTCAAAGAGTATTTATCGTATTTTTTTCACTCAATAATTTTGATTGCCCCCCCCCAAATGTTTCCCCTTCCTGCTTTATTATCTTCTGGTCATAAATTACTCTGCCACGTTGGAATTTAAGACTCTAATGACATTAGATATAAAGCCTTTGAAATATTATTTTGTTGCTTACGGATGACCCTCCTCAGAACCTCTTGAGATCGCTTCATCCCTTTTTCTCCAACTCTTTTTCAGAGGCGGATCCAGGAATTCATCTAGTTTTTCTCTCTTCTCCTATTTGGACTATGTGTTCGTAGAGGATAGAAATAGAGGGTTGAAGCCACTCGACGACTGCTTCTTGTATCCTCTTCCATCACACGTGTTTCAATGAGAGAAGAGAGAGAGAGAGGGAGAGAGAGAGAGAGAGAGAGAGAGAGAGAGAGAGAGAGAGAGAAGGGGGGGGGGACAAATTCCTGGATCCACTTATGTTCTTTCTTTAGTCGATTTTATGTTTCGGAAAATCGTTTTCAAATCAGGAACATAAAGAAGGACTACTCCACGTGAAAAGTAACCAATCATTTTTCCCCCTCGAAACCAGTGTTATCAGATGTACGGTTTTAGGCCGTATATTTCTCATAAGAGACAAGATTCAATATAAAATATATGGATTTTAACCTCAAATTTGGCAACACTGTCTTGCTCGCGCTCCATTGCCTCAACTTCTTTTCCCCCTTATTCAAACTATTTTTTTCGTTCCTCGCACCCTCGCAGTGATATCTTGTATCATGCTTTCGTGAATTTTAGTCAATCCTGGTTTTGAAATAAAGTTTAGTGGAGGAATATGGACGTAAAATTATACTCAATCCCTGGGGAAAAAAGGAATATCAAACACAACGATTTGTGAACCGAAGTAAGGGATGATACTTTTACCAGAATTCCGAGTGTTTGTACCATAGCTCTTGAAAATATTGAGAAAATTCTGTTACTGTGACCATATTCTGATCATAACAAGTTTATAACTGAATTTTCTGGTAAAAGCATTAGACTTGGTTCAAATATCACTGTGCATCTGGTAATATTACTAGAAGTCAAGAATCATTTTTTTCCTTAAAGTTCGTTTCAAAAGTGTAGGCGCACCTAAACCGATATAATCTTTGGCTAATTTTCAAACTCTTTCCATCAAATCAAAACAAGACTCGCCTGTTTCTTTGATTTTTTTATTTTAAAGCATTCCTCAATGTAAACGTCTACGCTTAAATATATTTCCATTCGCATTTTTATAATTTAATATGAAAAATAATTTTGGAACATCCCAAAGATTATTGGTCCGGGCGCGCTACACTTCTAAAACGACATCAAAGCATCACGGGTAATGAGACGACGGTGATAGGTTTTAGACCGCTCAGACTTTGCAATTGGTGTCGGAAGTCAATTACAGAGCATCGCACTCATAGTCATAACCAGTCTCCGGAACAATGCTATTCACAACACATCCTTTCTGCCATAATATCAGCACATCATTATCTCTTCGGAATTCGTTGGTTATAACGGACACGAAGGTCAGTCAAATATCATATGTTTGACACATAGTTGTCAAATGGGTGCTGTGAGTACTGTGGTGAAAAATAATATAATTCTTTTACTCGGCGATTGTGCCGAATAAACAACCGGAGTCCGTGGAAGTGTCGGTTTCTCAGTGGCGGTTCGTTCAATGTCGCAACAATGGATTTTCTCCGTATAAACTGGCATAAAATAATCGATCTTGAAAGGATTCATTGAATCCCTAAAAAATCGATACTTTTGTGACAGTATCATTTAGTATCAGACTCAGATGGCGAAAAAACATCATGGTTGCCAATTAGTACAAGCCGCCACTGCGGTTTCTTTTTCCATTTGAATCATTATAAGTATCACTATAGTATCAGGCTCTTGACTCCGCAAAAAAAGAGAAAATAAAACTATTCTTATAAATGCTCTGGGTTGAAGGGTTCTTAGGTGAAGCAAAACTTGGCAACGTCGGATTTTCACTTCCAGCGACCCAGTCAACGACTCTTTGACAATAATTCAAAGCGAAACGACCCATTGAAAATTTTCTTAACGATATTTGGCAACTTAGATCCGAAGAGGAAATTGACACGCTATGGCAATAATATAATTCCGGAATATGTTTAATGTTTATGTATTGCGGTTGTGGCAGTGGCAGTGTGGCATATTCCTCTCACTCACTCCGCGGGCCCTCAGCGTTTCCAGCTTCCAGGTCGCCAATGTGCTCCTCGAATGTGTTTGCCAGACGCCGCGCCGGCCGGCCGGCCGCTCGGTCAATTGGCAAGGGCAAGCTAACATCGACTCCCGGTTGATGGCTGATGCCATTGAGTTACTGCCCGCTTGTGTAGCAACGTTGCCGAGGATACAGGATACAATGGGACAGTTGCAAGGGTCTGAAATGTTTGGTGTTTTATAGAGAAAACGATAATACTTGATGGGCGAAGAAAAATAGTGTCTTTGGTTTTTTCCTAAGTGTCCTGGTTTTGAAGATAAATCATTGTAAAGTTGCAAAAAAAACGAGTGCGTAGTGACGTCTTTACGCGGAATTCCCATTTAAAACAATGTATTTTGGCCTGGGCCAAAATCTCATCTCCGGAAAAATAGGACTCCATTAGAAACCAAAGGCGTCTTTTGTATCAAGTAATTTCATTTTCTATGTAAAAAAAAAAAAAAAAAAAAAAAAAAAAAAAAAAAAAAAAAAAATCAACATTTCAGACCCTTGCAACTGGGGCATCGCCTGCTTTCCAATCATTGTAAAGGCCTATGTAGACGATCTAAGTGGATCCTCAAAGTAGCCTACAAGTGAACATGATTGGTTTGCACCACCCACCATCAATACCATCATAAGCGCTTCGTACGCGATCAAAGATGTATCGTCAAACAAGCAATCGATGAGCCGAAATCCACCACAAACGGCAGGTGAGCCAACCATTGCACGTTTGGTTAAGATGTTCCGTTCGTCAAAGTGCAGAGTGATCTGACGATGGATTGTGCGTCATCTGTTCACGAATTTCAGTCAATGAAACCAATTATACACGTTTTTGAGTTGTTTTGGTCAAGTTCATGTTTGAATTTTGAAGTGTCATGTTGGCAATTCTACAGTTTGAAAAAATCTATTTGAGCGTGTTCGAAGCACTCGCACCGTTGTTTTTAGAAATTTCATCGAATTCGCGGAAAATGGCAACCCTGCATGACTAGCCGCTGCTTGGGATTGGAGCAGCAGCCGCGGGAAAGTTTTCGCCGCTGGTGCCGGTCGCCTGCCGGTGCCCGCGGTAGCATGGGGGTTTGAACCAGTGTAGTGGCATGGTCAATGTCGGTATATCCGCCATCCGTAGTATTGCCGGTCGGTCAGAAAAGCCGATCAGTTCCCATTTAATTCAATGTAAAATCAACAGATTTTTTTCTCTTTAAATTTGGCAACGCTGTCAAGCCGCGAACTTACTTACGGTCGGTTAGTAGCAATGACAGTGAATTAATCTTTTATGTTTGACTCTTGGAACGAAACGGGTTCGGCCCGTCCGTTCAAGACTTCTCGCGGCTACGGACTAAGCTATTTTTTCTCTCTCCTTTTTATTCCCCCCCTCGCCCTATCCCATCCACCCCGCAATGAGACAGAAAGAAAAAAAACAATATTTGATGTGCTGTGGCAATATCATTTGTCGAATACGTCAGTTTCTGCACTTACTAACCCACTTTCCTGTCGTCACCGTTGTGGATGCAAGAGGAGAAAGGTAGGGTGTTGGGAAGGGGGGGGGATTAATATGGGTGAATGAGTGTGAAACCATCAGCATCATCAGCATTATATCCGACACTTCGGTGTTGCCAGTGTTGTCTGGTTTGTGAAAGGACGAACAAGCTAGCTGTGGCCCGAGGAAAAAGGGTCGCGGAGGGTAAAAGTGTCCACAAATTGAGCCGCGATTACTTTACAGGTTCAATTTGAGGACACTTTGTCGATACCGGTTTGAGTTCGGTTTTGCAGTCCCACAACTCGTGAATAACCATTAATTATTAGAAAGGTAAAATTGACCCGATCAATCGATGAAGAGGAAAAGACTCAGGGGCGAAAAGAGTTCGCCACTGTAAGGCTCGCGGTCATCGTCAGCATGCGTGGTTGTAGGAATTTCTCTCTTTCTCTCTCTCTCTCTCCCCCCATTTGAACGCATGCGTTTTTGAAGGACGGAGATAAAGGCTAAAGTCACGTGATAGCCCCTTTTGCTATCCTTCTTAAGTAACTCATGTGTTCAAATGAGAAGAGGGGAGAGAGAGAGAGAGAGAGAGAGAGAGAGAGAGAGAGAGAGAGAGAGAGAGAGAGAGAGAGAGAGAGAGAGAGAGAGAGAGATTAATTGCAAAGATTATCGGTATAGATGCGTCTACACTTCTGATTGTGAAACGAACTCTACCAGAGTTCTAGCATTTTCACCGTAGTTCTTGACAATTTTGAGGAAATTCAAGTTCTGTAATCATCTTCTGATAGTAAAACCAGAATTTTTTGGTAAAAATACTTGGTTCTCCTCGCTTCACATATCGTTGTGCTTCTGCAGGTATTATTACTAAAATTCAGGACTTACTTTTTTCAGTGTACTTAGAGTTGAAGTTAATATCTTTATCGCCGAAAATTTCACGGAAGGAAATCCAATTTAAATTCTGTGTCCTGTAAGCCACTTTTGCTTGAATATCAATGTGAAACATAATTTCAGTGGAATTTGTTTCCGCTGATGATTTGAGGTTGAGAAATAGGCAAACTAACCACGCAAGAAACCGCGCCTCCAAATGGATTGTGGCGACAAATGGACTGTTAATGAGACCTCTCTCTGTTGCTACGGTTCGGTGAGCATCTTGTAGATTAGCGTAAACATTTAACAACCGGAGTTTACCGAAGTATTTCTAAGCTGTCAAAAAAAATCGAATTAATTCCATATTTTCTCCCATTGAAACTTGTAGCCTTGGGAACTGGTGGGTTGGGTCCTAGCTTCTCATCTAATTATGGGAAGGAAGGAAGAAATGAGATCCTGGTAGGAGAATACAGTCGGTAGATTAGATACTTACAATTAGATAGTCTAACCAAATCTCTGGCGCAAAATTCCTTTTCGGTGATTTCTATGGTCTATGGTTCGCAGACGAAATTCATTTCATGCTTTTACTTTTTAATATTAATTCCGATTCAAACTTTCGCTCTGCTCCAGCGCGGGTGGTCGGGCGAACCGTGTGCGCGCGACGCGGTGCTCGTCTACAAGAACACATTCAGAATTATTCTCTGCGAATTTTTTTTCGTGAGTAGAGAAATTTTGCTGGACCATTATTTTCTCAAATTTGCGCTCGGGTATTTTTTCCTCTAGATAATGTCATAATCATTTTGATTGTGCCGGAATTGGAGGCGGTCTTCGAACTCGTCCATCAAAACCACCAGAGTTGCCGCACAGTGGAGCGATTCAATGGAAGAGGCCGGACATGTTGTGGCGACTTTAAATGCGTATATCTACGTTAATACGCAACATAGAAATTTGAAAGAAGTTTCATTGGTTTTATTGTAAATTTTACTACCAGAATCACCCTATATAATTCGTTTTTTGACTGTAAAAACATTCAAATTTGCATTTTTAGTCATAATGTATTCCATGTCCGACACCCTCCATAGACTCGCCACACTGTGCGCCGTTTCGCGTATACATTTAATGACATTTTATCCAATCTATCAGTCATTCAACCGGTTGAAGCAAAGATTACAAATTTGATTATTTTCATAAGCCATTGTTATACTTCTTAAGCAATGTATATAATCTTTGCCTCAACCGGTGTATTATTACCGCGATGGATTGTAGAATGTTATTAAATAAATGTGAAGCGGCAGCGCTGAATTGAATAGAACCAGTGTGCTTTTCCAAAAGACATGCATTTCTAACTATAACGTCGATCTCGAAGAACAAGCATTCCTGATATTTTAAAGTGGTCTTTTTTTCCGTAGACCTCCGAAATTTGGCATCTAGCTCTCGCGGAGATGAAACGATCACGATTTCTAATGAAATGGTAGGGCGCGCAGCGCGAAATAGGTTGAACCGTCGAAGAAAGACTATGATGATGAAATAGAGTCCGCTCAGATGATGATAATGATGATGACGAAGATGTCGGTTAAAGGTAGAGAGAACTCTAAATTACAGTCGGGCCGATAAGTACCGACGACGCCGCGTTCGACAGAAAAATCTCGGCGTACATCATTTGAATCAATACCGTAAACTTTTTTTTTACTTTTTTTTGCCGTTCAATCTTGCAACCGTGATAAGTAGACGGTAGAGCCGGGAGATTAACCTCCGCTAAATGCAAACAAAAACGAATTATTATGATGCGAATTGCCGTATTTGAGAGAACCAATTTGCGGAATCTGTTCCTACCGGGAGGCCTAAGTCATTCTTCTTCTTTCCTACCTTTCCTCTTTCCCCTCTACCTTTCCTATGTCTCGCGATGGAGGTTTCCTTCGCTCCGTTAATTTATTGCGGTAGGTCGGTGATGAGACACCTCAGTTCCGTCTGATGTCTTGAATTAAAACAAGGAGCAGTTGGTTGCGTAGCGCTCTGGCTGGTAGCGCGCGTCAGAGGGCTATACCCTCCGGCCTGCCCATGTTGTGGGTCAGTCGCGAACTTTTGCCTCAGCTTTGAGTATTGACCGTTGATCTTAACCTTCACTTTGCAAATTTCGAATACTAGCGACTCAGGTCGAGACGGTGAGACAGTGATGGCGTCTAGTGATTGCAATGTATCGATTTCTCTTGTACCAAACGTCTTGTAGAAGTCCTTGCAAGGGCCAAGTCGAAAAACACGTATTTCGTGTCGATAAACAACAGGTCAGCTCGTTCGCTAGTGGTCGAAGGAATATTCCATACAATTAAATGGGTGGACCAGACAATCTATAATTAACGAGCGGATCTGTTGTTTATCGAAGTGAGTTACGCGTGTTTTTCGACTCAGGCTTAGTTAGAACTTCTGATACGTACGGTTTATATTTAATACTATTGAGAAAGGTCTATACTAAGAGGGTTTTGTTGAACCTGAAAAACATCGATTCTTTTGATTTGGTCTAAATTGTAGAAAAATGATAGTCGATTCCTCGCACGAACAGCCACTGTTCGCCTGACAAAAGTTTTAATCGAAGCTGCGGTTCTGAATGAGAACGTTCCTGGCTACTTACAATTACAATTCTTTGTAACAGTACAGGAGATAAGGGGCTGAAAATTACTTCTTGTAAAAACGACGTCTTCAACCCTTACCATTATCATCTGAATAATACATGTCCTACAGATTGATTTTAACCCTCCTAGATGAAAGGTGGGTTCGGTTCGGGGATCCTCCCATGGGAAATGTTGAATATTTAATTTTTTCTGGACGCAGTTTTTCAACTGAGTCTTAGTCTTTAGAGAGGAAGAAAATATTAGAATGCAAATTTTCTCTCGATACTACTTCCGAGGACTATCTTTTTTGACACGCCATCAGGATCTTAGCACGCACTAAAATAGGGGAGAGTTCAATTAAATCCTGTTTATATTTCCTCAATCCTCTTAGAGTAACTGTTGTTTTACCTCTCACCTACATGTGTTTACCTGTAGATTTGAACGGGAATCCAGCCACGAGATCCCTATTTTTGATAATAAAAAAATGAGGTAATGACGTGTGATTCATCCTCTATTTTGGCCTTGAGCGATCGGATTGTCGAATTGTATATCGTGTGACAAAAAAGTTAATCAGTAAAAGTTTAGTTACATAGTATAAGTGTGACTATCTATCAGAGGAAAACAGTGTGGTACAGTTAACCATTTACGTAGCAGATTCTTGTGTCAGCCAGAAAGTATGGTAAACTATACCATCACAGCACAGTAAACTATATCAGGTATCAAGTAGAATAAGCAATATCGATTTTACTTCAATTTACTTCGCATTTACCATACTCACAATCAGGTGAAGTTTACTATTCTTTCTGGTTGACGAAAAAGTCTGCTGTGGGTATGGTTAATTGTACCGTACTTTTTTTCTGTGATTGAATGAGATGGCCATAAATGCCATCAGAATGGGGCTCTTGCAAACTTTTGCTATTGGTGATTGATGAGCTAATTCTTGCGTAAACGCCTGTAAAAATGACGATGAGTACGCTATAAAATCACAAAATTCACTCTCAGAATCGGGTTTCATAGCGGAACTACGCAGTTACCATGGGAGATTCCTGTCTAATTCGAGACTTATATCTGTGTTACCAAAGAGGAAGTGACAAAATAGTCAAGAATCTCCCATGATACCTGCCTAGCTCCGCCATTATACGATCTTGCCGTTACAGCTGTTTCCGAGTTTATTTCTAAATTTTAGAATTTTTTAGTGTGCTTTTCGCGATTTTCGCTGAAATTTATATCAGATTCAACTATTCATTTGCTGATTGCAAAAGTTATCAAGAGCCCTATTAAACTGAAAAATACCAAGATTCCACTGAAAATTGCAGAATTTCTTTTCGGGAACCTTTTACCAGAATTCTGACCACTTTCAGATCATTTCTCTGTGTGGGGCGTGGATCTCTGGCAGGAGTTTCTAAGGTCACTTATTTTCAAACGCGTCAGTCATAAAGCTCGGTCAACTAACATATACCGCTCAGCTTTGAGCTTACTCCCTTACTTATCTGTCGCGTCTGTTATCGCGTTCCATTCTCGCGTGCACTTTCGCAGCTTTTTCAGTTTTGTCATCCTCGCGCGTTTGTCGCAGTCGTTGCATCCGTCGCTATGCGTCGCTATTTCTCATTCATCGCTCGAGTTCCAGTCGTCGCGTCGGTCGTGGTGCGCGCGAGCTTTCGTTGTAAACTTTCAGCTTGGTGATTCTATTCTATATACGCGCGCAGAGAGCTTTTAAAGTTACATTTTAAAGCCGATCCCGCGGGCTGTCGAACGAGCTATGAGCAACGCGAGCAGCGTCGAGTCACTCGCACTCGCGCGCTCGCACGTCTGCGTTCATCTTCTCGCGTCGCGAGCGCGGGTTCGACACTGCGTCGACTTCGCAAATCCCAAGTCGTTTCATATAATAACCGGTGTTGTCAGATAGTGCGTTAGTAGTCGTATATTTTGCATTGATTCTAAAGGGCACCGCGCGCTTTAAAGTCTTTTTATTAAGTTTTGCAACGCTGATAATACCATTCCAATCCTTTCCGTGCGTTTAACCTACTTTTATCTGTACCCGCGCTTAAAGCTCACCTGGCTTCAAGCTTCAGGGTTGCCATTCTCTCGTAAATCTTGATGGAAATCCCTAATTAAGCGGTGATTTCTATCGATGGACCGAAAGATTACACGGGAAAAACAGAAAAACATAATGGAGCTGTTGCATACTTTTACTTTTAAGCGATTAAATAACCGATTCTGAAAAAACCTTCATATATAACGATGGGTGGTCTAAAAACTTCCAAAATCCACATTTAAACTCAATAAACACTTTTATTTGCACGAGTATAATTGTTGCGTAGGGAAGTCATGATGGGAGATTCCCATCTAATCCTATTTTTTTTTTCGTTTGTGTCTGAACGGTGAAGTATTGACGAAGAGGGGGAATTCCTTTAACCCAAGGAAAATTTCTGCTGCCACAAGTCCAAGATTCCTTGTTGTGACTTTCATTCTCCTTCATGCAACAGAAAATATTTCGCGCAAAGAAAACTGTTACAAGTAAACGCGTTTCCTTGTTTACAAAGAAGCGATTTCTCTCAATGAGGTGTCACGGCACCATTAATCGGATGTGGATCACAACTCTGGTGTCTAATTATTCTGTGAATCTTGATTGGTAGTATAGAGAGGGTGACGAAATTAAGATAGGAATCTCCAATTAGTAATGTCCTACGCCATCATTACGTTAGCGCAAATAAAAGCGTTTTTTTGAGTTTTGGAGTGGATTTTGAAAGTTTTTAGTGCTGCCCATAGTGGCGTCGCGTGCCATCTGGAAACAATGCAACTGCTCCATTTAAATTCATTAAATATATCGAATTTTTCTTGAGCACTTTGCACCCCCTCTGAATTCGATATTTTACATGAGTTTAAATGGATAGAATACATTGTTGCCAAATTGCACGCGACGCCACTGGTGCTGCCACCGTTTAGGTCGTTGATGTTTTTACACCAGAATCGACTTTTAAAGCGCTCGTAGCAGAAATGCATAAACTTTTCGGGAATTTCATAAAATTCTCGCCAAATGCGAGTGGTGTGAGCGCACGGCAACCCTGCTTAAGCCTAGCCCCAACTCACGCTGTTTGCTCTCCTCCTTGTGCAAAGCTGGTGCACTGGTGCAGTCATCATTGGATTCGCATCTATTGTTGATACTTATTCGTCCTTTCTCGTCATTACCAGCAGCGTTGCCAAAAGAGACCTCTGGCGGATCCAGGAATTTATCCTTCTCTCTCTACTCCTATTAGAATGGGTGTGTTAGAAAAGAACAGATTAGGGGTATTCACGTGATTTTCGCCCCCTCTTCTTTCCTTTTCTAACACATGCGTTCTAATGGAAAAAGAGATAGAAGGACAATGTCTTGGATCCGCTAGTGAAAGAGACGCAGAGTGCCAAATCATTAAGGACATCAAGCAGTGGCCAGATCGGGGGAGGTGGGACACGGGAGCACGTACCATGACCTTTAAAAGAAAGCCCTCTCATGGTAATGGTCCTTGATTTTGTGTCCATTATTATTAAAGAGTTTTAGATTATGTAATGCATACTACTTTCAAGTGGCAATGCTGTTTGACTCCGAAATACCTGAAAACTGTAAAAATGTTTAAAACTGGTTGAGGAAAGAAGAGTGAAAATTTCTACCAGGATACTTTCTTTTGAAAGTCATTGTACTTGTCCGTTTCCTCCTCCCTCCCCCTCCTCCCTCCCCCCTCCCCCTCCCCCCTCCCCCCTCACCCCTCCCCCTAGAAACCTCAAATGTTGCCTTCTTTCAACAGAAAATCGCCCAAAATTGCTGACTGCGACGTTACAAATTTCTTTAGCGTATCCCGTCCCCCTCCAATTGAAATGGGGCAGTTGCAAGGGTCTGAAATGTTGTGTTTTTTATACAGAAAATGATAGTACTTGATAAGCTGAGAACAATGGTGCCTTTGGTTTTTTCCTAAACGTCTTGGTTTTGGAGATACACACGTGTAAAGTTACAAAAATTCGTGTGTTTAGTGACGTCACTACGCGGAATTCCCATTTAAAACAATGTATTTTGGGCCAAAATCTCATCTCCGGAACAATGGGACTGCAACTGCCCCATTCAGTTTTGTTGGTCTCTCAAATTGAAGAGTCCTGGGGGGGATGACGATAAATGTCACAAAAATGAAAATGGAAGATTTCTTGGTCTTCTGAAGGGATATAAAAGTACAAATTGAATAGAGATCTACAGAAGCGCAAACCCATGGCCGTAGCCTTGATTTTTTTCGGCAGTGGCTGCAACTATGAATTTTTTTCGGGGGGGGGAGGTTTCCCCTCCTTCGTTGCCCCCCAATTTTTTCTCTCTTTTTCTTTCAGTCTCCCTTTTTTCGACATTTCGCTGGTGGGAATAGGACTCTCCTCCTCCTCCTCCTCCTCCTCCTCCTCCTCCCCCCTCCCCCTCTACCCCCCCTTGCTACCATTTGCAAGACAATCAATTTTGGTGGATGGAAATACATTGGTTCTTATGGGAAAGAATAACCTTTAAACGTCTTTTCCCCCTTTCCTTCAGTTTAAAAACAAAAATGGGGTTTTCTCTCGAAAATCGTGCTTCTTCTATAGACTCTATACCATTAGCAGTTCACTTTCTGTACTATTTAGTTTTTTCTTATAGCAAAGAACCAGTTGCGCAACGAGAGTTTCTTCATCTCTCTCTTTTCTCCATTAACAAACGTATGTTAGATAAGGATGGATAAGGGGATAAAACCCCCTCTTTCTGTCATTTTCCTTCTTATGCATTCAATTCGGAAATGAGAGAAATGGAAGAGATCCTGGTTGCGCCAGTGCAAAGAACTCTTCAATTAATAAAAAATAAAAATTAAATAAATAAATAAATAATAATAATAATAATAATAAAAAAAAATTGTATAAATAAATTGGCAACCATGAATGGCAGGGTGTCAACTGGGGCTCTAGTCAAGCATCAGACGTATGGACACCGCACTGGCGCAATCCGACGAACCGGCGACCGCCATTATTCTTTCGCCGTTCCTGTCGCGTTAGAAAGTTACCGCGTACGCGATGGCGACGCGACGCGCGACTGCCGAAGAGACACGGACGGACGGACGGCTCGGCTTAACGCGCTTAACGGAGGCTACGCAACGCTTGCAGGGAAACTTCCCTTTCTTCTCAGCTATGCGCGATGCGTTCACTGTTCTAGCTGTTCGCGCACAGATCCCAGAGAGCGAGCGGGGACTGCATTTTTCTTTGCAGCGCGGAAGGTTGCATTGTACGGGCAGCGCGTGCTGACATAGCGACGCGACTCGACGACAACTGCTGTTGACATTGTCGACATTGACCGGCGCTCAATGGTCTAAGGTCGAACTATGCGTCTCTTGCAAACAAACTTTTGCTGCAGGTGATTGAGAGTCGATTCTTGCATTAAAACCTGTAAAAATGACGATGAATACTATAAAAAGTCACCAAATTCTCTCTCAGAATCGGGCTAAGCGGCAGAGCTACTTATGTAATGGGAGATTCCCCGGTAAAAATGTTCCATGACCAATTTTTTATGGAAGTATATTTCCATGGAAATAGCTCAAATTTCCATGAAAACCGAATATTTTTCCATGGAAATCGGTGTGTTTTCCATGGAAATTGGTGTAGTTTCCATGGACAAATACTTGGTTTTCATAGAAATTGCATCAATTTCCATGGAAATCGATATCCATGTAAAATTGGTCGTGGGACACTTTTACCAAAGTTCTTTCCTAATTTCAGACATAATGGACACATTTACACGAAACAGACCTACTAGTATTCCGACATTGCCATTTAATTTCGACATTTTAATTCCCTTAAAAATAATCGGTATTTAAATATAAAATTCTTATTAAATATAAAATTGCTCTGTATTTTCAGGACCAAGAATTAAAGTATAGAGAAGGAAAGTTCCTAAGAGTTTCAAGAAATTTTTGCCCAAGTCTTATTTTATAATAATATTAAAGTCAAGTGAAAATGGCAACATCTAAGGTCGAGTAGGTCCCTTTAGTATAAATGAGTCCATATTATTTCTATTTCCGTACAGAAAGTGACAAATTAGACAGGAATATCCCATGATACGTGCACAGCTCCGCCATTGCGATCTAACCGTAACAGCTGTTTTCCGAGTTTTTTACTGAATTTTAAAATTTTATAGGGTGACTTTCGTGTTGTTCGCTTGTTTTTATATACATCATCTTTCATTATTCATTTTGCTTATAGCAAAAAATTACAAGAACCCCATTGTGACCAAAACTCAGGGAAATTATGGGAAATGTGTTTCCTGTCATTAAAATAGGTGTTGGTTGTTTATAACTGAGAAATTGATTAGGAATTTTCTATCTGATTTTTGGCCATTTTTTTAAGTTCTTACACCATAGTGCGGCGCAGCGTATAACGCCCGGGACTTGAAACGCGGGTCGTGGAGATCAGATGTTGAAAACTAAAACTCCGGTTCGTGAGAATTCGAGCCGGTCATCTGAAGCGTGGAATCATAACACAGCATCAGCAGGTGTGTGAGGTGTGATCTTTGCTTCTGATCTAAACCCTATCCCAATAATTTTTTCTGTTGAGTGGCAGACCTGATGTTTTATGGGATCTTATAGTTTTTCTGAGGCGACTCTATTTTGTGGATGCTCGGATTTTTATTTGATTTGTTCTTACTTCTTTCTAATTTTGGTGTGTTTTTCAGTCTGATTAACTGATTACTCATAACTGTCTTTTCTATGTTTGTTTCAGGTGAGTGTCTTTATTGGATAAATCAAATGGAAAATGGTAGATGCAGTCCCAGGCACTACTACTTGTAGGGATGAAGATACCTGGCCTGGATATGCAATGAGCAATGCAAAAAGTACCATTCAATCTATGAATTAGGTGCGTTGCATATTGCATGTCTTGGACGAATATTTTTGTCTCTTTTCACGGAAAAAAGAATGCTCTATCAAAAGTGGCCGTAGCTCTAATGAAAAGTTCCAGAACAGAAATTTTGGCAGTTTTCAGAATGAATCAAGTCTTTTTACGCAGACCAATTTTTGGCTATTTTGGACAATCAAAAATTCTGACATTTTTCGCCAAATTTTTCTATTCAAAATTGTCAGAATTTCTGGCCAAAACAACCAGAAGTCGCCTTTTTATGACCAGAATGTTCCTGTTAACTGCCACAATTTCTTTTCGGAAGCGTTGTATCAGAATTCAGAATTCTGGCCAGTTCTTGTAGAACACTTTCCTCCGTGCTCTCTCAGCTTGCACCTCGGCGCGCCAGGTGAGAGTAATCTTATCTCAAATTAATGAAGGTGCTTTTCGGACTTTCTCATTACCAGAATTCCTATAAATGTAATCGGAATTCCGGGTGGGAAAGTATTAAATAGAGTTCGCGCGTCACGGTAAACGGACAATTTTTTTCATTGTGGATCCGGTCTAAGGGAAAGCGTACGATTGTATCGTTGTTGATGTAAGTCTCTAACATTCGAAATTGGATTGGGAAACAATTTGTAAAACGGGAGAGTAACCTCAAAATCAAAACTATATAATCCCCGATCCGCGTTGCAATGCTCATCGTTTCAAAATTCCGATCGGCGATTCTCACCTTGGTAAAAATCTTTTACTGGAAGGGGTAAGACAAAAACACATTCTATTTTTTTCCTCGTTTAAACGTGTGTAAAACAATCGATTCCTCCAAAGGATGGCATCTTCCCCAAGAATCGGCTGTTTTATCTAAGTTTAAACGGAAAAAGTGCATCGATGCCAAATTACACGAGCCGCCTCTGATACGATCAAAGCTCAAATTCGCTGTATCAAAAACATTGCAACAAATCCATTTCAGCGTCAGTTCGCGGAGTCAGCGGGAAAGGAATCGTAAAATCCGAGAAATTTTTGAGATCCTAAAAATGTGCAGCTCCTCGCCAATTTTTACTTCGCTCCGTTAAAAATCCCGAGGGAAGTTCGAAAGGACGTTTGAAAATATTTGTGCAAGACTCTCGATTTCTTTCGCTATGATACGTTGACAGTTTGTTAGCGTAGAGTGAATGTAGCTTTAATCGTTGGTAAATGACCGCAGCTGTTAGGTTTTTGGCAGAGCTCTACATTCGGGAAGCTATTGCACGTTCCTCGCGTGGTGCGGGGATTGTGGATGGGATGAGCGGCGGGGGGGGGGGGGGTGTATGTGCGAAAGGGGGAGCAGTCGCGGTTAATCACAGTGACCATTAATTCGGGCGGCTCGTTTGAAGTGAGAAGACGGAAGACAGTTCAAAGCAACACGACTGTCATTCGGCCCCAGCGCCGTTGTCAAATTGTACCGTTACGATAAAGTTCGAAATTGATTTTCGACCCTTGTGGTCTTGTGTTCGTTTCTTATATACGTAAGACAAAGTGGCTATTTAAACGGCACTATCGATTCTAACTCGCAAGATCCTGAAATAATCTTAGATTAAAAATGTCTCAAGATTTAGAGGTCGGTCGTTTCAGAAGTGTCGGCGCACCTTTACCGATAGTCTTTGGAATTTTCCACTTCAATTCTCTTTTTACAGCTTTTACAACTTTCACTTGCTTGTATAGCAACGTTGCTGAGGATACAGGGTATAACGGGGCAGTTGCAAGGGTCTGAAATGTTTCGTTTTTTATAGCGAAGACGAAAAAACTTGATGAGCTATGAAAAATAGTGCCTTTGGTTTCTTCATAAGTGTCCCGGTTTTGTTGTCACATCATTGTAAAGTTGCCAAAAATCGTGTGCGTAGTGACGTCTTTACGCGGAACTCCTATTTAAAACAATGTATTTTGGGTCAAAATCTCATCTCCGGAAAAATGGGACTTAATTAGAAACCAAAGGAATCTTTGTTCTCAGCTCATCAAGTACTTTTATTTTCTCTATAAAAAACACAACATTTCAGATCCTTGCAACTGCCTCATTAGAAGGGACTCCCTCCATTCTCATCCGCTCATTCGACCTCCACTTCGTAAATTTCTTAACCCTTTATTGACCAGCTTAGTTCAAAAGAACGCCACTCCTCTGTTTGTGAAGGGAAGGTAGTTAACTATTCGTACTCGGGGGAGTTGGAATTGCCTATACGATGAACTGAAGGCGCCCGATATAAACTTATGTTGTTAGTGTCAACATAATCGAGAATCGCGTTTATTCGGAATCACATGAGACTGAAACAATGGTAAATGGACTATAAGGGAGAACAACGAGCAAACTTTGGCTTGGTCAACAGTGTTGCCAAATTTGGGTGAAAAAGCTTACGTTTTACATTGATTTAAATGGGGACGATACGGCTTTTTACCCTGTATCTGGCAACACTGTTGGTCAATAAAGGGTTAAATTCATTCATTGAGTTTGTGGGTGGATTTTGGAACTTTCTTTTGCTCTGAACGTTAATTTTAAGTGATTTTACTTGGGAATCAACCCTCTTAAACGCTGTAGCAAAAGTTTGCAACAGCGATCCATCGCACCCTTATTTTATGGGCCGTAAATTTGGAAACGCCGCAAACCAGCGCATGTCGACGCCCCTCCTCGATGGTGGCCTGTCCCTGTGAAACGTCGCGTCGTGCCTTGCGTCCGACGCGGGATGCGCCGCGCCGCGGCCGCGTCAAAAAGGACAGAATTAGCAATTACCGTTCGTTTGGTGGATTAGATTGCAAGGCACACTCACACTTCTTCACATCTCTCACTCTCACACGCGCACACACAAAACGCATTTGCACCATAGCACATTGCACTCGCATCTATCCACGACTTGAGCACATGCAAGAATCGCGCGCAGCGCATCGGACATCGCTCATTGCATAGCGCATCACATTGCATCGCGTTGCGTTTGATTGGCCCTGGCCGGTGGCGGTGGTCTCGGTCGCGGGGCCGCCCCCCCTCGAGGGTGTGGCGAGGGGGCGCCTCGCCGCGGGGGCATTCAACTCTGGCGGCAAAATCGAGAAGAAGGAGGAGTAAATAACGCTGCGAGCGTCTGTTAAAAAAAGTCAAAGCTGCCCTTACTGAAAAAGCGTCGGATGTGAGTTGCGAGTTGTGACCAGTGCTTGAGTAGTTAATTCCTCCTTTGGCTTTTTTTTTAAAGAGAGAGGGAGAGAGGGAGAGAGAGAGAGAGAGAGAGAGAGAGAGAGAGAGAGAAAGAAAGAGATAAATAGAGAAAGAGAGAGGCCCACCGGAGGTTTCTGTCGATGCATGCCGACGGAGTTGCCGTAGGGGCGTATAGGATCGGGGGTAGAGGACGTTTCATTAGCGAAGGCGCACCCGCACCTAGACCGATAATCTTTGAAATTTTCTAACGTTATTTCTCTTAGTACAAGAGAATTTTATTCATGGGGTTCGGGTGAAGATTTTCACCGGAACCAACAGTTGTGCATTTTACTGTCGCATCCGAACTATGTTTGTTCGGCAACGATGAATGACAACGATTCTGTGCCCGAACCTCGGAATTTGTATCCGTTCCGAGGTTCGGGTACAGAATCGTTGTTTTTGATTTACTGTACGACTTCGTATGAACGCCGTCGTCTCTTAACTCTTTCAATAGCACGCCCGAGTAGGTACATTTGTTTCTGTGATCAGATCTGCGTCAGAAAATTTCAATTTTTTATTCACAGTAATTGCGGCTCCAGATTGTTGAAATTTTATTATAATGCTTACTCGAGCGCCTTCAATGAATGAAGTATGCAAAATCAGCACATGCGGTGTAGGAATATTGAACTACCCACCTTATTTGAGCGAGCGAATATTCATTTGTCTTCTCAACCCGGTCGTAAACGGGCTCAGGTTCGCAACTTCCTCTCTTATTTGCATGACTGTTTGCCGGTCCCAAATTCGAAGGCGTTTTAGTTAACGCTCAGGCTGATACCACAAAAATCCATATTAATTGTCTCATTTTATAGATTATTTTCGCAGTATTGCGTAGGAAATGCGGCAACGTAGCGTTGAAGATCAAGACTCGCGAGTTCACAAGTGTCCTCTCTTGTCATCGAGCCTTCTTCATTCGCATATCGGGTTCATTATACCTCCCCAACCCCTCTCCCCCACCCCACCCACACCCTCGCTGATGCAGCCGCGTCCGAACGTCCCGTCCGTTTGTCCGTCTTGCAGTTGCGCGCGCCGGCTTTCATGTATTTACGCCCCCCCCCCCCCCCCACCCCTCTCCTTCGCGCTTCTTGTGAATCGTACAGCGCATGTACAGATGCATTCGTTTAAACGATGTCTTATCAATAAAATAAATTAAACAGAATTACCCCTCTTTAAAATATCATCATTTCCGCGCGAGCACAAGTGGTTGCAAAATTACGTCTTCCTTTGCTCCAGACTAGCCGGCGCGACGTTTCTTAAGAAATTTATTCGTCGCTTTATAATTGCGCGTGTAAACTCGCCAATTTTAAATCTCGAGTTTGTCTCGTGCTTCTTGATGCTCAAAGAGCCGTAGAAGCGCTCTGTTCATAAAATATTGTGAGGAGCTCACCCCCCCCCCCCCCCCCATTCGCTCTCCGAGTGAGAAAATGTGATAATCAAGAGCAAAACATTTTTAACCGGCGTTCTTACATGTGCCAGTTTTTATTAGTTTATCTATTGGACTTCGGGGCAGTGGCGGCACGTGAAATGCGATTGATTGGTGTCTAATCTGTATAAACCTATGCTGCGGTGAGGAATCTATCCTCTTCAGGGGGTTCAATTTATTGAACCCTAATGAAATCGATGCTTTTTGCAAAGATCCAAGTGGGAGTAATACGGCGGAGATTTTCAACGAGCCGCCACTGGTTTGGGTGTGTTTCCTTAAAAAAAAAAAAAAAAAAAAAAAAAAAAAAAAAAAACTATTGTTGGACGGTAAACAATTTTATTGGTTCCATGAAATTCCTTTTATTGTGTGAAAATCGTTACAAATTAATGGTGTTCAGAAAAAAATAGGAAAAGGCGCTGATAAAACCTTTAGAAAATGATCCAGCTAAAGACTAAAGTAGAGCGAAACAAATCTTTGGTTCAACGAGCAAAATCTCATTAGTTTATCTCATTGGTTATGCGCACAAAACCTTCGGTTAGCTCTGTCAAAATGGGTCCGTATAATAAATAGTGATTTAATATAATATAAATATTGTAAATAAATCAATGAATGAATGAAAAATAATAATTTGAAATGGATATCTCGTCCTCAATAATATACACGAGGATCTTCTTTATTAATGAGATCGTTCGTGCGATTTAATGATGCGAAAACAAAGGATGGCATCAGCTTTATTGTCTCCAAATTGAGGAGTAGTAAGTACTTAGCGCACGCATGGGTCTTATCGCTATAAATTATCGATTGTTTCGACACAAAAATGATTGTGACGTTTTTTGTATATACCAATCCCGATGTATAGCCGAAGTGTTCGTTCATAATTGTCAACAATGGCATTAATAGGCTTGATCTATTTTGAAATTCCTCACTATTTTTGGTAGAAGCGTACGTGTAGAGATGCTCCCTCAAGAAGTGCGTCTAAAGTGCTAGTCAAGAACGTTTAGTCATTCTCAGTATTGCCAGATTGGGATGAAAAAGCCGTATGTTTTACATTGATTTAAATGGGGACGATGGGGACGATAAGGCGTCGCGTCGTCTGACTTTCTGTAATTCGTCGACAGCAACAGGGACAAAGCAAGAACCTTTGTGGAAGGAAAACTAGCAAATTCGATATTTTTACATGAAGTCAAATGGACGGTAAGCAACGACGCTACGTTGCCAAATCGCGCGCAACGCGTCTGATTGTTAATCTTTATTGTTGGTGTTTTAAAACGGAGTATAAATGATTCACATCTCAGCGTTGTTCTCCGACCGGCGTCTATCCTGAGCTACGTGTGGCGTCGTGTGGCGTGTACCGCGGCAGAGGTGAATTGATTGCATGCAATTAGATTGAATTAGTCTAGTCTAGCAGTCTCGGAATCATTAAATGTTAATGTCGCCAACGTATGTTCAGAGGAGTGCTGCGAGTATCTCGTCTAGTAGGCGCAGTTGTAGTGAACAGTGGGTAATTCAAACCGAGCCATCATATGATGTCATAAAGAGCGGAGTGACTTAAACGGCGACCAATCAGGCATTGAACTAGTGGTCTTAGAGAGGCAGTGACCTCACTCAATTCCCAAACTGTTAATTTGTTTCCTTAGTGTCTCTTAACTATTGTCCCTTATAAAGCTTGCATAGTATAATTTATTAATGCATTCCCATGCCCTGCTAATTCGGCTCATGAGGCCTTATGCGTTTTAAACGTTCTTTGAATTTTTATACTTTTCTTTGGCACCATCGCCACTAATGTGCTACAATTTTTGCCAGGATGCATGTAACTGAATTAAACTTAGCTGTGCGCTTTTCGGAGTTTGGGTTAATTCTTGAATGAGTTCTTGCGCTTACATATCTTCAAGGGCTGATTCTGGTTTTTTGGGCGAGACGAGACGAGATATAGCGCGGGAATCGATCATTCCCATTGGTTCAAACGACGACGTCACGTGACAGATTCGAAGTAGTTTGAGTCGTTTATTTCAGAAAAATGACTCCTCTGTTGTCCTCCTTTTAGTACATCGCATGACTCGAAATCGATCTCGTGACGCCGTTTAAACCAATGGGATTGCTTGCATCAGATGTTCAAGACTGTCCGACAATCATTTAGATAAATTCCGCATTTTGGTCAGACTTGGCAACCTCGTGACTCGTCTTCACCAATCACCGTTGTCCATTCTTATCTATAATCTTTCCCAAAATCGGGATTTTCAAGGATCGGGCCTGCTGTTCACGTCAGCAATTTTTTTCACGTACAGGGGGACTCTACTTTTGAATAAACACGAAAGATCGAACTACTGGGTGTTCACGGCACACACTTTATTTTGATCCTTTTCATGGGTGTAGAATGTAGATGAACGAACTGCAACGTTTCACAATCTAACGCTTACTCCACTGTCACAGTGTCATATGCAGCGGAGCAAAAAATGAGAAAGTAATACTATCACCGACCCTCTCACTTTAATTCACTTTCGTTCTTTAAACGTTTAAAGACGGACATTTTGTACTAGCCTGTGTATAACAGTATGCTTCGTTTCGCTCCTAAGAAATACAATAAATCAACAACAATTCATACATCCACTCTTAACTCTTAAGTAGACTTTATCACCAACCTCATGGAAACATATGTTAGACTTCACCGTTTGACTTCTATTAACGTTTTATTGCTTCCTCCACCGTCACCCTATTCGAATCCCGAGAAAACTTTTTAGCGGTAGCTCCTCCCCCCCCCCCCCCCCGAAACCGTCCCGCCCCTCTTCGAATATAGTCATGCAAAGCCAACATTGTAATCGTTTATTTATGTTTACGATTCGAACTTGCACATTGTATCGCCACAATCGAGTGAAGAAAGTTGACCTAAAAAGGCGAAAGAGTTGAGGAATGAAGAGAGCTGTCCCGCGTCCCTTTCCTACACTCGCGCTCTCTCTCTGAGAAAAATAATCAGTTTTCATTTCAATATTCAAAGGACGAAAAACGAGTCATAATCCTGTCGTTATTTGTAAATAAATTAGTTTTGTCCTCATTCTGCGATGCGACTATACTTTATAGTTTGACCTTTTTTTTTTCTTCTACCTTAATTATTAATAACGTTTTGTTGTAAGATTTTGTTCTCATTTTTGTTGTCTTTTTATTCCTTTTTCCTTTTCCTTTTTTGGCGGCTCGTGAAATCTGGCAACCATACTTTTTGCCATTTGAACCCGTGTAAAAATCGATTCTAAGAAAAGCAGATTGCCTCCTCAAGAATCAGTGGGGTTCTTGCAAACTTTTGCTGTGAGCAAATAAGTATGCCCGTCTGCAGTAGCGTAGCCGGGGGGTCCAGGGGGTCTGGACCCACCCCCTTTGACCTTAAATTTGCCCAGAAAAAGGTAATTTTTTGCGTTTTCAGCCAAATTTGACCAAATTAGTATCTTTGGAGCCCCCTTGACAATTTTCGGACCTCCGCCCCCCCCCCCCCCCGAAAAATTCCTGGCTACGCCACCGAGTCTGATATAAGGACCAGCGAAAATCACGAAAACCACACCAAGATAGAAAGTCTAAAATTCAGTAATAAACTCACATAACTACTATAACGGCAAGTTTGCATCGGCGGCTCAACGCATGTATCATGGGAGATTCCTGTCAATTTTGTCCCTTTCTCTACGGGTGTACAGAGATATGTCTCAATTTAGATAGGAATCTCCCATGATATCTGCGTCTCTCTGCCATTAAGCCCGATTCTGAGAGTGAGTTTCGTGATTTTTTAGTGCACCCATATTTATTTGTACACGTTTTTTATGCAAGAATCAACCCTTAAATCCCCTACAGCAAAAGTTTGCAAGAGCCCCATTATTGCACGTAGGTTTCAATGGAGGCAATATGTTGTTGCAAGGGCGGCTCGTGCAATTTGGCAACGATGTCATCTCTCCATTTGATTGTATGTAAAACAATCGATTCGCAAGTGAAGCAGCGCTTCACTAACAATCGATTGTTAAACACGGATTCAAATGGAGCGAAGACATGGTTGCCAAATAGCACGAGCCGCCACTGCGTTGTTGACACATTACACGAGCCTCCATTAAGCCTTTGGGCCCTTGATTGTTTCACTTATACTTTCTCAATTTTGTTTTTATCGAAAGTAGCGATGTATACCGCATGTCGTGTATTTATGTCGATATTTCTTAAACGGCCGTAGCTGCTCATTTTTCTCTTTCCCCGCAAATGAATGATATTCCCCGAATACCGCAGCCCGGCTTCCTTGTGAAAAATTCAAAAGCAAGGTAATTATGGTGTTTATCTATGATTAAAAGTCTCGCAGCAATCCTTCAACCGTTGAGCGTATAGCCGTCCGTCGCGTCGTTGTGGCACCAATCACCGCAAGCGTTTGACAATGTCGATGTCGGCTCCTCAGTCTTCTAGACAGGGTTGCCAAACTGCCTGAAAAAATCTCTCCCTTCAATTTTACCAATATTCATAGTTATTAGAGCGATGGTCCAAGCCGAAACATTCTATAGTATCATTTGCATTAATGAAATAGGTCGATTGTACCTAAGTGTTGCGCAAGTCGTGAATCCTCGTCTCTGATTGGTTGGAATGCTACTGGCGCAGGATTTACGATCGGCCGGATAGGAAGCAGTGAAGGTTCGGGACCAATCGAGCATCGTTATTCTCCTATTCAAACGTATGGAAAGTATCGATTTCTTGGGATTCAATGGGGGCAGTGAGCGTCGTTATTCTCCTATTCAAACGTATGGAAAAGTATCGATTTCTTGGGATTCAATGGGGAAGTTGCAAGGGTCTGAAACAGTGCCTGTTTTTTGGTTTTTGGTTGTTTTTGTTTTTTTTTTTTGTTTTTTGTTTTTTTTTTGTTTTGTCTTTTTTAAAGAAAATGAGAGTTTGGAAACAAAAGTATGAAATGAAATATGAAATGAAAGTACTTGGTGAGCTGAGAACAATTGTGTTTCTAGTTTTTTCCTAATATAAGTGTCCCAATTTTAGAAGTACACTAGTGTAAAGTTGCAAAAAAAAACAAAAAAAACGTGTGTGTTGTTTCGTCACAACGTAGAATTTCCGTTTAAAACCACATATTTTGTGAAAAAATCGCATCACCGGAACTGTGAAACTTATTATTCTTGGAAACTAAAGGCACCCTTTAATTTAATTCACTGAATATTTTCATTTGAAGAGTCTGCAGGGGAAGAACGGTAAATGTCACAGAGGCCCATTTCTTTTTTGTTTTTTTTAAGCTGAAGGAAAGGGGGAAATGTTTAAAGGTTATTATTTCTTATTTATCATTTTATTTCTATCCACAAAAATGTATGGTCTTACGCCTCTGTATGTCTCTATTCACTTTGTACTTTAGTATTCCGTTCGATGACCACGCAAACTTAGATTTTAATCTTTGTGGTTTTTATTGTTTTCCCCCCTGGTCTCTTCATTTGCTTACAAAATAACACTGAAATTGAAGCCATCTTCGCAAGAATGATCCATAAAACATCAGGCGTGCTTTCCTGAGATAATAAGCATTGTGATCTCTTTAGAATTTACTTAGATGAGCTCACCTACCATTTTAAGGGCCCTTCTTCCGGAGATGGCCTCAATGGGGCTGTTGCACATTTTTGGTATAAGCGATTTAATAGTCGATTAAGGCGTAAAAACCTCAAAAAGTAACGATGGCGGCACTAAAAACTTCCAAAATCCACTCCTAAACTCAATAAACGCAGTTATTTGCGGGAGCGTAATGGTGGCCGAAGGCACTAACAAAGGGAAATTCCCATCTAACAATTCTGAAACTCCATCAAGAAGTGACCAATAAGAGACTACTTTCATTTGACACCGGTGTCACTTGGTGTTGCGGTACCATTCATCGGATGTGGATCATCACTCTGATGACTAATTACTCTGTGAATCATCCTTGTCAGCATAGAAAGAGTGACGAAATTAAGATAGGAATCTCCCATTATTAGTGCCTTCGGCCACCATTACGCTCGCGCAAATAACTGCGTTTATTGAGTTTAGGAGTGGATTTTGAAAGTTTTAAGTGCCGCCATCGTTATTTTTTGAGGTTTTTACGCCATAATCGACTATTAAATCGCTTGTAGCAAAAGTGTGCAATAGCCCCATTAAGATTGACCCCATTACCCCATTGAACCACTTTAAGGTCGACTCTTTCCAAAGGTTTGTATGTAAGAGATATCGATTTATCGCATTCCACGAGCCCCCATCGCTCTTATTCAATAAAAAAAATAGCGAGTGAGAATCCCCTTGCAGTTTGGCAACGGTGGCTCGGAATCTCGGTACACTCGCGGATTCATGGAACTAGATACAGCTCGTTGATTGATTTGAATCGGGAGAAAGTGATATTTAATTACTACTCTTTGCGGTGGCGGCGCGGCGGCTTTGCGCATGCGCGTAGATCAAACGTTGACGTTTCCCAGGACGTTGCTTGTTGAACATTGCGAGCCGATTTTGTTGGATGTTGGAAGAGCCGCCGCGCCGCGGGCGCGGGTGGGGTGGTGCGGGCGGTAGAGAAAATCGGAAGTGAAAATTCGCTCCGATTCCGATGCAGATCAGAAACCGAATATCCGTAACGATTGCCGACGTGCGGCCGTATGCGGCCCCGGCCTATACTGTCATGGAGGGGGGGGGGGTGATGGTGCTGCTCGCTATAGCTACACAGAACACAGCTCAGCGTCCCGCCTGCTCCTATAAAGGTGCATTGCGGTGCGTTTCAATTATCCTTGCGTAACTGACCACAAACAACAGCGAAACTGTTGTTTTTCTTTTTCATCTTTCTTCTTGTTCCTCTTTCATGTCGGCTGTTTATGTTTGTGTCCCCCCTTCCTATCGCGCGGTGTTACATTTTGATGAGGCATTTCGTTCGAGCGGCGGCAGGATACAGTCGGTTGGATTTCAGGAGAGTTTGTCCTGATTTTTTGGTCCATAACACTAATTATCCTTAATTGTTTTTTCCTCATTAGATTTTTGCTTGAATTTTTGTACATGCATTTTAGTCTTTGTGCTGTCTTAGGAATGATTTTTTAAGGATTCGCAGTGAAATTTTTTTTGTGTATCACCGTAATTCTAAGGTAAAGTTCCCTGACGGTTTTTAGAAGAATTCTGTGGCCAGAAATTCTGGCATTTTTCACCAGATTAGTCGGATCAAAACTGCTAGCATTCCATTTAAGAAGGCCAGAATTTCTTTTCGGGATAACTTAAGTTTATACGAAATCAGTTTGGTGACTCGTTAGTAATTGATAATTATTTTAAAACAATTATTGTTGTCTATTTAAATCCATGAAATAGGTCGAACACTATTGGATGTGTTGCGAACACCCTTGACTTCGATCGTTAGCATGGATTTTGCAATGGACAAAAAGCATCGTTGCAAAATCGCTCGCTTGGCCACTGGCTTAAACCCATGCGAAAGCTACGATTAGGGTGTCTAGCATCAGGGAAAAAGTGAACTGATTTCACCATACAGGGAATTTCGATTAAAAGCAATCCCGTTTGGTCAGGGAATTTGAATATGTTGGGACGGAATTGGGGGAATCATGGAGTTTGGAAAAACTGGATTGATTTCATCAGGAAATTTCGATTAAAAGCAATCCCATTTCGCGTCAGGGAATTTGAACAGTTAGTTTGGGACAGAATTTGAGGAATCAGCGAGTTTGAAAACCGAATCAGTGTCTCTACTTTTCTTCAAAACGTTCCAACTTGGTGAGCCCAAAATGTTCCTTCAAGAATTTTTAATTCTTTGCAGGAAGGTGATTCCGTTCATCATGGCATGGAAAAAATTTCAAAGCACCATAGGGAAAAATCAGGGAATTTGAAAGTCGAAATTTGCCGGACACCTAGCTGTCGTGAATTATTTTGAGCTTCAATTGATCTCCCTATAGATCGATACTTTCTTACTTATTCATTGTTTATATCTGTACTGTAGGAGATTCCGATATATCGCAATTTTACGAGCCGCCACTGGGTTGGAACTCATATGTATGCGTAGTTTATCGAGTCGAAGCTGCACGACCCGCGAGAGTCGATTAGAGATAAGTGAAGAATCATTCTTATTCCGCGCCGCGCATGCGCCCGAGTGAAAATACGAAAAATACGCGAGTGTTGGTTATTGCAGTGAGTTTATGCCTTCATGCATTGCTTGTCCTGCGTCCAGATCCGATAAAATAGCAGCCCCGATGATACGACGCGATGCGGTTACGGTGTTGTGCGTACGAATCACTACCGGTTATAGTTATACCGCTTGTTCCTTGGTCATGACATGACTCGTTCGTCGATCAGATTCGATTCATTTGATTGATCTGCTCTCATTTGTGGCTGGTTTTCGGAGATGGGTTGTAATCTATGTTGAAAGTCCCATTCAAAAGTGATGTATGTATTCACGGAAGCTAAAAATGTTTTGTCTTTCAGATCCAGGCTAAATATCACCGGTCAGTAGGTTTGCTCATAGGGCCGAGTAAGTTTTTAGCTGAGCTGCCGTTTTTCATATATTTAATGGCACTTTTCAATTCACCGATGATTGAGAAAAGATTACACAGTTCAGTTTAGTGTATGATTATGTAATGTACGAAAATACTCTGATGTGCAATTTTTTTTCTTTCTTTTGTGGAAACGCCGTTAATCAATTTAAATATTCGCAAGTTATTTTAAAGTCGTCGACGACTCCACCTGTTGAGAAAAGATTTTAGATGCGAGTATTTTCTTGCATATTACAGTCATACACTGAACCAAATTGTGTGTAATCTTTGGTGGAATCATCGGTGAACGGAAAAGTGTCATTAATTATTTACGCAAACCGGCAGCTCTGGCTATAATCCATGTTGTAAATCCCATTTAAGTAAGAAGAAGAAGAAATTATCTGCACCTGACTTCAAATTGACGATCCAGTAAAAACATAAAAAAATTGTGGAAGAAACGTAGAAGCTGGAGGTGAACTGATTTAAAATTCGGAGTCTTCTACTTAAAGTTCATTCGAAGACTGTACTTTCACGTGAAATACAGAGGTTTTTGGATAATTTGTTAAACTTTATCCATAAAATCCTATAAAACACAAATATTTTCATTCTAAACCAATCTCCGTTTTTATCTCAATTTTTAATTAAAGGGTAAAATTAAGGAGTTTAAAAAAGCGAAAGTGTGCACGGAAAAAAATCAGGTCTTCATATTTTCTACCATGATTGCTGAAAAAGCCTCAGCAACCGCGATCGAGTGTTCTTTCTACCATGGTAGATTTTTCGACTACCACGGTAGATTTTTCGGTTACCTTGGCAAATTTTTTGCAGGTCTTGATAGAAAAAATCTACCATGGTGGATGAAAAATTTACCGTGGTGGATAAAAAATCTACCGTAGTATAAAAAACGAAACTTAGTTAGTATATTATGGCTACCGCCGGTGGCTGAGGCTTTTAATCAACCCTGGTAGAAAATATGAAGACCTGATTTTTTTCCGTGTGTGAAACGGCCGTAAGGTATCACTGCATAATGGTCATGCTTTCTTGGTGTCCTCAAACGTACGTTGCACAAAGACTCTTCATATAGATTCTTTTTTTAAAAAAAAAATAAAATAAAAATCGATCCTGTAATAAATTAATGAAGAACGATTCTCTCGTTCATCTTTGCAAATCATCTGAACGAACGGTTCTTTCGCCAAACGACCTCAGCTCTCGGTCGTTCGCGGACTACCGGTCACCGGATCCAATTTTGTAAAAGAAATTAGCGTCGACTGCCAGTGTATAGTAGTAGTAGCCCCAGTCTCAAGATCTTCGCGACGATATTTTCATCCTCGGTCGAACGAGAAGGAGAACATAAAAAGCAGGATTCTCTCCATGAGATCGATGCATCGAAGAGATCAAAGCATCAACGCAACGGGTTGGGCACGAAGGGTAAAAGGGAATGTGGGGAAGGGGGAGGGGGGAGGGGTCAAGACTGACGTGACTCCAAGTCGGGTGTACTATAGACTGCTGGTCTAGGTCCCGGTGTCAGACGATCCATCCAGTTGATCGGCCGGTCGATCAAGTGATCAGGTGATGAGGTGATCGGGATATCAGGAGCGGATCTAAATGAATTTATTATAATTCCTTGATTGGTGACGACAGCCAAGCGATGGACGGACGGGATTAAATCCGCCCGCGCAGGGTTGCCGATTGTACGGTGCATGATGTCAAAGCTCGTCTTCAAAGATTACAAAATATGGGCTCAATCTATGCTGTGTTGGTGTTCTTGTTGTGAAGACATGTAATCTTTGCACGCTAGATCCTGTAAGTTTGTTTCTCCCCGTGTATTCTAGGTGTCCGCATAATGTCCAGCATTACGGAAAACCTGGAATTGGGCTCTTGCAAACTTTTGGCCATTGGTGATTAAAGAAATATATCTTGCATAAAAAATTGTAAAAATGACGAAGGTTACACTGGAAATTCACAAAATTCACTCTCAGATTCGGGCTTAGTGACGGATCTATGCAGGTATCATGGGAGATTCTTGTCTCATTTGAGACATATCTCTGTGTTTTCGTTGAGAATGCGTGAAAAATATGAGACAGGATTCTCCCATGATTCCTGCGTAACTCCGCCATTACTATCTCGCCGTTACAGCTGTTCCCTGAGTTTTTTCTGAAATTCAGACTTTCTCTATAGCGTAATTCTCGTTATTTTCGCTGGTTTTTACTCCATATTTTGCTATTCATCCGCTCATAGCATAAGTTTGCAAGAGCCCCTGTTGGGGAAGTCGACTTCATCGTAGAGAATAGGGAATCGGCAGGGAATTTTGATTAAAAATGAGCTTATTAGAGAATGTGAATCCCGAAAGTGCGGGGCAGTGTCTTAATTTCCTCTGAAATTGACCTACTTGATGATTTTTGAGTCTTGAAAACTCTTCAAATTTTGGCAGCGTGGTGATTTCATTCGTCATGGAAAATACCTAGAACCCTAGAAGTATATCGTGGAAAATCGGGGAATTTGAATGGATTTGAGTGGAAACTTCGGGAATCCGGGATTTTATCAGTAGCGGTTCTTCCGAGTCGGCGACTTTGCAGCAACACTCCGCTGTCGCATCGGTGCATTTTGGCTCCACGCGGCTGTTGCTCTGTTTGATTAAACTTTGAAATTATCGCTCAAAAGCCTTCATTTTCAAACCGCTAATCTTTTATTATAATTTCCATCGAACGACCTCAGACATCTTAACCAAAAATTTTAATTGCTAACTGCCGGAATTGAACTGTCTGAACGAATCTTATTTTAATGTGGGAAATCCTACCGCTAATCTCTGATATCTTGGTATCTCTCGATATAGCCTGAGATGTTCTCTTAACCCTTCATCGACCAGCTTATAAATCAAAAGAACGCCACTCTTCATCCCTTTTTTAAAGGAAAAATAGTTAATACTGTTCGTACTTGAGGGAGCTGGTATTGCCTACGCGACGAATTGAAGGCGCTCAACGAAATCTTATTTTGCAAGTGTTTTCATCAATAATCGCTTTCATCGGGAATGAAGATTGGAACAATATGACAAATACCTGAGAAGAGAAACGAGAATACTCGGGCTTGGCCCGTAAGGGGTCAATTGTAAACGTGGGCGGATACAGGGAATTGTCTTTCTCTCTCTCCTCACATTTGAAAGCGTGCATTAGAAAAGGACAGAAGAGGGGGCCAAAGTCACGTAATGGCCCCCTCTGCTATCCTTTTCTAACACATAAGTTCAAATGGAGGGAGAGAGAGAAAGAAACTTCCCTGTATCCGCCCATGATTGTAAAAGTATCGAGAAGGTGGGTCTTATCACCGATTTTTAGAAGGAAAAAAAAATAAATATATATTTCATGTTCTATGAGTTGATGATGGTGGACAGGGCGCACCAGTCAACAAACATCCGTTGAAGTGGTTTGAAAATCCAATCTGAGTATCTGAAGGGCCCTTTGCACGGTGTAAGCATAATCTCGATCCCACGATCCCTAAATAACTCTCGCGTTTGATTGGCCTGTCACCAGTTGTGACCTGATACATGATATGACAACCTTGAAATCCATCCCGCTGCGTAAAGAAACGATAAACGCATTGCTTGGTTGCTTTGCTCCAATGCTCCACTTACATACGCGGCAGTGCGATTCCATCAGTACCGGCTTATAGGATGCCGGGATGGTTGTTGCACCTCACCTTGTTCTGTTTCCTCTTAACCGGTGACCGGTGACTAGTGGCCGATGGCAGGTGAGTGGTGCGAATGGTGAGCTTTGGACTATTAATAGACGTTTAGCAGGTAACGGAACTCGACCGCCTGCACCGGCCGGTATTTTTTTTTTTTTGCACAAGATCCAATATTGCAATATCTTTAATAGATTGTTGGTTTTACCACAGGGTGTTTTTGAAGTTTAAAGCTGTGCCGGAAATTTGCTGATAGTGGGTACGTAATGAAATTTTGCAGCAGCAATTCCGAGGTTTTATCTGCTCTTTAGCGGGGGTGCCATCTGGCTACGTTGGAGTTTGTCCGCATTTGAAAGCATGAAAAAGATCGAATTATTGGTCGTGCAGCGAACACTCTGAAATTTGACCCTTTTCAATTGGTTTAAATAGACGAACTGCAACTCCGTCAGATTGCACACCTCGTCATTGATTCTAATGTATGTACTGTCAACGAATTAAGCATCGTCAGTTTACTACTTAATCCACATCAATAGATGTCGCTTCAGGTAGGCAAACTGCGGTACTTATCTCAACAAGTTTAAGCAAACCTAAGCCAAAATTTAAGAAGTCTATTGACATTATTTAATTTGCCGACTGTAAAGGGAGTGACGTAGCGTGCAATTTGGCAACGTCGCAGTTCGTCCGTTTAAAACCACGGAAAATATCGAACTGTTGGGTGTTTGGTGAACACCTTCGCATTTGACCTTTCACGAGGGTTTAAAGGGACACAGTTCAACGTTGCCAAATTGCGCGCTACGCCACTGCTAAAAGGATGCAAAAGTCACGACGCGCAGAAATCTCGAGCAATTCTCAAGGCACGTCTGAAAGACTTCAGAAACATTAGTTACACATCCTCCCTCCCTCGCTTTCATGTTTGAAGGTAAATTTATTAACCAATGTTTATGGCTAACTCGAATCGGCGAACCCTATACTCTGTATCACATTGACACAATAAAAATGAAACAGAATTCAATAAATCGTTTCAGAACAAATGACCAGACACGCGCCGCGCTACCTATCTCAGGTAATTCTGTTGACTGTTGAGTTCGGACATTGTTTCTTCCTCTTGTTCTCAGAATCGATGCCGACATTGAGAAGAAACGAGAAGAATTCTTTTCCGACTTTGGCTAAAAACCATAAAAATTGTTCCATTCCCGTAGTCACGGCCTTATAAGATGAAAACCAATAGAAAGAATAAAGTTGGATTTATTTTCGAAAAGAAAAGTCCAACATCTTACTTGCCGAGCGCGTACTTGTCGTCATGTCGACCATCCTTATCAGTTATCACGTAGAAAGGGTGAACCGTTCTCGTTCGTTACATCCAACAGGCATTCCTCCATCCTCACGTCCCTCTAATAAAGCTCTCTCATTGCCCTTTTAAACCCTTTTTATAAGCCGTAAGCTGTTTTGACCTTATTAGAGTCAATTTATGAAGTTAGTCCTGGCAGAGCCTCTTGTAAGAGGGCGAAGGGGGAAAATTTAAAGGATGTATGATTGCTCGAGCAATTCCTCTGCACGCCCGATCCATACGGGAAAAAAGTCATGATAATTTTGCTTAAAGTGTGGCTCTGTGTCAACCGGATTCCTCTGGATGGTAATTTCATTAGGATGAATAATAAACTGACCTACAGAATATAAAACAAAATATGTAATACCCAGTTGTTTTTCGGTATCAGTGGTGATGGTCTTTGGAACTGATCGTGGACTGATAATTATTTTGTTCATCCTGAAAAGCTGAAACAAATAATAATAATAATAATAAAAAAAAAAATCCTCCACTTGTATCTTCAAATTAATGTATTATATTGCTTGGTTTAATCTACTTTTTGGATGACTTGGAAACAATTATGACAAGAATAAACGTAGGCAAAAACCCTGACTTGGGACAGGCCCCTAACTTGGGACTGCATGAAATCAAGCGACCTTACCTCCTAGACCCTAGTAATCAATCTGGAGGTGGTGCCGCTCAATGTCATGCGATTTCATGTGCCGTATTGTTGATTTTAAGTTTGTAACAAGTTAGGGTATTTGACCGTAGTATTAGCAAACACAATAAATTTTGACAGCCAAGAATGCACTGGAGCGCGGAAAGTAGCTTTGATTACACCAGGATTTGCCATCCATCTCGAATGGGGCTGTTGCAAACTTTTGCTGTCAGCAAATGAATAGTCCTTTGTGATGTAAAGACCAGCGAAAATCACGAAAGTCACACTGAGAAAGTCTAAAATTCAGAAAAAAAACTCACATAACTGCTATAACAGCAAGTTTGTAATGACAACGCAGGTATCATGGGAGATTCCTGTCTATTATGTCACTTTCTCTACGGAAACACACAGATAAGGCTCAATTTAGATAGGAATCTCCCATGATACCTGTGTCTCTCCGCCACTAAGCCCGATTATGAGCAAGAATTTAGAGATTTTTCAATGCACGCATCGTCATTTTTTCAGGTTTTTATGCAAGAATCAACTCTTCAATCTCCTATAATAAAAGTTTGCAAGAGCCCCATTCTTGACTGCCAAAACTTTAGCTTTCGATAGTTCTCAAAAGTTCAAAAGCAGAACAAACACTTTATACTTACAAAGCCCCGTCTATAATCTCTCTGTATTAGTTTAATTCTCATCACTTACAATTAGTCGAAAAAATTATCCCCGTATTAATTTCTACTAGCTTCCGCGTTCGTTGCTCCTTATGACCGTGACACGACGCGACGGGAATAGCCGGCTCAATGCGTCATGCCATACCATAAAGACCAGTCACCCTTCTTCATCTTCTTGTCGAAATGTTTACAGGCAAAATTAGAAGTATTAAATAAATTTTAAAAAAATGGCTGAAATTCCATCAAAAATTCCTCGCGAATCATAATTCATCACAGCGATTTGTGTCAGGTTCAAGTATTTAACTGTCTGGAGACTGGTGGCCCCGGAGCGTTTTAACTTGATCGGCGCGGCCGGCGCTGATGGACGCGCACAAGACGCACGGGACGTTCCACTCTCGGTGCGCCTTCAATCTCGGCTCACCACTATTCGCATCACACATTTTAAACGTCGCTCCATCTTGCCTACCCTCCGGGCGTTGTCGTGCGTTTCCACATTCACGCAAGCCTCCTTTGCCTTTCTCTCGCATGTGTATCGCTTGCTTGTCGCACACTCGCAAGTCGCAGCCTCCGTTTTCTTGTCTCTTAAGTTCTCTCTCTCTCTCTCTCTCTCTCTCTCTCTCTCTCTCTCTCTCTCTCTCTCTCTCTCTCTCCATGTGTCATTGTTCTCTCCTCTCCGAGGCGTGTTAATCGAGTCCCTGTCGCACGAATTAATCGTGTTATATCCGTCGTTCGCCCGTATTTCCAGACATTCCCTGGCTTTGTTTCAAGTGCTCAACTGCTCCTATCTGCGCACTCACAGCTCACAAGTCTCCTTTCCTTTCTTTCCTTTTCTTTCCTTTTCTTTTATTTCTGTTTTCGAAACGGCTCTCTCAGTCTCTCTCTCGTAATGATATGCTTTCATATCGCCTATGCTTTCATATCGGACATGACCGCGCGCTCGCACAACGCGCGCCTCAGTTTCAGCTCGCGCTCGGTTCCAGAGCAAAAGAGCAACAACAGAACACAACATAACAGACGTCTTCCTCCTCACCCCTCCCCCGCCCTTGACCCCACTACCCTTCCCCGCGCCTGCTTTGTTTCGATATGTTCCGGCCTTAATGGCTTTTTTTCCGCAGTTGTCGACTGTTCGGGATCGGGACTCGAGGAACGATCGGTTTCAAGTCCGACGCACTAGAATTTGAGATCGAAAAAAAAGTGACCAAGCATTATTGATAAGAAGTCATCGAAAATCATCGTTTTCGACCTTTTAACTCTAATCTAAAACTTTCCAGTGACATTTCGGAATTTAAGTTAATTGTTAAAAGTGTTCTCTGTGAAGTCTTGAAAGTTTATAAATGTTAATGTGGTAAGGGATTTACTTTCTGATTTTTGGCCTCTTTTTGACGATCGCAGACCATAGTGCGATGGTTCAAGTTCGAGGCTCCCACCTTCTCTCCCCACCCCTTTTTCGTTGTCGGTGCGGGATAAAGAAGCCCTTTCAATAACATACCCGAACGCGCACGGTGGGTCGGCGTGGTGGGATGGAGTGAAGGGTGCTTTTCAGTGGCGTAGCGTGTAATTTGGCAACGTTGCGATACGTCCATTGGAACCCATGAAAAAGATCGAACTAGTGGGTGTTCGGTGAACATCTTCGCATTCGACCTTTTACATGGGTTGAAATGGACACAGTACAGCGTTGCCAAATTGCACGCTACGCCACTGGCTTTTTGGCAATCTTGCATGTTTTGTTCATCTAAACCCATTTTGAAGATCGAACTTATGAGTGTTCGAGAACACCATATAATTCGACACTTTGACGAACAGTTTGCTGAGGATGATACTTTACTACAGGGGTGATGACCACCCCGTCCCTTTGTTGAAAGGTTGTCCCTTGAAAAGAACTGGAGGAGAATGTAACCACTTTTGACTGACTGGATTTATGGGGGACACGGACACCCGGACACACGTGAGTTCTCCGGTGTCACCCATTTATTTCAGTTGCATTTTTTTTTGTTCCTCCCCCCCCCCCTTCCCCCATATAGCCGAAACATAATTTGTATAGCAAAAGCTTACAGTTGCAACAGCCTCATTGCTGATGAAACTATAGTTTGCCTCAGATCCATTTTTTTGATACGCACTTTTACACAACAAGAACTCTGTAACTAGAAGGAAAACCCGCACCGTTGCCCAAGCATCGTCAGCCACAATGAGCGGTGACGTCCATGACCGTGACAGATGACAATGATGACGTTGATGATGATGTCTGGAGGCCTTTCTCACGAGCTTACTTAATACTTGATCCAGGCAAGATCCTCCACACACTCCTCATTGTATAGCGATCAGTTCAGTTCATCGACGCGGCCGCGAACTTGGAACCAATCGGGAGAAAGTGCCAAATCGTGTGTTCGTTTGCTCCTTACAGAAAAAATCCATTAGACTATAGGGTACAACGTATCGATCCTCAGAAAAAAAAAATGAAAAAATAAATAAATAAGTGGCTAAGGCGCGCCCGCCCATATCTCATAATAATGACTATATACATGACACGCTAGATGCGGCGCGGCGCTTCGCTCATATGCAAGTAGGTTAGGTTCGAATGTGTATCTCTCTGGACTCTGGACGCACAATTAGCCAAGCTAGAGCTCCCTTAATTGCTCTCCTTGTTATTTTAATTAAGTCTTTACGATGACCAGTCGAGGATGTCGAGCCTCCCCCTATCCCCCCTCACCTCCCCCTCCCACCCACCTTGTCTCGTCAAAAATTGTGCACTTTGGAAGGAACTGAAAAAATGACTGCGTTTCTTTCGAGACGAGCTAGCTTCTCGGCCGGAGCAAATAAGGCGCGGATGGATGCAAATAAGATCTATAAGTGGTATATTTATGCCTAGAATTTGGACGAAATAATTCTCCTCTTCCTCCTCTTTTAGTTTTATTCTTTTCCTTTTTTGATTAGATCTAGCGCTGCAGGAACGGAGAAAACCTGGCGTTGATAAGCCCCGCGCTTGGATTTGTTCGCTTCGAAACCTTGTATTGATCATTATTTTTGTTTTTTACCGTGCTTCTAATTTTGTGGTTTTTTTCAATGGGACGCTTGCCGTGTTTGCCCGAAAAACTACATTTCTTCTCATTACGGACAATTTGTAGGTTTATTATCGCGGATTTCTCGGATGCATAGCCTGCAGTTGTCATTTCGAATTAACGGATGGATGAAATTCCCAGTTTTAGAAACTACACGCTCGTTTTTATATCGACACTGTAAACATCGAAACTTGTTCGTTGCAGGTGTTTTTTTTTTTTTTTTTTTTTTCAGAATTGGGAATACGGCCCTTTCGGCATCCTTGTATCACCAGAATCAAACTTTTGAAAGGAAGAACAAGAAATCGTTAAATTCGATTTTGATTTTAGATCCACCGTATTTGTTGTTGTTTTTTTTTTTGTTCGTCACTTCATTCACTAACGTTTTTTTGTCTCTCTTCTGTTCTAGGTAAGTTCCAATGATTATTCGAAACTGACGTCAACCACGTCAACTTATTTTGTCTTCAGAATCATCAGCAGTTTTGCTTCAGCGCACCGGTCCAGGTATTTTACACATTTTTGATGTGATGTAGCTGATATGCTCGATTTAAAGGGGTTCAGTAACGCTGGCGGATACATAGAAGTTGGCCTTCTCTCCCCCTGTCCATCTTAATAAATGTGTTAGAGAAGGATAGGAGAGGGGGCGAAAATCACGTGACTGCCCCTAATCTGTCCTTTTCTAGCACACGCATTCTAATGGGGAAAGAGAGAGAAAGATGAATTCCCGGATCCCCCAGCGCAGTGTCAGTAATTTCACAGTCTTAAGAATGGCATAAAGGAAGGAAGACAGTTTCTCAAAGCGTCTATGTGACAACGTTCGTTGTGTTTTGCAGAAGTTCGAATTTGAAGGCGCCCGCTGCTTAGATATTACTATTTCTTTCGTAAGTTGATTCTAACTTGAGTCCCTCGATGGAAATATTGTACAGGGAGCACCGACACGACGCGACGGCGACCGGACGCTCGCTTCATGGAGCTCCAGATGAGTCGAAAAATTAACATTGGCAAGATAGCAATTAGCAAATCGACTCCTCTGCGGGCCAATCCTTGAAATTCACGACTTTTGAGTATAGACTGGATAAGAATGGAAAACGGTGATTGGTGGAGACGAGTCACGTGGATTCCAAGTCTAATCAAAATACGGACTTTATCTAATTGGTTAACGGGTACTCTACGACTGCCCGATAACCGATTGGATAAATTCTGTAGTTTGATTCGACCTGGCAACCACGTGACTCGTCTCCACCAATCACCGTTTTTCCATTCTAATCCAGTGTACCCAAAAGTCGTGCATTTCAAGGATCGGCCTGCTGGTCTCCAGGAATCACCGGTAGATTGCGTCGTCTTATGGAGCTGCCCGTGTTAAATCAACAGCCAATCAGCACTCGTGGAGCTCGTGTCGGCACTCCCTGTACGATATTTCCATCAAGGGACTCTGGTTATAGAATTAACTTTGCGCTCCTTGGGGGTTGGGGGTGCTTCCTACTTTTTCGAGGCAGTTTGATTTTTATTGAATCAATAATAAAATAAATTAAATTAACGAATTAATTAATTAATTAATGAACTAATTAACTAATTAGTTAATTAACTAATTGCAAGCTTTATTTTGTTGTAGCCCATGAATACTTGCAATAAGTATACTTTATGGCACCGCGACACTCGTAATATAATCATAAACTCCTTTTTTCAATCCGGAGAGTGGGAATACCAATCTCGTATATATATAGAGAGTACTCGTGATTTATTGACCAGCAGCAGTCCTGCTTCCACTCGCCATTTACAGTTAGTTCGGCCCTTGCCCTGCGACCCCGCGTCGTTAATCCGTATGGGGTGCAAATTTGATTATAAGAGCCAGGAATGTTTTTTCATCGATCGTTTGTGTGCCGATTATAATCGTGGAAGCGAACGTGGGTCCATTGTTGCGAAAGAGGTCCGCTGAGTATAATTACTGATTGTGAGAGAGAAAGAAAGAGAGAGAGAGAGATCTCAATTCCTGGATGGGAGGAAGTAGTTCGTTGTCTGAGACACGAGCCAAAATTAACCGTCCGGAACGGCTTTTGTCCTCGTGGCCCATTCCACCAAGGGTTGCCGGATTTTACACAAAAAATTCGCCTCTACTTCCTTCGTCATAAAATTTAAGGTTAATAAGGCTGTTTATTGATCAAAGGCCCTGATGGAAACTGCCAGGTGTGCTAGTTACAAGGGAGCAACTTTAGGACGGGCTCATGTCATCAAGGGTCGCTGGACTTGCTGGATTTATATATGCACGGAAGATTCGCCTACTTCCTTTCTTATAAAATCAAACGATAGTTGAGGCCGTATCTTGAATTAATAAGGATCCTGAAATTTGCCGGTGTGCGTTCTTTACTGCTGTTCAATGTTGAGTTTTATGTCCCTCTTACCAAAGGGTTTGCGAGGTTATCTACGAAAACTTTACATACTTCCTTCCTCGTAAAATTAAACGTTGATCACGGCTGTATCTCGAATACCTTTGTTTAGTTTTGTTTTCTTCTTTTTATATCTGTAAGTTTTGACCAGCAGTGATGGACAAAAATCATTTTTTGAAAAACCATGAATAATTAACTAAAATTATTCGCATTTTTCTCTTGTTATTCCTGTTAGTAAATCAAAGTTTTAAGACCACCAAATTTTAGTTGATTTTTCACGGTTATTCAAAAATTGATTTTTGACATTTCACTGCAGTTTGATGAGTGTAGTACTTCCAATGAGTCAAGGTGACTTTTTAGCTTCAGTGGCATTTTTGGCCGTTCGAAAGTTGAATTACCGATAGCTAGTAAATGATTCTGTAAAAAACGAAGTGTCAGGTACTAGATAATTATCCCTAAAGTTAAGTACCTCTCACCTCTACGAAAGATTCTGTCGGAAATACTTACAAAAATTAAAACAGTAAATCGCTAATCAAGTACCAAAATGCAAGATTTCGGTTTTTGGTACTTTCATCTTTATTATAAAGATTTTTGACGATTTATTTCGGAGAGGTTCTCTGGAAAAAATTTTCCAGTAAAATACCTACCTGTCATCCCGTCTTTCTCAAAATAATCATCCTTTTACCGTGGCAGTAGAAGGGTCGCGATCCACTGGCGGATTTAAAAAATTGTCTTTCTCTCTCCCTAGCCATTTAAACGCATGTGTTAGAAAAGGATGGAAGAGGGGGTAAAAATCATGATCATGATTGACCCTGATCTGTCCTTTTCTAACACATGCATTGTAATAGGGAAAGAGAGAGATAGACAAATTCCTGGATTCGCCAGTGTCGCGATCTAGTGGTTGAAACCGCTAATGAACGCTGAAGAGTCACCGTAACCCATCCAAAAGCGTCCTGAAACCATCTACGTCGAGTTTCTTTGCTTGCGTCTTATTCTCGTCAGACCATCATAATTATTATCTTTGATAAAATTTCGAAACATGGGCGGATCCAGCAATCTGGCAACTGTGTATTATTCCCATTTGAATGCATGAGAAACAATCGATTCTTGCGGGGGCCATGGCCCTGATCCTAATCGATTGTTTCTCATGCATTCAAATGGTAATAATACACAGTTGCCAGATTGCTGGATCCGCCCATGTTTCGAAAGCTGTGTTGGAGATGGATTTCGAGCCTTGATTGTATCGTATGTTTGCATGTGTTCAGAGTTATTATTACTTTTCATAGGCATTTTTATGCAATGTGGCAACGCGTGATGCCACCCGGGTCTAAATGAAAGCGAGAGGAAAGATACTAAAGAGGGAGTGAGAGGAAGGGAGATGCCGCGAGAGCAGTAGCAGAAGCCCTCGAAGTTTTTAATCAGACATAAATACAAACATGCAATTAAGCCCATAGGTTCAAAGATCAAAAAAATAAGCTTTTGAGTTATTATTGCTCTCTGCTTAATTTCTAGGGAGGGACATCAAGTCATCCTCCGCTGTTGTCATTTCAGCAACGGTGAAAAATTAGACCGAGGCCTTCATTTTTTAAACCGTTTGTTTCGGTAGAAAAATTGCTGTCAAAGAAATTAATTGACGCATATGGACACAAGTTCTCTGTCATCTCTGAAAGAAGTGAAATACGCAAGCAATCCGATCTAATGTTGTTTCGGCCTTTTCACGGAGGCAATCTCAACTTCAAAATGATCTCTTGCAGTGAATGATGACCAAAATGAATACCTGCTTCATTTATGCCAATTCTCACGGCACAGGCCAATATTTAGTATACTCGTATAGAAAAGAATAAGGAAAAAATTAAAGAGAAAAGAATCGGCATGCGTCAAAGAAGCCACAAATATTATTTTTATTGTTGCTGCATGCTTTTTGGCCCTGGCGATTGTATCATGTTTTGCTGTGGTAATAAATTGAAGGAGAAAAATTCGTCGCTGAGTTGAATTTTTTTGGTTCTTGCTTATCCCCAATAGATCTGGTATATTTATCTGATTTTGAGCATCAGAGGGCATGTCGTCAACTTTGTGACTATAATCTTATCTGTCTTTTGTTTTATGGCCGGTAAACAATCTTTACTGTAAATCAAGGATTCAGAGAGTACTTTTACAGTCGCACTGTCACTGTTTCAGAAAGCTTAAAGTTCTAATAAGGACCAATGCAATAAAGTACTATCACCTTAAAAAAAAAGTAGTCCTCTCATCGAAACGGTCCTTGTTAATGTTGTCCTTTATTTCTCAAAGAGTGTTGGTTTTTTACAGCATCTTTCAAGGGGCAATGCTGTTAGACTCAGAAATTCCTCAACACTGCAAAAAAATGATCGAGGCTTGGAAGAAGGAAAAGTTCGACTGGGATACTTTCTTTTGAAAGTCATTGTACCTGAGTGTATCAAGGAAAACTAAAAAAAAACTCCCCTCTTCCCTACAGCAACTTCGTATTTTATTTATTATCAGATTTTTATTGTGGAACACCCACCCTGCGGTATATCTGCTCAAAATGGCATCGATGGCCTCGATAATACGGGTGTCGCGCCGCACCGACCGTCGTCAAAGAGTATTACTCCTTCCCCCATCTTCTTCCTGTGCTTTGACCAACATTAAAAAAAAAAAGAAGAAAAAAACGCCCTGAATGTAAGCGTAATTTATAATCGGCTCATTATTAGCTCATTTTAGACTTTTCGTTAGAGCCCACACAGTTTCTTTCATGCGCGCTTACCGCGCAGTGTGTGAGTGTGTGTAGAATGAGGTACTTCAGACGCCACCTCTATTTAACCCATTTTGTGAAACCAGATTGTTTTGTCTCCTCGTAAATGAGAGCATATAAGATAAGGGGTTCGTCCAGCTACCATAAGGAGTTAACAAAGTACAGAAATGTATGAAACTTTCAGGAATGATAGACCAATAGGGCTTTGTGTAGAACGTCACGATTTAGGAACATTTTTGATCTTGCCCACTGAGAAACGAGGGGATTGAGGGAGGGGGCGTCAAAGTCAAAACCTTCATGTATCCCATAGTTTTTTTTTTTTTTTTTTTTTTTTTTTTTTAATTAAAATAATTATTATTATTTAAACAACGCATTAACTTGTGCTCTGCACTGACAGATACAGCTTTAAAAGATATTTTAATTAATGTGTACAGTTGACCATTTTTTGTAAAATTTACCACTGAACTGAACTATGTTATCTTTTCTGTAATACACGAAAATACTCTCATCTGTAATCTTTTCTCAACCGGTGGAGTCGTCGATGACTTTACTAAACGGCGATTGCACCGATTGAGAAAAGATTACAGTTCAGAGTATTTTCGTATGCAGTACATGCATACAGTGTATACTGAACTGAACTATGTTATTTTTTCTGTAATGCACGAAAATACTCTCATATGTAATCTTTTCTCAACCGGCGATGGAGTCGTCGATGACTTTACTAAACGGCGATTGCACCGATTGAGAAAAGATTACAGTTCAGAGTATTTTTGTATGCAGTACATGCATACAGTGTATACTGAACCATGTTATCTTTTCTCACCTGGTGGAATCATCGGTGAATTGAAAAGTGGCATTAACTATACCCAAAACGGCGCAGCTTTGCCTCCAATGGGTCTGTTGCAAACTTTTGCTAGAACGATTAAGAGTGTTTAATTTAATGTAAAATCGCCTGAAAAGTCCATTGGTTGCATCAGAAAGTCATATAATGCAATAATAAACTCACAAGAGGCGTTCAATGAAGTCCAAGATGGCGGATAAATATCGAGCAATCTGTATGCATGAACCGTGAAAATCCAAGGATGGCCAACTTTGAAAACCTCACTGGAGGTAGAGGTTATGTGTTTGTTTACGTTGTGATTGGTTGTGATCAATATTGTAAGGTTGGCTATCCTTGGATGTCCGTGGTGCATGCATACAAATGGCTCGATATTTATCCGCCACCTTGGATTTCATCAAATGCCTCTTGTGAGTTTATTACTGCATTTTATGACTTTCTGATGCCACAAATGGAGTTTTAACGCGATTTTGCATTAAATGAAACACTCTTAATCGTTGTAGCAAAAGTTTGCAACAGACCCATCATGGGCGGATCCAGCAATCTGGCAACTGTGTATTATTCCCATTTGAATGCATGAGAAACAATCGATTAGGAACAGGGCCATGGCCCCCTCAAGAATCGATTGTTTCTCATAAGTTCAAATGGGATGAATTCATGGTTGCCAAATTGCTGGATCCGCCCATGAGACCCATTCGTGACTACCCTGTGCAAAGTGTACCGTTGCAGGTGCGGATATGCAAGGAGTCTGGTCGAACCGACAACCACGTGCGTGGCGCGTCGTGCGGACGCTACAATGAAACTCGGTGCAATCCCATAATTTTCAGTCTCAGACCTACTCCACGCACGGTTACTGCCGCTCGTCGCACTTTGGGTTAAAATATATAGCTATTTCTGGACCCCACAAAGAAAAAGTTTGGGACAATATTCTACAACTTTGGAGTCTTTTCCATCGTTCGGTCTGAATCCCCGGTGAAAACGTGTTTCATGACAAATTTTACATGGAAATAGATGTCCATGGAAATTGCTCAAGTTTCCATGGAAACCACGCATATTTCCACGGAAAGTGGTGTTTTTTCCATGGAAATCGATGGATAAATACTTGGTTTCCATGAAAATTGCATCAATTTCCGTGGGAATTGATTTTCATGTAAAATTGGCCATGGAACATTTTTACCAGGGAATTTCCCTGAAGTTGGCGACATTTTCTCCCCATCAACCAAATTTGAGCAATTTCAAAACTCAACTTTTCGAATCTATTTCCATGTAAAATTGGTCATGGAACATTTATACCAGGGGTTTTTATACATTCTGAGTTTATATTTTTGAGTTTGTTTCCGTAACCAAATCTGGAACCCTCCTATGAAACCAGCGAGCTATAACTTTAGAGTGGCAAATCAAGGAACATTCCACTGGTTCACTGTTGTCACCTAGGGCGTCGCTATCTAGCCGTAAAAATCGATTTTGAGGTTAAATTTTGTAGGTAGTTTCGTAAACGAACTCGGGCATCGCCGGGAACGACCTACAAAATTTAACCTCTAACCTTGGAATCTGCCGTCCAAATTCCGCTTTTTCCCGGGATTCCTTCTACCCTGTGTGGCACAAGGTGGACCAGCCCGCTGCCACTCTAAAGTTATAGCTCGTTGTATGAAACCTACTGTGCGTCGGTGGTGCTGGAAAAGACTTATCGCTATAGCGCTATAAATAGAGAAATCACGGCGCGGCGGAAAACGACGTGTAAAAATTTTTTTGACGGGACGGGAGCACGAGCTTCTTCGCCGCATCTTGTCGCTTAGTGTCGCGATGATGCGCCGGCCATGCCGCAGCCCGCACTCCAAGTCTCCAAGCCTCCAAGCCGACCGCTTCCATCCCGGAAAGTTGAAGCGGGGGTGGTGGGGCTGAGAAGATTTAGGAGGCCGGGGAGAGGGGGAAGGGTTGAAGCGGCTTGAACTCGAAGCCGAAGCGGAGTCCGAACATGAGAAAAACTCCTGCAAGAAGAGACCGCGACGATCGAGGATTTGGTTACCGCGTTTACTCCGCACAGTGGTACACGTTTTCTCGTATTTTTCCTCTATCGATTGATTTATTCGAAAATCGACTGCTTCAGAGACCCTGCTTTTGTCATGCATGTTATGCTTATGATCTCGCTGTTTCATGTGCATTGAAATCGCAAAAGCAGTGTATCCGATCAAAATTTTAAATTAAAGCTCTCCGATAAATAGTTCAAAACACTTCACTGAAAAAAAAGCGATAGTCATAATGTTAGCACAGAATAATACAATCAGAACGGAAACTCCCATAAGAGCCAATGGAAGCAAGTTTGGAATTTAATGGCACCAATAGGCAACGCTGTGGTCCTATATCCCAACATGGTGGACGAGTGTGATTTGTGTTGAAACTAATTTATTTCTGTAAATTCTGGAAAGAAATATTAATTTTCCGGCCTCACTTTTATTCTAATGGCATTTCAGAATGAAAATTTCGCGAATCATGTCCTATTTTTTTTTTTTTTTTTTCGCGCGCGAATCCAGATGTAAACATCCTATATCCCAACATGGTGGACGCGAAATGAATTTGCTTCAAAATCCGATATAGTTTCCGTTCTGATTGTAGTGTTCTGTGATCTTAGATTCTATAGTCTTATTGCCAGAAGCACAACGATTTGTGAATGACAGGAAGTCTATAGTACTTTGACCAGAAAATTCTGCAGTTAATACCAGAATATGGTCATAGAACTAGAATTTGCAACAACAAAAAAACAAATTCAAGAACTATGATCCAAACACTAGAATTCTGGTAATTGCAGTATCCCTTATATAGAGTTCACATATTGTCATTCTTCTGGTTATCTTTTTTTTTCAGTGTTTGGTAGCGCTGACGAGATCTTTCGTAGGAAAATGACTCAGCAAAAGACTCAAGTTGAGCCAACCGAATCTTTGGTTCTCCCTGTAAAATCGCTTTAGTTATAGGCGCCTAAAACCTTTGGTAAACTAAAGTCTTTTGCTGGGTTATTTTCCTACCAAAGGTTTTGTCATCGCTTAGAAAGTTTTTTTTTTTTTTTCCAGTGCTGAAAATAGCATAAAGGTTGTTATCGTACAGTGCGATCTAACTCTGACTTATTGAGTCGCAGTATCAGCCGTTGTAGTGCTTCCGACTTTCGTTTACAGTATTGACGGATATTTTCCTCAAGTGTCATCCAGTAGCTTACTTTGCTATACGCGTAAATGAATCGGACGATGTGGCTTCGGCTAATCGCATACCTGCCTTAGATTCACTGTTTAGGTGTTTTTAAACCCATCAGTGATCGATATGAAGCTGAAATCTGACAATTATTTAAATATTCTTCTAAAATCGGAAAGTAGTAACCTCAAGTAGGCATTGTCTACAAAAGCATCGCGAGAAAAATCATCACGCTAAACCCGATTGTAATAGTAAAACTATACGGTCAACGTTAGTATCATAGATTCGTAGATTGATATGCTAACGACCTTTTCTTCTATACCTGTGACAAGTGACCGCGTCGCCCAAATTACGTAGAGCCCTAACTACTCACTGTTTCATGGGCCCTTTTTCCAGAAATGGTCTTAATTTCAGATTTCTGCTCTATCTATCGATCGATTAGCGATGCTCGATACAGCTGTGGGGTCTAAAACCACCTTCATCCCTCAGACAAACAGCTTGAAGACAACTCAATATCTGCTCGCTCAAATTAAGTGGGTTAGTTCGATATTCCTACACACTGCCGTGCTGATTTTGCGTACACAGTAAATTGAAGGCGCTTTAGGAACCATTATTTTTAAACTGTTGAAGTTTTGAGTTGCAATCATTGTGAATACAAATCTGAGTTTTTGTAAGGCAGTTGTAATCACGGAAACGAGTACCTCGGGCGTAGTATTGAAAGGGTTAAATGACTTTTTTTATGACCGTTTGTGACGAACATTTACGTCACCATCTAACCTATCTCAATCAGTGGCGTATATAGCGTGCAATGTGGCAACGCAGCAGCTTGTCCATTTAAACCCATGAAAATTATCGAATTATGGGTGTTCGCTGAACACCTTCGCATTCGACTTTTCACATGGGTTTAAGTAGATTCCACTCCACGTGACCAAGGATCGATTTGTCGATCGATGAATGGTCATTTACTTAATGGTTTTTTTTTTTTTTTTTGTAAAACACGGATCGTTGACATCTCTAAGTAGATCTAATAAAGATATCTGCTAAGTTTTGATGCTCGAATCCGCAAAATAAGAACTTTACTATGGGAATTCACACAATCGCTGCTCGATCTCGTATCGCACTACGATAGTGTGAATTCCCATGATTACGTCCTTTTTTTGCAAATTCGAGCATCCAAACTTAACAGACATCTCTGTTACATCTACCTACAGGTGCTGACAATCCTTGTTTTCCAAAAGACTCCATAAAATCCGGTAATGACCATTAATCGATCGACTAATCGATCATCTTGGTCACGTGGCATGAAATCAGCGTTATGGACACAGTACAGCGTTGCCAAATTTTACGCTACGTCACTGATCCCAATCGACCCTTATTTGGGATAGCAACTTGTTGAAAATAAAAGTGCTCAAGTTTCCCCCCACAGATTCTATTTTGTTTTTTTTCTTTCCTCATTGTGTTACTTCTCTTGCCATATTCGACATTATTTCTTTTTGGTTCACTGTACTCCGCGCCGGTGCTGCTGGAGCCGGCCGCGGCATCATCGGGGACCGTTCCTTCAGCTCCGCGGAGCCGCGCGGCCGCGGACCTCCTCGTACCCTTCCCCCTGGTCCTCGCGGCCCCACATAGTCCTCAGCCTCTGCACCTCTTCATCTTGGCAGTCAGCCGGTTCTCATTCTCTTCCCCCCCCTCCCCACCCTCCTCCCTCTCTTTCCATCGCGTATTGTGCCCCCGCAACCCCCTTCAAATGCGAGTGTGACTCCACTCTCCGTCCAGGAGGTTCAACTCCTCGAATCCTCAAGCTTTTTATTGGGCTCAGTCTTGGTCTCGAAGCGCGAGCACACGGATCACGGAACTTGAACGGAAACGATTGCACCGCCTTGTTTTACTCCTTTCGTCCCATTTTATCGATCGCAATTCGTGTGATCTTCGTTTTTATCAAGTGTTGATTTTGTGTTTATCCCCCCTGTGTCTGTGCGTGTGCTGTGTTTTTTTTTTACGAGGTATTCTTGTGAACGCACTGTGATCGTGCTATGATATGGCAATGAACAGGTTTTTTTCCCTACTTGTATTTGCCCCAGTTTTTGTTCTTATTCAGGGGGAAACTGATTTGAAGACTGCACGGAAAGAACATTATAAGTCACTCTAGGCGTAGTCAAAATTTGGAAAATGATCCTTCACTTGTTTTTCTTTGTGGCTCACTCAAAGAAAGAAATTAAGAATGGAAAAATAGGGATTTTCGTCGACAAGCAAGACAATTTTTTTTTTTTTTTTTTTTTTTTTTTTTTTTTTTTTTTTTTTTTTTTTTTTTTTTTAACTATAATCTTTTCTCTGAGCCCCATGGAGGAAGAAGTAAAGGGTCAGTTTCCAAATTTTTACAACGCCTGAAGTGACTTATCTCGTTCATTCCTTACAGTCTTCATTTGTGGGATGACTGAAATTTTTGTTGGTTTTAAAAATCCAATTGTTCGTTAGTTGCTCTTGAAAAAAAATCATGTTGAATGAACTGAGAAGATTCTCAAGCCGATTGGTCCGATCTGTTTTTGCCGGAGATTACAGTTTAATTTATCCTTTGTTCATAGTATTTCGGTTTGTATGTACGAAAACAAAAGTTTGGTCATCCCCTCCCCCATTTTCTCTACTATGTCCTCTTCAAATTGCGAATTTCCGCTATGTTCCACTTTAACCCCCCCCCCCCTTCAGATAAAAAATTTAAATTTCAACTTAGCTTTAGAACGCACTTGCGTTAAGAAATCAAATTGCTTTTCCCCGTTCTCTAAGTTTGGAAAAAAATAACATATTCAAGTCCTATTTCAAACAGGGGATGTTAAGGATCTTATGTTCCATCATCCTTTTCTCCCTTATCATTTTTACAGCATTTTCAGATTTTTTGGATTTATTTTGTTTTTGTTTTTGTTTTTTTTTTTCGTCAAAATGTGCAAATGTTCGGTCGTCACTTCTCATTCGTGTCAACTTCTCTTTTTTCCCCCATCTGCTACTCCTCATTGTTGTTTCGGAGAGTCTCGTCTTCGATGTTTGAAATGTGAACTCTTTGTTTATTCCGCTGCTTTTGGCAGGAGCGAACTATGAAGGTCTCTCTTGCAACTCGATCATGCTCAATAATTGTTGTTCATAAATATTCTATATATCGTTGCATGTAGGCCTTAGTTGCATTGGTACTGCTGGTATTTCTTACCTCACTTTGAGCCGATTGTGAGTGAGTGCAACCCCCCCCCCCCCCCCCCCCCTCCTCCCTTTCTCTCCTTCAGCTTCTTATTTTCGAATTATACTGATTTTTCCATTGTTTTAAGGAAAGTTGTCCTCATTCACCGTGTTTGCGAAACCAGTTAATTAGGTTTTTTTTTCTCTCTCTCTCGAAATATGTTCCATCATCATATTATATTTTCTCTCAAGGTGCATATCGTTGGCCTCAGTGCAAAACCGTGTACTCATCATTTGAGGTAAATTGATTTGGTTCGAATACTTGAGGCAAAAAGTCTTTCAGTGGCGTCAATGATGGACCCAGAAAGTGTTTTTGAGGGGAGGGAGGCATGCCTATGAATTTTTAAATGTGAAGCTTTGCAGGAAAAGTAATGTTGGGCTATTTTCTGTAGAAAAAAAGGCAACATTTGATGGTAGATTCGCCACTGAGTGCGGCGTAGCGTGCAATTTGGCACTGTAGCAGTTCGTCCATTTAAACCCATCAAAAAGATCGAACAATTAGGTATGCGTGTGAAAACCTTCGCATTCGACCTTTTAGATGGTTTTAAATGGACACAATACAACGTTGCCAAATTGCAAGCTCCGCCATTGAAGTCGTTACATCAGTGCCGACTCGCGACCTATCTCTGTGGTCCAGTGGCGTCGCGTGCAATTTGGCAACAATGTATTGTATCCATTTAAACTCATGTAAAATATCGAATTAAGGGGTGCACAGTGCACAAGGGAAATTCGATATATTTAATGAGTTTAAATGGAGCAGTTCCATTGTTGCCAGATGGCACGCGACGCCACTGCTGTGGCCTATTCGTCCTGTTTAAATTAATGTATTTTTATGACATTCATTTATGTGAGTGTGATCTGCCGTCTCGCTCTGAAGATCCTTAAAATATGAAGATTTTTAATTTTTTATCTCATCGGCTACAATCTATTCGGAGAAGTTGTTTCTAGAAATCTGCAAAACTTCCAGATGAAACATCGTACAGATAAGATGAAAACCAACCCGGCGGCTCCACCTTCGGGACGCATAGGATAAACGAGTCACGGACGCGCCCCAGAAAAGTAATTAAAACAACAGGTGTGCTTTTATGCTATAAACCTCTATTTTGGCTCTAAATGCACAATTCTCGGGAAGAGCACACCCGTTGTTTTATGATTCCTCTTTCAGGAGACGGTTTTCATTGTAAACGAAACAGATCCTCCAGAGCGTAAATATAGTGACGTCATCTGGTTATGACACCTGTGACTCATTTTTAGCTTCCTAAGTATAAATTCAATGTGGGAACCATGCCTCTGATTTGTTGCTGGGCAGTAATTTTTTCGATGATTCATCCAGACGGTTATTTAGCCCCCCTCCCTTCCTCATTTTGTAAGGTTATGATGCAAGATAAATTTCTCCCTGCCCCCCTCTCCCTCTCCCCCCTCCCCGATGTAGATGAAAAGTGTATTTTGTTTTCAACACTGTCATGACCTTTCTCGAGTCTTCCGAAAATAATGAGCTAATTATATACAGCGCGATTTCGTGTTTCAGAAAAATCGAATCAAGTTTCATTTATGAATTTCGCTTGCCCGTCTTACAGACAATTTCGTCTTTTTTAGAGCTCTCTCTTTAGAATATTACTATCGAAGCAGTTAACTTTTAGTTTCTAGAGTCGGCCCGGCAAGTTTGGAAGTGTTAAGTAGCATATACATTTATGGAGCCAGCCGAATGACCGCATCGATACTGTCTACTGATTTTTCAGTCGTTTGGTCAATTTTTCTTCTATTTTTTTTTTTTTTTCAACTTTTTATTTTACCTCAACATTCATATGGTTGAGCCCAACGATGCAGACGATTGACACTCCCCCCCCATCCCAATACTGATGGCATATTTTGTACAGTGGCCATAATCTCTACCCCCTCGCCTGTAAACAAAGGATCTGAACTTTTGGTATACTTGTTACGCTACTATGGCTGCGTATTCAGTATGTCTGATATGAAAAGTCCTTCCCAGCCCCAAGTCGAAAAACACTTATCTCGGATGATTAAACTACAGGATTGATCGTTGCTTGTGGTTATTAGCAGAATGTCTCTTGTTAATCGATATTAAAAATTAACCAGGAGACCAGTTATTAACGATGTGAGGTAGGTTTTTTCGACTTTGGACTGGTAAATACTTCTTGGAGATACTGTATTCTTCGGGGGTCTCCGATACGACATTGCTATAGTCGTCAACACCTTTTCAGGGGAAAAAACCAATGTTGCGAAATTTTCCTATAAATCACCAACTTTTTAATTGTGTAAAATGGGAAAATTGAATAACTATCCGAAAAATGGCAACACTGAAAGTAACTCAAACCACAAGGTTTAAAGGAAATCCCTAAAATTTGATGAGACGGCTTCAAAGAGAGAGAGGGGTCCTGAGCTTGATTGAAGGGCGCAAGCGCAACCCTCTTTCCAAAATGCCCTTGTATTGTATCCAGGTGACTGGGTCCTGAATTCCTTATTCTGACATGTTTATAGTCATATTTGGCTTAGATTACTGTCATTTCTGTCATCCCAGCATCCAGCATCTAGTATGACAGCGGCATATGGTTTCCTCTCATCACAGTGTTGCCATCTTTCGGATAATTATCCGATTCGTCCCCATTTAACCCAATGTAAAATTCGGATAATTGTCGGAAAATTGGCAACACTGCCTCTCATCGTCATATTTCTTGCAGTGTCGCCAATTGTGCGGCCTTGTTAACGAATGAAGCATTGACCGTCAGCTCAAGTCACAACACACAAGTGTCGACACCTTTGTGAGTAATGAGCAAGTACAGAGTCTGCTAATCGCGATTACTCTCTGGCTCGGCTCTCGCTCTGGAATCGGGTGGGCGATCAATCCTTCTCTCTCTTTTTCCTATTAGAATGCGTGTGTTAGGAAAGGACAGATCAGAGGTAGTCACGTGTCTTTCGCCCCCTCTTCTATCCTGTTCTACCGCATGCGTTTAAATGGGAAGTGAGAGAGAAGAACATAATTTCTTGGATCCGCTATAGTGTGGGCGATGTCGATTATATCGAATGTCGAATGTCGATGTCATACGATAAGAAATGATAGGTTGTTTGTCAGTGCTTCAACGTGCAGGCAATTAGCAACGGATTAAAGGATCAGTCAGTTTAATGGGGCATTAAGTAGCGGCTCCTCGCGCCGGCCTAGGGTAAAAGATTGAATGGAAATTAGGAGCAGGTTAATAGTGTTATAGTATAGGGGTGTTACGCTACGTTTCAAAGCCGCAGCCGCTCAAACAGGTGGGTCGTGCAGGATCGTGGCAAAGGAGCTCCAGCTCCGAGACCAAGTTGGAACGAACGGAGAAAAAAGGAAGAGCAAATAAAGATCCCCTCCGATTCCTTTTTAGGAACGAAGAAGCGATGGTTTTTTCTGTACTCCTTTGGAGCTTGGCTTCGTCTCCCTCGCATTCTCCCCGCACTCCTCCGCTCGCGCTGTACTGCTTCGCTGCAGGACTCTGTTCTGTATAGCTTCTGTAGAATTGTTTTTGAGGTTAAGTTGATTTCAAGGACAACTCCGATTGTTATCTGATGCCTCCCTCTATAGGAATTCTGAACTGTGGAAGCGCCCCCCTCCAACTTAAACTAGAATTTTTGGCAAAAAAAAAAGCGGGGAGTCTCTATCGAGCGGGGATCCTCCCCCTCCCCCCCCCACCTCTGGTTGATTCGAGGATTTTTTTGGTCAATGTATCCTTCCTCTGCTTCCCCAGAAAGGTCGCTTTCTAGTTGCGCTTTTGCTTAATTTTAAAGGAACGTTGATAAACACAGAAGGGAACAAAAAAAAAATGTCAGTTTGTGATAGGTTTTTTCTCCTTCGAGTTTGGCTTGAGTATTGGGTAGGCCACCTGCAATGTTTAAATTCATTAAGGCAAGTATTGCAGGTAGCCTAGCTATTAGTCGTCTGAATCTCTTTCTGTCCCCAAGTAACCTATCATTGTTTCATTTTATATCCATTGGATGTGTTTTTACGTAAGAAAGGGTTTTCGACGTCATCTTTCAATCGCAACTGTTGAAAACATATGAGGTTGTAAATTTCATAATCTCGGAAATGAATCGCATTAGTATCATTGGTGAATGGTTCAATAGTTTAATTCAGAATGCCTGTATGGGAAAAGTACAGTTGACGATTTTAAGAATGTCCGTTAACTCCTTTGTTTTCGGCTCGGGTAGGCCACCCGCAATGTTTGAATTCATTGTGATAAGTACTGCTGGTTGCCTACCTGAACAAATACCTAAGGAGTCAACTGACATTCTTTATTAAATCAACTGTGCATCAGTGTTTTCCCTCGAATTGAATCTATTGAAAATAATCGATTGCCGGTGAAGCGCCGCTTCACTATCGAATCGATTATTTTTCATTGAATCAAATAGAGGGAAAACATTGTTGCCAAATAGCACGAGCCGCCGCTGCTGTGCATTGAAGTTATGTTTGTTTGGAACCAGAGGTCCTCAAACGCCAGTAGATATGATTTGTCGTTTTCCCAAAGAAAATTCTATTCCCTTGGCGTGACGAAATTTACTAGACCATCCGACCGTCCAAAGAGAAGCCTCAGCCAATAATTGAGTGGATCCGTCCACGTAAAAATAACCGTGATCAGCTGATTTTGGTCAATGGAAACACGCGTCCGTCAAATTTGGCTGCCATCGTCATCATTCATGCGCGGGTGATGCAAATCGGCTCTATGAGTCATTTTTGTTTTGCTTGTGTGAGTGCTTTCGCCCGTGTTGGCCGTGTTGCATCGTTGAGTGTCCGATATGTTGTCGTTAGTCCTGTCGCGACTCGATATCATTGTGGTGTGTGCATGGTTGCCGCGCCGCGCCGTGATTAGTCACTCCTCTGCGGCCACTCGTTATTACTCGCTCTTTGCCACTTTTATTGATGGCTCTTAAACGAGAAACTTGTCGGTTTCTTCCAGTTTCCAATCCAACGCATATTCTACTCGCGAGCTCATTACAAATCCTTGTTGCCAGGTTCCAAGTAATCGGAATCGTAGAATGATTTGTCGATGAATCCTTGCAATGTATCGGATTATCGATCGGTATGTTGACAATGCTGTCTCTTGAGGTCAAAACTGTTTTGTTGTTTTTTACGCCCGTTTTTCATTCGAACCGAGACAGTACAAAACTTATTTTTCAGACGTGATAGGCAATCTACCATTAATCGATTCAAAGAAACATGTCTGGGTGCTCAGAAGTATTTACACATGAATTTCGAATACTCCGGCGATTAATCTAAATGCTCTTGTCTCATCTGTTGTCGTTAAATCGATTTACATGCACGAATTATTTTTCTAAAGAGAAATGTAAAACGATTTATATAGGGTGGCTGAGAAAAAGTGACCCATCCACTTTTTCTTAAAATCAAAGAGTATGAGTTTCTTGGCAAACTGGGAAATTTATTCTACAACTGCTTTTTTCCTTAAAAAATAGTCTCAATTTGGCACTTTTGGGCCTAAAGTTAAAATTTAAAGGTTATCAGGTTAAATAATGATGCCTGTTTGAAAATGGGTGCAACTCTTTGGGTATGGGCCTTTTTTTTATAATAATAGGTAAATGAAACGATTTCCGTAACCTTGATCGAATCTTCCCCTATAGTTAGGTTTGGTAAGGCTATAGGTTATGTTAACCTAAGCATCGTTTAAAGCATATCTATAGTAATAACCCTAAACAGCAGATGCGAATTTTTCCTGTATAAATCAGATTTAGCAGAGCCTAAAAATTCAATTTTGAGTATATCTGATGTTTCGAAAGCTTACTTGCGTAAATGGAAGTAATTATTTTGGGAGTAAAAAATATTATTATTTTTTTTTTTAATATTTTCTTGTTTATTTATTACTCTTGGCAACAATGTTACGGGTGCCTCCCCACGACTGACCTTTCTCTCCGTTTGCGCCGTGGCGGCGTGCGTCGCCCAGACTATATTTGGCAGGCAATCTTGTTGTTCTGTCCCCGTTTCGACCCATGCTTCCGATTTGATTTTGTATCGATTTACAATCAGTTCGATGCATCGAAATCGAATCGATTCATCGCAGTGTCATTTGTTATTAGTAACTTCTCAAGGTCACTGGGTCAGGAAACTCGCTCATGGGGCAAAAGAGAAGTGACGTTCGTTCCGTGCGGCTCTCCGCGGAAATCTGCGCTCGCACGTTAGCAAGTTCCAAGTACCTACTTCGCGTGATTTTTGTCTCTTCCTGACCTTGAGATATTGAAGGCACTCTAAAAATGTTTCGATGATCTGTCTATATTTTCTCAATGCAGTTTCATGATTCATGAAGTGTTTTTTTATTTCTGTCCGGGTGTCCGGGCGGCCGCCCTTGTTCGAAATAAAACTCGTTGTTGAATTCGATGATAAAGCTTTATAGAGAGCTCGCCTCCTAAGTAAAAGCGGAGCTTACCGATAGTCTTTGGTCTTTTTTCAACGTTCTTTCTTTCATTTTGCATGATGGAATTGAATGATGATTAATTTATAAGCTTTAAATTTTCATTTAAACACAGGAAAAACAGGAAAAGCAACTTTGGTAGCGCTGACAAAACCGTTGGTAAACGACCCAGCAAAAGTCTTCAGTGCACTGAAAGAAAAGATTACCGAAAGCATGACAGTATGTAAACCTATGTGAGGGATAGTACAATGGGGCTCTTGCAAACTTTTGCTGCAGGGGATTGAAGAGTTATGAAAACCTGTAAAAATGACGACGAGTACACTAAAAAATCACAAAATTCACTCTCAGAATCAGGCTTAATGGCGCATGACGCGCAGGTATCGTGGGAGATTCCTATATCTAAATTGGGACATATCTCTGTGATTCCTTAGAGAAAGTGACAAATTAGACGGGAATCTCCTATGATACCTGCTTTCAACCGCCTTTACGATTTTGGCATTTTAGCAGTTACGCGAGTTTATTACTGAATTTTAGACTTTCTTACAGTGATTTTCGTGATTTTCGCTGGTTTTTACATCGGATTGGACTATTTATTTGCCCACTGCAAAAGTTTGCAAAATTGCAAGAGCCCCATTACCAGAATTCTATAGTGTCTGTGCCATAGTTCTTGAACATGTTCAGGAAATTCTAGTTCTACGACCATTCTGGTAGTCTGGTATACTGACAGCAGAATTTTCTGGTCGAAGTACTAGACTTTCTGTCGTTCACAATTGTTTTGCTTCTGGTATAATGACCATAGCTTTTTTTTTTTTTTTTTTTTTTTTTTTTTTTTTTTTTTTCCCAGTGTACCAAAGGTTTTGTCAGCGCTGCCATCGAAGTGGTTTTTTCGGTGTGCTCAAAACCATCATCTAGTTCCGACTTTCTGTCTCAGAACGTGCGCTGCAATCATGGAATATTTTGTCGCACATTTTTTCTTAGTACGTCCAACGTTCAACGCCCAAGGAACTGTCTGGTGTCAATGTCGCGTTGGTGTCATCGCTCCCTTGCGAATCATGACACAACTCATCTTTCGCGCCGTCACAATCAGTTCTCTTTTGCGCATGCGCTCCGGGCCTTGGTATCCTCTCCCTCTCGAAAATCCTCGCGCAAAACCGCAGATCCATTAAAAGTCATCCATAAGATGAAAATAACAATTTTTCACGCGGATATGCTTATAACTTTTGAAAAACATGTGCACATTCACGCGATACACATTTAATAACCGAGTCGCGCACCGTGGTCTAAAATCGTCAAAAAGTGGCCAAAAGTCAGAAAGAAAAGGTCTCATCAATTTCTCGTTTTTAAACTTTCCAGACCAATTTCAATCACAGAAAACACCTTAAAAAAGTCATTTAAACGAAGAAATTTTGCTGGATTTGTTTTCAAATTAAGCTTAAAATGTGGAAAACGGTGATTTATTTATGTATTTTTTTCGTTGATTTTTGGCCATTTTTTTTTCGATCCCTGACCATCGTGCGACAACGCGGCGGTCTCAGGCGACAAAAGCATCGGTGCCTCTCCATGTGCAACACACAACAAAAGGTGTCGTATTAATGTATTATTATTCGATTCGGCGATCGTATTGTCCTCGCGCGGTGACACTGCAAGATCGTAGATCAAACCTAGCGGGCATCTATGTATATTCCATGTTGCAGCTCGGCCAAAGCCCCCTTTTCTCCTCCCCCACTTCTATCCCTTCGCTCTTATACATCTTCCTCTCCCCTCTGGAAGTGGGAGAATAACAACTTAAAGGACTTGTATTGTGACTGAGGATTGCTGACGCGACGTTGTAATGGTCTGTGTCAAGCGCCCTCAAAAACAATGGGATAAGACGCCCATGTTGGTGTTTTTTTTATTTTATTTTATTATTATTGTTGTTTTCCTTGTGAATGGATCTGCACCTATAATTATATGCAGTGGAAGGTAGACTGTCCGGTCGTCCGAAGACAGCCGTGGTCTGCGGTGTCTGTTGATGGTCAGTAAAGTCTTAAGGTTTAGGGTGAATCTTCAGCGTTTAGTCCCGATTTTTGCCACCAGGGGCCAACTTAATGTCATATTCCTGCGGCCAAAAGTGACTTATCTTTATAAGAAAATGGAAAGTCAGTTATTTAATAATCGTTCGAAGAAAGTCTCTGCAAAATGTCTCGTCCATAAATTCGAAGACAAAAGTCTGAAAGTGTATCAAAAAACAGATTATCTTGTTTCGAAAAACTACACGCATCAGGAAAAGAAGTAAACGGTTGTTGTTAGACGGCCGAAAAGTACCGGGTGTCACACCCGTTTTCGCGGCGACTTCCAACTGTTACCCGTGTTTTCGGCTTCTCCATCCATACTTTTTCCCTCGCGATGAATCGAATCGCGTCTTTTCGTTTTTTGGTACTTATAGCGTCATTTTTTTTAATTTTTGACAAAATATTTTGCAGTAATATTCTTTCGGTGATTTCAATCTTCTTAAAGATGAATTAGTTTTGGTTTGTAATTTTATACGTTAGTCGAACGAGGGACTGCCACGTGTTTTTAGCCAGTATCACTATCATTTTCCAACACGTACATTCAAATTGCCAAAGGGAGAAAAAGACAAATTCCTATAGGAATAACTCTTTTGTGTAAGGGTTACTTTGTTAAGGATAATCGAGTCCTTATAAATGCAAGATGGCTGCACTACGTTGTTGTTATTCTGTTCTCCGATAGAAATATAAAAAGAAGAAGCAGATAATTTTGCCCCCTGGACACATCGCGCATAGCTAGCGTTCAGGTGACAGGGGATTGTGTTGGCCGGAGAATACATATTTTAAACATTGTTCGATTTTAATCGAAGGTATACCTTATTCCAAGCCATGACAAATCTGAGAATGAATCGGTCGCTTTTTTAGTCTGCAGTCTGTCTGTACCCCGTGGAGGTTTTGCATGGGAGAAATAAAAGAGTCAATTAGGCCGCCCTCAGATAAATTGTGCCCTGCAAGGTGACCATGATTGCGGTCACTTCGTTTTTGGCTTACAGTTGAACTTAAATTTAAACTTTCAAATAACTCTCCCATCAATTTTATACTTTTTTTGGTATTTGGCGTTGACATAACTTTGCATGCTCAGTTGAGCACTCTAAATTCAAGTGACCAGAGAGTGGAAACAACCCCCCTCTCCCCCCAAATATGTGTTTGCAGAACGTGAAATATCATTATAATACTCTTGGTCGTACCAAAGGAACCAATCAACGGGCTTTTTCTCTATGAATATGAAAATTATTTTCAATATGAAAGTCACATTTGCTCCGTAAAGTTTTTTTCAAATTTCCAATACAGACCTTTCTCTCCCTTCTCTTATTGAACTCTTGCGTTATAAAATGATAGGGATAGGAGCGAAAGTCACGTGATAGCCCTGTCTTTTTCTAACACGTGTGTTCAAATGGCCAGAGAAAGAGAGAGAAGAAGACGAATTCCTGGGTCCTCCATCTATGGATACAAATACACAGGAAATAATGTTAGGAAAAAATAAAAACCGGTCGACAGTAAGTTGTAAGTTCGAACGCTGCGCCGCGCCGCGCCGGATTGGTAATAAGAACGGATTCCGCGCGCAGTAGAGGCATGCTTCTTACACGGCTCACCGCAAAACACGCCGCGAAGATTGGGGGGGGGGGCGACTTGGAAGCCCCCCGGTGCGGTGGCAGCACCATGATAGTGTGGAGGAGAAGGGAGAGGGAGCGGTCTGGTCACTGGTCAGCAAAGTAGCCTGCCTCAACAACTTGACCCCAAAAGGCGGCTCGGAACTGAAATCGGAATACATGTTTTAGTCGCTAAATTTTTCGCATATTTTTTTCTCTTGCGTGTAACTGTAACGAGTTTGGAATGGAGATGCACAAAATTCTAATCGTATGGTCCGTTTCATGATGGGATCCGCTCGTTTGTTTAGGTTTTTCGGTGTCCTTGGGGGTCCCTCCAAAATCTGACTGCTTGAAGGTTTAGTAAAGGTTTTCTGAAAAAAGATAGGACTTGCGGACAGTTTTATGGGTCTCATGAAAACGTCAGCATAGAACCTGATTCGTCAGGAGCAGTACACGGAGAAAAAAAAAAATCGGTTATAAGAACTGAACTTCGGCTCATATGGAACACCGAGGTGTTCGGTTACAGTAACCATAGTTTTCGGTTGTGAGTACCGAACTTCAGTTAGGAGTACCGAAGGTTTCGGTAAGTGTGATTAATACTATGACTCACATTTCGTTTCCACTGAACCACTTCGGTACTCCTAATTGAAGTTCGGTACTCACAACTGAAAACTTCGGTTACTGGAACCAAACACCCTCGGTGTTCCATAAGAACCGAAGTTTTTTTCGCCGTGTAAGAAGCTGGGAACTACTTATGTTACGGCTTGACGAACGGTCCTCCGAAAGACGTTGCATGGTGCGTACAACTTAAGTACGAGTGCGTATGGTTTATACCCTCCGTAAGTGCTCACCGATCATCTGTGTCTGGAACCGTGAGGACGTAACATTATTTGGTCCCAGATGTTTTCACTCAAGCGGTACTGATGTCAAAAATCAATCATTCTTGGGATAGCCGACGCCAGTAGCAACATTACATTTTGTCCGTTTTAGACCGTTGAAAAAAGTTCAGCCTTGAACTAAGCTGTGTTCATCCCCGGATTCGATCCTTTGCATGGGTTTAAAGTGGCTAAAATGCAACGTTGCTAAATTCCACGCGTTGGTACTGCGACGTACCAGTGATGATTACATGAAGAATATAGACTAGCTTTCCTTCTCCTCGCATTCCCTTCCTCATTCGAGGTTCTAAAAACCTTCAAGCTTGAAATTCATTAGCATCAGACTGGCTGCCTTTGGAACTAGAGTCAATCGAGGCGATTTTTGGAAGGAAAGCCGGCAGACCGATCCTTGAAATCGAAGGATTTTAAATTTGTATGAACGGGATTAGAATGAAAAACAGTGTTTTGTGGAGGCGAGTCACGTGGCAAACAACTAATGGAAAACGGGGATGGTATCACGTTGAATCAATGGAAAATTTGCATTTTTTCCAATTGGCTAATAGCTGTCGGAGAGTCTTGAAACAGCTGACAATCAAAATTGGGTGTATTCCGAATTTTAAATAGTATTAACAACCACGACCACGTGACTCGGCGCATATCCACCAATCACATTTCTTCATTCGAATTCGGTAATTTTAAAATTACTCAATTTCAAGGAACGGCCTGCTGGAAAACAATGGACACGCTCCTCCGAATAAATCCTACTTTAACCACCAAGCTGATTTCCAGAAAACAGCGTACTTTATGTTTTATGAGCCCTTTTTCTAGACACAGTCTTAATTTCAACGTTGCACTGGCTCTTTAGCATAATTCCGAGAAAGGATTTAGTCGTGAATTGGATTAAATCTCAGGTTCACCGTGAAATTCAGAATATCCCTTTCATATACGTGTACAACTGCGCTTGCTTGTGTTGTGTTGATGTATTATTTCCCCTTCCCTAAACGCATCTACGTCTAATTTTCTTTTTATTCATGCGTGTCCGATACAGATCTCACCGTGTAAAAGATTTCTGAAAGTAGTTTGACAGAATAAGGGGAAATAACTCAGCCTTAAAAATGCAGTGTGAACTATACCTTCTCGCATGCATGTGTGTCCTTTTCCTTTTCTCTCGTCCGATATGACTTAAGAATGAGAAGGAAATAAAACTAGAATAGCTTGACGGACTATGAATCTGAATGCATATCAAAAAGATGGGTTGGGTGGGGAAAGAGGCGGGCAGGCGGGGTTAAAGAACGAGATTGTTGAAATGACGGTGGGCGAGTATAGAAGAGATAAGTGATCTGTGGCAAGGTAAAAAAAGGCGTATAAAAGTGGGGAGGGGGCAATGGGGGGCAATGGGGGCATGGAGGAGTGAGAAAAGGGGTACGGCACACATTGTGCGTTGTGCGGGCACTTCGTTGCCAAAGTTCACGGGAAATATCCTTTAACCTATTAATTGAATAATTGAGGCGGTGTCTGCAAAAACAGCACATACGGAAAAACCTGATTTCCAGAAAACGCATTTAAAGTTTTCATTTGCTAATAACGCGTTGATATGATTCGGAAATGAGTACAATTTTTCGTGGTTTTATGCTTTGAGCCCTCTTTGAAGAGAATCCAAGGACAAATTTAAAAAAAAAAAAAAAAAACAATGGTTTGAGTTCATTTGCGGCCAATTTAAAAAAGTGAGTTAAGTGCGGTTTTTGCACCCAACAATTAAATGAATGCAAATTTAATAGGATTTGACAGTAATATGAAAGAATAATAATTTTTTTGCGATACTTTATGGAAACATAAAAATTTAAAGTAAAGGAACAACGCAAACCGAAACAAAAAAGTAAAAACTAAATATTAAATCAGCTATATTTGGCTCGCAATTAAATGTAAAGGAAAATGACCTCTCAAAATGCATGGGCATAGCCAGCAATTTGGAAACCATGAATTCTTCCCATTTAAACGCATGAGAAACAATCGACGCTTGAGGAGACCATGGCTTTTTTACCAATCGATTGTTTCTCATGCATTCAAATGGAGAAATACACAGTTGCCAGATTGCTCGATATAAGCGTATGTGCTGTTTTTGCATCCATCGACCCGATATCTCCGCGTAGAATCATCGTCACGTCGCCAAATTCACAGGGGTGATACTTCTGTAGTATAATTTTCAATTGCGCTGTTGGGCGCAAAAACAGCACGTACGCGCATGGGCTGTTAATGCAGGGGCCGCCTCAATTGTAGAAATCTGGTTTTTTCTTTATTATTATACCTTCACTATCGTTTTTATTTTAAAAATCGCAAAATAATGCACACAGATGCAAGGGAGTCGATTTGGCTCTTCGTGGTTATTATATGCAGACGTAAAATTTGACTTAAACTCGTCTGATCTTCTATAAATGATCATTTTTCTGCCTTTCAACTGTCCGAAAGTCAACTGATGACTGATATCAAGTAGCTGTACTATACCAGGCTCTTAAGGAAAGGCTGTCGAGTCAGCGAAGTGTCGTATAGGCAACATGCATTACCCCTATTCTCCCGTTCTTGTGCGACTTGAACTGAAGTTTGCACCGCTTGTTGCCTCGACGATATTGCTAAGGCGCAACTGATGTCTTCACGTCTGTCGCGTAGATATTTTATTATCAGGTCCGAGTGCAACTTCGTGGCTCGGAACTCTCTGGGGCATAGAATGTATACCATACATTTCTGAACCAATCAGAATGCATTGATGCGTTTTTTGAGTTACTAGCGGTGAGACTGAGATCGAAAACTCACCAATGCATTCTTATGTTGGTTGGGATTTTTCCGATGACCTCTGAAATTTAAGCCGGAAAACTGGACCAACCTGTATAGGTATAGTGATGTATGCTACTCGGTGAAAGAGGAAATGACCGACCTTTTGCAATGAGACAACCGTGCAAAAGTGCGAGACAAGTGAACCTGACGCGCTTTAGCGGAGTATAGGAACAACCTCGCAATCTTTAGCGTCCAGTATACGAACAACGCGACGCACTGTGGTTTGAGATCGTCAAAAAATGGCCAAAAATTGTGGTTTTAGATCGTCAAAAAATGGCAAAAAATCGTGGTTGTAAATCGTCAAAAAATCGCAAAAAATCGTGGTTTTAGATCGTCAAAAAGTGGCCAAAAATCGTGGTTTTAGATCGTCAAAAAATGGCCAAAAATCAGAAAGTAAATTTCTCATCAATTTTTCATCTGTAAACTTCCAAGTCCAATTTAAGTAATGAAAAACACTGTAAACGAGTAATTTCAACGCATAAATTTCACTGAAAAGTTTTGAATTCAGCTTTATTTGTCAAAAACAATGTTTTTTCTTACTCTTTTTTCACTGATTTTTGTTTCATTTTTTTCCAATCTCAGATCATAGTGCGCCGCTCCGCTTAGTCTATTTCACTGTGCATCTTTGTCCTCGCACCTTCATGTAAGCGTATACGCGAAACCGTATCCTCCCATTGTAAAATACAATAACCGTATCGTATAAGTTGTATGCGTTTCATTCATAATTATTCATCAATTTATATACTCGCGATCAGTGAACGATCATCCATGAATGAAATGTGGGAACCTGTGTTGGTAAAGTTGTAATTAATTTTATGGATCAATCTTATGATTTTCAATCAAATTCGCCCCGTCGAGTTAAATCCGAAAGAAGTTTATTGTACTTTTTACACTATCTGTCAAAGTTCATTTTCTGAGAATGGGGCTCTTGTAAACTTTGCTGTGAGCAAATAAATAGTCCAATCTGATGTGAAAACCAGCGAAAACCAGCGAAAATCGTATTTATAGAGTCTAAAATTCAGTAATAAACTCACAAAACTGACTATAACGGCAAGAACGTAAAGGCGGTTCAAGGCAGGTATCAGATTCCTGTCTAATTTGTCACTTTCTCTACGGAATCACAGAGATATGTCCCAATTTAGATCGCAATCTTTCATCATACCTGCGTCTCTGTCATTTTTACAGGTTTTTATGCAAGAATCAACTCTTCAATCCCCTGTAGCCAAAGTTTGCAAGAGCCCTATCGTAGGAAGTACACGCTTATACGATAGGAGGAAAAAATACAGTAGTAGCACTATAATACATTCTATTATTTTCTTCCGTTCAAAATCATCATATCAACTCACGAATCGCGATCCCTTAGCAAAATCGCTGCTGCTTTGTCTTCATTATGATGCAACCTATCCTACATGCTGGATATGGGTTTGCATACCCGTCAGATTGCAGGAATTAATTTTCACTTTACCAGTTGAAGCGCTCGTTACCTTAATTATTTTAGTTTTTATACTAACTTATCTTCAGTTTGAATGGGTCTGTTGCAAACTTTTGCTGCAGCGCTATGGAGTGTTCACTCTTATGTAAAATCGCGTGAAAATTCCATTTATGGCATCAGAAAGTCATAAAATGCAGTATAAAACTCACGAGAGACGTTTAATGAAATCCAAGATGGCGGTAAAATATCGAGCAACCTGTATGCATGCACCGCGAACATCCAAGGATAACCAACCTCGCAATATCGATCACACCCAAACACAACGTAAATGAACACATAACCTCTGGAGCTGTGAGGTTGTCAACGTTGGCAATCCTTGTATGTTAAAGGTGCATGCATACAAATTGCTCGATATTTTACCGCCATCTTGGATTTCATTAAACGCCTCTTGTGAGTTTATTATCGCATTTCATGACTTTCTGATGCCACCAATGGACTTTTCGGGCGATGTTACCTACGATGATACACTCTTTATCGTAGTAGCAATAGTTTGCAACAGACCCATTGATTTACTAAACGATTATAATCCTCTTTCGTCACCTGCAATCTGCATCGCCCTTTTATTTTGGCCGTCGTACCTTTTTATTTTCCTCGCCGAGACGGTTTAATCGCAGTGTTGCCATTTTCAGATAATTATCCGATTCGTCCCATTTGACTTTAATGTAAACTTTGGATAATGCTTGTTATTAATGGCAACAGTGTTAAATCGTTCGCATGTTGATTGTTGATTGTTGAACCACGTGAAACGCTTAAGATTCCGTTACAAATTTTCGGTGCACGGAATAAACCGATGTATCGACTGAAGGGAGTGAGGAATAGAGGGAGCGGTTGGAAGGTGCTGGGAGGGGGTGGAAGTTCGGGTGGGCGTCAAGGGATGTGTTAGACTGATGTTTTTAGTGCGTGCTTAGCCGTACTTTGCTTCTCTAGCCAGGACAAGACCCGAGAGATGGGACGGGCCGACGGTGCTTTTTGTAAAGTTGTAGGGCATTGCTCTGATAATTCTAAAAATGCAGAATTCGCGCTGAAAATCGATTTTATGGAGCAGCTCTTTCGAAACCGACTCGGTTAGTCGTGTATTAGGCTTTTCATTGCCATTCAGTCCTTTTACGTCAGGGCTGCCGTTTTGCGTATAATCAATGCTATTTTTCCATTCACCGATGATTTCACCGGTTGAGAAAAGATTACACAGTTCAGTTCAGTGCATCACTGTGATGAACTAAAATACTCACATCTGTAATCTTTTTTCAATCGGTTGAGTCGTCGATGACTTTAAATAACTTGCGGATATTTTAATTAAGTAACGGAGTTTCCACCGATTAAGTAAAGATTACAGATCAGAGTATTTTCGTGCATTACAGTCATACACTGAACTGAACTGTGTAATCTTTTCTCAACCGGTGGAATCATCGGTGAATAGAAAAATAGCATTGATTATACGCAAAACGGCAGCTCTGTTTTACGTTCCCATCCCTCCTCCTCCTCCCCCCCCCGCACTCCTTCCTTTTCGTGGGTCAAAGCAGTCTTATTATTTTCACGATAGCTTTTTTATTTTTCTTCCTCTTTCATGCTCCTCACACGATCGAATTCGGGATAAATTTCCCCTTAATGTATAGATAGAGTTCAACACTGAAAAAAATATTTTATAAATTCTTGGAATATCACCAGAAGCACAACGATATGTGAACTACGGAGAGTGTATGTAGTACTTTTATCAGAAAGTTCTGGTGTTACCCATAGAATACGGTCATAGTATCAGAATTTCCTCCACATTTTCAAGAACTTTGGTACAAACAATAGAATCCTGGAACGGAGCTCTGTTTAAATCCACACAACTCTTGTTAGTTCAAACAGAATTTTTGGTTAATTTACCAATTGTTTCCCTATATTTGATTTCATGTGCTAGAAAAGGACCTATAACTTGGGGCTGGAGTGACGTGACAGCCCCTCTGTTTCCATCCTTTTCAAACGCATTCGTTCAAAGGAGCAGATCGAGAGAAAGTGACAATGGGGCTATTGCACAATTTTGCTATAAGCGATTTAATTGTCGATTATGGCGTAAAAACCTCATAAAATAACGATGGTGGCACTAAAAACTTCCAAAATCCCCTCCTAAACTCAATAAACGCAGTTATTTGCGCGAGCGTAATGGTGGCCGAAGGCACTAACAATGGGTGATTCCTATCTTAATTTCGTCACTCTTTCTATGCTGACAAGGATGATTCACAGAGTAATTAGTCATCAGAGTGATGATCCACATCCGATGAATGGTACCGCAACACCAAGTGACACCGGTGTCAAATGAAAGTAGTCTCTTATTGGTCACTTCTTGATGGAGTTTCAGAATTGTTAGATGGGAATCTCCCATTGTTAGTGCCTTCGGCCACCATTACGCTCCCGCAAATAACTGCGTTTATTGAGTTTAGGAGTGGATTTTGGAAGTTTTTAGTGCCGCCATCGTTATTTGTTGAGGTTTTTACGCCATAATCGACAATTAAATCGCTTATAGCAAAAGTGTGCAATAGCCCCATTAATTCCTGGCTGCGGCTATGCGTCTCTGCTCTCCATGGCGTAGCGTGCAATTTCGCAACGTTGCACTTGTACATTTAAACCTATGGAAAATATCGAACTAGTGGGTGTTCGGTGAACACCTACGCTTTCGACCTTTTACATGGGTTTAAATGGACACAGTACAACGTTGCCAAATTGCACGCTACGATACTGTCTTAGCTATATGTGTTTTTGGTAGAGGTAGTTTCAGAAGTGTAGGCGGACCTAGACCGATAATCTTTGGAATTTGTCAACATTATTTCTGATATTACTCGATGAAAATGAATAAAAATGAAATTGAGTGTTCAATTTTCAACGAGGAACGCTTTAAACGCAAAAGAACAAAGCCAGAGGCAAGTTTGGTTTTGTTTTAAAGGAATTAAATTTGAAAATTCGCCAAAGATTATGATTTAGGTCCGCCTACACTTCTGAAACGAGCTCTAGCTCATCGCTACTCGTCTATAATTTCGATACTCGAAACGCATCTACTCTCTGCAATCGGATGTGGGTTTCCTTGTTGAACATAAGCCAAAAGATTCTTTGAAAAAAAAAAAAAAAAAAAATCTTAATGTTGAAGCTAGTTTTGTTTTATTGTAATGTGTTTTTCAAAGAAATAAATTTTCAAATTCTGCCAAAGATTATCGGTCGATCCGGCCTCCGCATCTGATACGAGCAATTAATGAAGCCGCACTGCGTGGCGCTGTCTACCGTCTAGGTCCCTCTATCCGACGCGACGTCTGTCTGCGTTCGTCCATCCACCAGTCACCCATTCACCCATTCACTCATTCACCGCCCACCATTTTCGTTCTCTGCCTCCGATTATAGTATCGGAACGCGCCCACCTTTCGCTGGCTGCCGTTGTGTTCATTCAACGCTTGCCTGCATCTCATATCGTACTCGTACCAACTCCTCGGTTTGCCTAATCGAACACCCGGTAAAGGTAACAACTAAACAACCAACAGTCATCGCGTTCTATATCCAATATACTATTCATGTCCAAGTGGTCCTCATCGACGTCGCCGCCGCCCCGTATCAGTCGTATCAAATGATATTGACCAACCTTTGAGTTAATTTGTTATTTTCGGTACTTCTTTGGAATCGATAATGTTTTGTGATTAAATTTTAGTATCTCCGCACATTGAACAGAAATTAACGTTTTGGAAGTTTGCAGGACTCTTTTCAAATATCTCCACTGAAAAAAATAAGTGTTGAATGGGGCAGTTGGAAGGGTCTGAAATGTTGTGTTTTTTTTTATAAAGAAAATGAAAGTACTATATCAGAAGCACAACGATATGTAAATTACAGAAAGTCTAGTACTTTGACAAAAAATTCTGGTGTGATACCAGAATGGTTATAGAACTAGAATTTCCTCAACAAATTTCAAGAACTATGGTTCAAACACTAGAATTCTGGTAATTTTACCATCCCTTACATCGGTTCACATATCGTTATGATTCTGGTGATCCTTTTTTTTTCAGTGAGTCCAATAGCTATGGACGCAAATTTTATCTTGCCCGTCGGTTCACCACGCCATAGACTCGAAGTATGCGGTAAAAACGAGGAGAGAGTTGTCGTAAAATTTGCGCAGCGAAGATCTCAAATGAGTGAATTCAACTCGAACGTTTCGCAGGGAATCGAAAAGGGGGAAAAAACTGGTCGGATCGTATATCAATTGCAAAGTACAATTAGTTGTATATAGTATAATAAGGAGAAGAAACAGCCTCGCGTCAAATACATTTCAAAGATACCGATAAAAATGCAAAGCATTCGATCGAAATTCCGCTCAAGTGGATATTTAAACGCAGACCGACCGGATTAACGGAGCTTTTAACATTCTTAGACATTTCTCCCCTCACCCGTCCCATCCTGGTTTCATGCAAGGAAAGAAAGATGTGCTCCAACTCAATAGGAGAGACGTCAGAGACGCGCATTCTGTGTAATACCCCCTGGAAACATTTCTGAAGATACGCAGGCTTATTCAAAAGATCAACAGTATTGAATGTCACTTGAAGTATAGTTTTACAAGAGGACTCGGTTTTCTTCCCTTGTCACTATAGATGAAAAGTGAAATTGGTTTATTTTCAAGGGTTCAAACCATTGTTGATTTTAAATTGAATTTTGTTCAAAGAGAGGTATTACACGTAGAAGTCTATTATATTTAGAGTTTCAGAAAAATCGCGACGTTTAATAAGATGAAACGCAGCGGTCATCACGCGGATGAGCCCCGACTCCCGAAAAACGTTGGATTGGGTCAAAATAAACAACATAGGTGTCTCGGGTCATCATGACTAGCGTTTGATGTAGGCGACGAATCAAAATCGGGTGCTACGAACACTCGTGTACTATGACTTGCAAAAGAGAGTCCTCTAATCAGTGGCGTCGCGTGCAGTTTGGCAGCAATGTATTCTATCCATTTAAACTCGTGTAAAAGATCGAATTCGGGGGGTGCACAGTGCACAAGGAAAATTCGATATTTTTAATGAGTTTAAATGAAGCAGTTATATTGTTGCCAGATGGCACGCGACGCAAAATTGATCTTGATGAATTTGTCTTATTTTTCATAGTTTTAATTTTTTTGAGGCCTATAATGTCACAAGTTACAATATTGCGAGACTTTGAAATATCTACCTGAAAACCGTAAACTTTATCAAATTGATCGAGAAATGAAATAATGAAAATTTCTATCTGGATGCTTTCTTTTGAAAGCCATAGTACACATTACTAAATATACAGCCGGATCAAAGATGAATGGACGGTTGCCGGGGGAGGGGGGGGGGGGTCGTTGATGTCGCTGTAATTAGCTTTGCATCTCGGCTGCGGATAAAATAACAGGTTTACTGATTTATCACTCGCGAGTGAGTGAGTGTAGTAAGCTCGAATCGAATTGAATGAATCGACTTTGTGAGAGGACAGAGGAGACCGTTGTTCCGACTGCCCGCCCGTTCTTCCCGATAAGAATGAATTGTGGTGATATCCGGGAATAGGACCCCATAAAACATCGAGGGTGCTCGTTATTAGGAACTTCCATTAAGATAGCATTGTCATCTAGTGAAACAAGCGTACCTGATTTCCTGATGCCGCCTCGATTGTGGCTCACAAACATAAATATATACCTTCTACTCTCTTCCCACCGCGTCATCTCAACACTATATTTACCCATTTAATTATTTTCCCTGGCTCCCAGCATCTGTTTTCGGCTGTGGACTGAAAGTAGAACCTTGAATTATGGAGTTCCACTGTCACATTAATAAGCTGACCATTGAATGTTGATTCTCATTAGAATCCCTGTCAGATGATGAAAAGTTTTCAAATACTCTCTCTGCTTGTAAATTATATTCCTGGGAATAATTAAAAACTCCGCACTTCAGGAAAGAAAGAGTATATAACAGGCGTCATCCAGACGTCCATACAAAGTGCGATAAACGCAGAACAAGGCAGGAGTTTCATCGGTCAAGTTTGTCGTTTTACAACGAAAGATAATGAAAAATTCTGATTTCCAAAAAGCTAATAGCTTTTTGCTATGCCTACTGTCTTGGCCATTTTTCTGCCAATAATTTAAAATTTGAGGCAAAAAATAATTAATTTAAAGCCTTCACGATCTAGTCCGACGCAGGGTTAATAATTTTGAGGTTAAAATTCGTTAAAATATTGCTACCTTTCTCCCTTATACAATAGCTCGTTACGCGGGATCAAATGTTTCGATTATATCCCCGTTTCGTCGGAAGCCTTAAAATCAACAAACTCTCTACATACAGGGGCCCTAGGCTTTCTCGAGTTTATGAATTGGTGAAGCGCGCAATAGGGCAACGTTGTATTTTTCCATTTAAACCGCTGTTAAAGATTGAACCGCTGGTCTCGGTGATCACCCCCGGATCGACCTTTATTGTGGGTTCATATGGTCAAAATGCACCGACTGTTTTAGGATCAAAATGCGAGTTGATTCCACCCTTAAAATACTGCCTCCGATGACGCGATTACAATAATTCTTGACCCTCCGCGTCGAATTAAAGTGCTTAAGAGTGATGTAGAGGGACAGAATAAGGGCGAGCAAAGGAGAAATTAAAGTGGCGAGTCTCGGGCCATTCAACTTGTGCCCCTTTTTTTCACCATGAATGCACTCCCGGCTTGCATTCATGAGCCAATATTTGGATAGCCGATCGATAAGTCAGTTCTGTGCTACTTTTCCTTCAACAGCTTAATTGTAGGGGGGAGCGAAATAAGGCAGTCGTAAATGCAATGGTTTGGAAATGGAATGGAACGCTTTCGAGATTTGTGACTCAACCGCCAGTTCCTTCTAAAATGGATCCAGAAACGTATATGCTTCTCTCTCTTCGCTCATTTGAACGCGTGTGTTGGATAAGGAAAGAAGAGAGACAAAATTCGTGTGACTATCTTTTATAATCTGTCCTTTTCTGATCCACGTGTTTAAATGGGCAAAGGTAAAGAGAGAGAAGGAATAATTTAAGGATCCGCCAGTGAATTCCTTCCGACTTGGATTTATTTAAAGGGATGTTCTTTGTAAGAGGAAATGCGTGGAATCAAATAAATCGTGGCTTACGTCGGTTTGCTTTTGAGTGTCCTTTTAGTCTTTGTTTGATTGCTACAACAATTTATTTTAGGCATCTATTAATTATCAAAATAGTCTCAGGCTCTGATTTGTTCTGAAGCTCTATAGGTTGATATAGTTCGAAAGTTCCCTCAAAAGACGCTTTTAAAAGATTTTGCTCAACATAGAGAGACGCCACTGTTGCTCGCTGGAATGAGCAAACTTTTTCCTTGCTCAATGCGTTTGTTTTTCGGTGTTTTAACCGCCTGTGCGTGCAGAGGTCAAAAAGAGAAAAACAAATCCTCTCTTCGGAATTAAAGTGGGGGAGGGTGATGAAGAGGTATGAGGAAAAAAGTGTTTAAATGTGACACCGTTCAAGCTTTTGCCCCTTGAGAAAGAGAATCGATTCAGGGGTTGGTTTGTGATATTTTTCTTTCGTATAAATAGCAGCGGCGGTTCGAGCAATGTGGCAGCAATCGATTCAATTTAATTTAAACCTACGTGGAATAATCGATCTTCAGAGGCTTCATCGAATCCCTAAAAAATCGATACTTTTGTATAGGTTCAAATAGCGAAAAACGTGGTTGCCAAATAGCTTGAGCCACTGCTATATTGATATACAGTATGCCCCAGAACTCCGGAAGTCTTCACCAGGCTTTAGTTGAAAAAAAAAAAAAACCACGTATGCCATCTATAGATAAACAATAGACAATTCTGCTGACCCACAACTAACGAGCTGACTTGCTTATCTTTTAGAATTGAGGTACTATGTCCATCAAAAGAAAGTCCTCTCATTGATGGTCGAGGAGTGGAAGAATGACATTTTCTACCAGGATACTTTCTTTTGAAAGTGATAGTATACGCGTGAACCTAGGAATACGGTTTATTTTGACCCTGCTTTTTTCTCGTATATAAATGAGGCTGTACACTCTTGAACGGTTATTTGTCTTCGATCGTTGTGTGTCGCTCTCTGTTGGCGAAAATCGGAACAACACGATGAAGATTCACCTGAACGTCTCAATGTTTATGAGATGAATGGTTTGAAAGATGACGCTAATGAGTTAATCACCTTGCAAGAAGCTCTAACGTATCTTAATCGCTTCCGTTTCCACGATGATGAATTCTTCATGAATCATATTGTTCCGTCATAAGTTAACAAGTTGCACTCTTGTAGGTCTCTTCTTTTTTTCCGAACTTGGCTTTTAAAGTGTGGGAATGGGAACTTCAATCATCAGTTCATTTCAAACGGTTCTACAGCTAATCACAGAATTTATTTATCATTGCTCGTATTCCTTTTGTATGTAAATTGAATCTCCGGCCGAAAAGTTTTTTAGCGTTTAGGCAAGTTTTTGAAGGATTTTCAAAGGGTTAATAACCTCGACCGTTGGTACATACAGGCGTATTGTATAGATGTCTAGGTATTTCGTGTAATTTTGTTGTTTTTTTCTCTTATCTTGGTGTTGACAGTATTCTTCTTGTTCAACCTTCCTGTTTTAGATTTCTTTTGTCTAAATTGGCCCCCTTACTTGTTGGTAGTTGATGATGACAATTTTATGATTATAGCACAATCTCTTAAATTCTGTCGAGAGATCCTAATGGTCTTATGGATATTCGAATGATTTTTTTCTCAAGTTTCATGCGTTGCAAATGCACTATCAAACGCTATAGTTTTGTCAGTCAAGAATTCGAAATAATTGGAGAACCCTCTTGTAATAAAAACAATAATCTACGCTCCACATGCATTTTTGACTTTTAAAACTTTTGCGCTTGCTATGGCACTATCAAAGTATGTGGTAATTTAAAACGAATGTCGAATTTTAATTGAAAATATTTTTCTTTGATACTTTATTGGTGTCTTTGAAGAACTTCTTCCAGATTATTTTTCAAATGTAATTAATCACATGTAATCATGAAGTAAGTTACGTTGTCTATACACATGCGCTCCTATTGTTCTCTCTGTGGATTAAAGAAAAAGAAGTGAAGGCCGTTTACATTTGCACTTTTTTTTTTTTTTGCCGACGTAGCGTGAATTTAATGATTTTTCTTGAAGTTGACACAAACGTCTTGAGTGCTTTGAGCTGTACAGTATAACAGTTCAAACTAGCATCTCTTGTGACGCAAATTTTCTTTCGATCCCAGCAATTTTCCGTTTGTGTCAACTCGCATAAGTAAGTTAGAATCACCGATCACAGTGCGTTTATACGTGGAATTACCTTCTTGTAAATTTTGTCCATCACAGAGCCATGAAACCGCCAGGTGGTGACTGTCATGATTTATTTGGGGCTTCCTTTAATGGATCACCGTGCCACAATAGGTATTGATTTCTATATTTCCTTCCACACTCCGATTTAATATGTATTTGTTTTATTTATTTGTGTCTTATCAATAAGCAGTCCGTGTCATTTTTTACTTTAAGTTTTATTTTTGATTCATTATCATTTTTCAGGGGGAAAGACAAAGTTGTGACAATAATACTACAAGGAATGAGGCTTTTATAAGTGAACCGAATTCCTATAGAAGACATAGCTTAATCAGAATCGCGTTTTTTCTTCAAAAAAGTTTTTTTTCAAGTATGGATGATATGATATTAGCATAAGTAACCTACCGTCATGCCTGGTCAAAGAAAATTTAACTTTTTGGTAGCAAGAAACACAATTATTCAGATAAAATTATCACCCAAAAAATCTCCGGATGACTGACTCATGCTCCGAATGTCACAACTTTTTTTCATGTAGAAAGTTTTATCACAAAGTTTTCATTGATTGTTTTTATTATTTGTGGTTTTTGGCTTCCCGAAAGCTTCCCCGTCAAAACATATAAGCTTTCTCAAGCGACCGTCAAAGTAGAGTTTAAAAGTAGTTCCAGTTGGGAATATTTATTGATTTTTTGTTTAGTGCGTACCAAACTCTATTTAAATATTCACTAATCTATTCAGATTCAACGTCAAATCCTTCAAAATATCGTCTTTGACAGGAAATGTGTTATCGATGACCTTATCAAAGACTAGCGATCCGCTGATCTTCGGGAGATGCTTCTAGTATCAGAAGTATTTAGTTAGATCCTCCATGCGCACTGATTTAAAACGTCTGAATTAGACTACACGGTGGCTCTCCATTGACCCTCTTCAGACAGCTATCAGAAGTTGTGTTTTGTTCGGGACAACTTTAGTTGTAGCTTTAGCGGTCAAAGAATATACTGAGTTATAGCAATAGCAAGATGCTGAATAGCGTCTTCCGCTATAATCGTCCATCAAAAAAAAGATGCAGTCTCATTTCCGCCAATCAATTCACTTAAAGTGTTAAGCTGAAAGTGACTCTATATTCGACTCTGTAAAAGTCGATTAATCTAATACCTTGCACCGGAGTATCTGTTAACGGTTTTAAAGAGTGTTACTTTCATCTTAACTGCCTCGGTTTTATACGAGTTGCTGCTCTCTAAATTTGACGCGGTCGGTAGCCAGTGGCAACCTGCGAACTGCAATTTATTGATATCTTCTCCATAGGAACCTACTTGTTCGAAAACAATCGATTCTCAGATGGTTCAAACTTGACCCCCTAGTAGTAATTGATACTTTTGCATAGGATCAAACGAAAGGAGAAGAATAATTGATTGTGTCCGAGCAGTGGTGGGTCGTGAATTGCGATGTATCCATGTCTCCTCCGGTCCTCCATGTAAACCTATAGAAAGTATCGAATCTCAGGGGGTTCAATTAACCCCCTGAATAATCGATGCTTTTGCATGGGTTCAAATGGAAGAAAAAACGAGTCGATTGTCCGCGTGAAATGAGGGCATATCAATGGTGGCCCGCGTACAATCAATTGCCATTTTTCATCTTTTTGATCTTTTGCAAAAGTATCGATTATTCAATTTAGTCTCCTCAGAATCGATTTTTTTCCCACTGGTTTTTATGGAAGAAAATAATCAAATTCTCGTGAAATTCACGGGAAACTTCCAAAGACAGGCAATTCTGTTTCTAATTCCAATTAATTTTGTTTTTGATCAAATTCTATGCGTGTTTCATTCTTCATCCGCTTCATTTAGCTCTAGAGCTATACTTATCCCTTAAGCGCTGAGAAGAACAGATCTGGAATAATTAATTCAAAGTGTATTATTAAACGTGCAGGAATTGAGTTATGCACGTTAGGTCATAACTGGAATAATTCATTTTCAGCCTCTTAGCAATGAAGAATAATGGGGGGGGGGGAGGGGAGTTTCACTATTTTTCCTTATTTCAGTACCCTATAATGTATACTGATTGTGAGTAAAAATATTCTGTTAAAAAATTGTGCAGTCAAGGGTTAAATTCAATACTCATGTGCTTGTGGTTATTTGTGTGTTTCAGAGTATTAAAGCCCCCCGGTGGTGGAAGCAGTGACATTTTCGGATCCCCCGAACCACCGGCATCCCACTCATTGCGCAAGACGAGGACCTTCGACCAACAAACCAGTGGCACGGTGATGAACGGGACCAAAAGTCCCACAGACTCGACCCCCTCCTCAACGACCAGCTCAACCGGTAATCATTCTCATCTTGACCTTACTCCTCCTCATCATCAACAACAATCTGAACCAAACCCCCCGCAGGTGAACGGTGGATCAGCCGATTACGATCACGAATCCGAATCGTCTCCCCTTCCGGAGGATGCGGTGGAGGCGGAAATCGACGAGAAATACTCTTCGTCGTCTCTCGATGAAACCGCCTCGAACGGTTCCCTGGAACAATCCCTTTCCGAGTGTAAGATTGAGTCCAATAACCAGACCACGGTTACCACCCATTCATCCTCCGAGAGTGTTTCTTCTTCCGTCTCTTCCTCGTCCTCTTCTGTGAGGACCAAAAGTGCGTCCCATTCGCGGATTTTCGGGGACGATTCGGATGAGTGGAAACAAAAGAAAAAAGTCCATGTTAACGGCAATCATTTTAATGGCGGCGCCCAGAACGGTGGCGCTGTCGATGGGACAGGTGAGAAATTCAAAATGAATATTTCGAGGGTCGTTTTTCAGAGACGCTCCTCTAATTTTCCTCTTTTTTATCCCTTTTTTCTCCTATTTGCGTCTCACTTGCAGGATCAAATAAATGTTGAAGAGCTACACATAGGAAAAAAAAATAAAATAAAAATTCTTCGGTAGCGTTGATGAAACCTTTGGTAGAAAAATGACCCAGCGAAAGACTGGTTGGTCCAACCAAATCTCAAAATCCCTTTGGTTAGGCGTACAAAACCTTTGGTTCGCACTACCAAAGTGTTTTGTTGGGTCGTTTTGCAAAGGTTTTGTCAGCGCTTCCAAAGCATTTTTTTCTGTTTTTTTCTATGTGGAGCCGGATCAAGTGGGTCGAAATCTGAGACAAATAGAGACGGAGCACTATACGCTATACTTCAAGGGTTTTTCTAGCTTGAAGTGTTGTTTTTGGCCCTTTTTTCTGTGCGCGAGTAGAATTTTGATATAAGTTGTCATTTTGACGAAGAATAAGCTACGGTCTTTGATGACTTTTAAGAAATACATTTTTTAAGCCTGGAGTTTTTTTTTTTTTTAATTTTCTAAAATGTAGGGACTATTTTTATCCAATTTGATTCAAAAATACTCAGATGCATACAAATTATGTCACAAGTCATTTAGATTTGTTTATACCGAATTGATTTTTGGACGAAAATAAAGTGCAATCTAGGCCAAATTTTGGTAGTAAACGTCTGGAGACGTGAAATTTTAATGTGGACGTAAATAAGGAAGTCATAATGTGAGGACTGGGGAGCGTCTCTTAACATGGCTCTCGTTGAATATTTAACATCGGATTGATGTTGACATTAACACTAACATGTTGGCCAGTTCGATGTTCGATACGTACAGGAAATCGTTTCAATTCTTCGATATCCCCCCCCTTCTGTGAATCGAAATCTTCTCTGAACAAAGCGTGAGGACATTATCGCACCTTCACACAATTTGCAAATTAAGTTCATGAATCGTTCCTTTGAGCGTTTGTTGTATTTTCGGCGATAGAAGCCACAGATTAAGTAAAGGTATGCAGTCACGCCAACAACGTGTCGTGTAGGCAACACACGTCACACGTATTTTTCCATTCGTTTAGCTTGAACACTTGAACGAGTGTGTGTGCCGCTTGTTGCCTCGACGACATATTGAAGGCGCAACTGCATTGTCTTCCCATCTTCTGTCTCTGATAGAGCGCACAGTACTTCAATCGACGATCAATAATGTTTCCAAACAGTTCGTGCTTCGGCTCCATTTGTTGTCTCTTAAAAATTAAATTCGTTTAAAGGCCTCTTCAGGCGATCAAATTGGATCATCCATGTTGCTTATAAGTGAATATTTCGGCACAGAATACTACATTCAGAATGGAAACTTCGATTAATTTTAAAGCATTTTTTTCTTGTCCGCTATTTTGAGAAGATTCAAACTAATTATCACCTTGCATGCAACGCAATGCGAAAGACAGAAATAGATATATGTCCGCCATTTTGAATAGACACCAAAAGAAACCGAAAAAAATGTTTCTTTTGGCTCTCATGATACAGTTTTCTGATTCTGTAGCTGTGTGATCGGTGCGCAATATCCACATACTAAGGCTTTTTCGGCTGCCGGAAACTTTGGGTAATCATCGGTGTTATTCACAGGCGGATCCAGCAATCTGGCAACTGCGCATTCTTTCCGTTTGAATGTATAGTCAACAATCGATTCTTGAAGGGGCTATAGCCCTTTGACTAATCGATTTTTTCTCACGCATTAAAATAGGAAGAATACACTGCTGCCAGATTGCTGGATCCGCGGACCGTGGCACGGATTTATTTACACTCCAGATCCACACAGTTTTGAAAGTTTTGACGTCAAATGTCTCTTAATCTGCGATTATTTGAAAATGATGTATGTTGTGCACCGATTAACAAATACCCTCGGGGAGGGGAGGGGAGGGGGGAGGGGGTGACGACGACATTGAGGATCTATGTTGATCGTCTGTAAAAGCCTTGATGTCCGAAAACGAACATCGCGCAGGCCAAATCACACGTATTAACAAATGTGGACAGAAACACGGGGTTAGAGTAATAATGTATGCAATACGCAATGCACCCCGATGGACCATATTAAAAAAATGTATCTAGACCTTGACGTGCGTTGCGCTGCGTGTTGCATAACCTGCCCTAGTGTAATTTGCCGCAGTCAAAACACCAATCTACACTAATTTAACTCCTTATTCTTTTGCTTAAGATTGTTTCAATTAATTTTTTTATTCCCGCCAAAATTGTGTCCTTAGCCAAAATGTACGATATATCTTTTCAGCAACAAAATAGCGCTTTCATCGTTGTAAATTCTATCGATTTCTTCCGTTGGATTAATCCGCTCACTTTTCGTTTCAAAATTTGATGTGTGGCATTTCTCTCTTGTTTTTCTTTTTTCGCTGCTTGATGTTGTTTGTTTGATTGACGGGGCTCAAGATTTTCCTTTCTATCTTTCCGCTTCCCCGAGGTCTAAATTCACGGCTCCCAGAAACCCAGTCACCGGCGCTGGTTTTCTGTGGCATGAATATAGGAGAACCCCTCGAAGGAAAGGTGAGGATGGCCTAGTCTCATTTTATTCCATTTCACTCCTCACCAGTACTCATTAGCCAGTATACTCCCCACCCCCACTTTCTAACTATGGCATTTGAATGTCGCCGAAACAATCGGTCATGAGATCATAACCAAGCCCTAAAAGAAGAGGATGCTTCACTTTGAAAATTGAAGAAAATTCGTGGGGAAATTGAGAAGTAATGGGTCACATGCAAACTATTGCTACAGCCAGAGAGTGGGTCAATTCTAGAGTAACATTTCTCGAAAGTAACGTTCTTAAAAAAGTCCCAAAATTGGCTCACAAACTCAATGAATGTGTCTAAACAAGTAAACGAAATTCCAAGATGACTGCCATGTAAGCTAGTCGCAATGGGGGAGTCCCGTCTAATCACAACTTTCTATGATGAGCAAAGTGAGTCGTCATAGAGAAAGCTATGCAATTAGATATGGGATTCGCTTATACGATAGCCATCTTGGAATTTGTTAAAACGTATTTATTGAATTTGTCTGTCTATTTTGAAACTTATTGAGACTCCTATAACGTTATTTTCTTGTGGTTTTACGTCAAAATCGACCCTCTTTTGTTGCTGCTGCAAAAGTTTGCAACAGACCCGTTAGACGGCTTTCTGCCGGAGGGAACCAACTTTTCCATGTCTACAGACCTCTATAGAGGTTGGCTCCAAGTTTCTGAAATACTCGGCTTTTTTCTGAGGACACGGAAAACTTTGTTCCCTCTTGCAGAAAGCCGTCCAATTTATAAACGCCAAGTGAATAAATTCAGAAAATTCAAATCGGCCAGTCTGAAGCGATTTCCCCCTCCTTGAAGTCGACTCACTGCTGCTTACCTACTTCTTTACAATACAAGGTCAGCAATAGCTAATGGCTAACGAGGCGCAGAATATCCACTCGTAAAAGGAAAATAATTTTTCCAACGATAGTGCACACAATGAGAAGTCCTAGTGCCTAAGACTAATAAAAACAACCCTATCCAATGGAAACATGAAAGCAGATTGCTTCAAGTCCACGTTTTTGATTTGGGTGTTTTTTGCCTAAGAAAAAGCGCTTTTCAAGGAAAACTAATTGAACGATATGATACTTTGGAAAAGCAGGTTCCTTATCACGAAATCGTCTTATTTTTCGAGGCTAAAAGTATTTTTCTTGAAAGAGCCTCATTAGATTTTCAATACATTTTTTTTTACTCTAAAATATAATCCTTGCCTTATACAACAGCGCTGCTTAACTATTTCTATTGATTTTACTAACATTTCAAACCAAGGTTAGCATTATTGACGACTGAAAATGTAAAATCTGCTTTCAGGTAAATCCACATTATTGGCGTAGCGATTCATTTAACTGTAATAGACGGCGGCTTGTGAAAAATTGATGGTCGTTTTTTTCCCCATTTGAACTGATGCAAAAGCATCGATTATCTGGAGTTTTAATTGAGCCCCGCTAAGAATCGATTCTTTTCTAGTGTTCATCTGAAAAGTGAAAGGGTTGTCAAAAATCGATTAGCATACATTCATGAGCGCATTTGTAAAGATCGATTCAATACGTTGTTCTTTGAGGAGTGAAAAAGTTCATTGCAGTCGAGTTTTCCAGAATAAATTTCAATGTTAAAAGTGTCAAATTGATCTTGACGTTATGATTACATGGACGGAGACTTTCGCAATTATTGGCGTTCATTTTTGTTTAGAACACGGCATTGATTTAAAACGTCTGTCGTTTAAATGGAATCAATGCGCCGACGCTGGTGTGACTTTTAACGCTTTAATGTTGTGGAAAGATACCTTTTTATTTGACTAATGATTCATCTCTAAGTGGGGGTGTTCAAATTTTCATCAAATGTATCGATAGATTGATTTTAAAGAAAATTCATTCTAGTGAGTGAAATTGAGAAAAACATGGCAGTACTATTTGTCGTCACTGATGCTTGCTTTGGCTGATCAAGTAGATTTAAAATTATTTTTAATCGTAAAAAAATATGCCACAGCTTTCCGTTTTTCGCGTGAGTATAATTAGTTTGTTTCGCACGTATTATGTGTATAGGAACTTCCAGTGTGGTGGTTCGTGCAAAATAGCAACAACGGATTCTCTCCATTAAACCCACAAAAAGTAATCGATTTTCAGGGGATTCACCGATGAATTTATGAGAAATCGATACTTTTATGTTGGTTCAAATGGCAAAAGGACATGGTTGCCATATAGCACGAACCGCCACTTGATCAGCATGTGACCCTCTCCTATTATTGCTTAGTACTCCTTGTTGAGTAATTTTGCCCAGCAAAATCTTCTTGCTTTTTTAGCCTTTCGTTATTGTCAGCACAAATTTCATTGTAGTTAGCTTTTTTTCTATAATTATACTCGTAATGACCTTAACGCAGGGAATTATTAAGAGAGCGTAGTACTGGAACTTTTAGTGTAACGCAGTGGCGATAGCGTTGCGTGCAAACCGGCAACGCCGCATTCCGTTCATTTAAACGCATGAAAAAGGTCGAACTATTGGAGGTGCACAGTGCACTCCCTCGAATTGATATTTTTCATGGGTTTAAATCGACGAATCGGAGCGTCGGCAGATTGTACGTGACGTCACTGAATTTATGAGTGTAAGACTCGAAATCATGAAAATCAGATGATGATGGGTTGAGTGTGATGGAAAAATCTACCTCTTGGAAAGCCATACCTTCGTCGTCGTTCACTAATTTCGCCTGCAAAAAAGACTGACGCAACCCCAATCCACGCAAGTCGTGAAAGTTATCTCAAGAAACGCCAACCGGTGTTAGATGATCAAGGTGGAGTACGGATATCTTAGATTTTCTTTCTACCTGCGGCCCTCAAAAATTTGTCTCACAATAATACGAAGATAACGCGATAAACCACTTTGTGCATCATCTGACTACACAGCACCGTATAAGGTTCCACTTTGATTGTGTGCTGCCCAAAGATCGTAAAGTAAAGACTCAATATTAATGATGAGGGTGTTGCATGGGTCGAGATTTTGGTGTTTCCTGTTGAAAAATGGAAAGTTCCCGTAAACGTTCCCCTCTCCTCTTTTTAAGAATTTCCTTTTTATTTTAATTTCTGGATTCCTCTTCTTTTACAATTATTACGATCAATGTTGAATGACAAAGGTAGTGAGACATAATTATGCCCCTTGCCAATTATTTTTCTCACACTTTGGGTATTCAGCCTGTTTTTCACGGTTTTAAATTTGTGTGTCTGAATCGTGTTTTGGTCTGAAACTGAGCTGTAGTGTAGACCAACATGTAGATTTCGGATTTCCTACTTTCCGCTTGCCAGAATTGAAGGTCTGCAATTTTTGAGTGGCACGATCTCTTGTCCCTGCATGTTGAAACATCTAACCGCTTTGACTTCCTATCTAGCCTTTAGTTTTGTTTACAAAGTGTTATTTTATTTGCTTCACCCACAAATTCTGTGAGCGCATTTAGTGAAAGGATCAAATTCTACTTTTACAACAGCATTTGATAATTTTTTTAGGATTTCAACAAAATCACTAAGCTTTCACTCACTGATCGAATGATCACTTGTGAATGTTATTCTAATCATGCTGCAAGACTCTATAAATATCTAGGAAACATTGGCTCTGGCCTAGTGTCTCCGAAGAGACGTCACCATAAAATCACACATTCCTGCAATCAGTCTAAAATAGAGGAACAAAGGTAGAAGATTCAATTTAGGGAACCATTAAAATTGTTCAAAAATCAGATAGCGTTCAAATCCTGTCTGAGTAGTCCCCCCCCACCCCCTCCGAACCTTAACCACACATTTCAGGTGGTAGCTTTGAAGAAAGCGATGCTTTCACATGGTTTTGATTTGATTTAATGAGCTTTAGTTAGGTGTTGTCAAGACACCTGAAGTATTTTTTGCCCCTTTATTTACTGTGTTTTTTCTCAATTAGTGCATTTTACACCTTGTCAAGTTTCCTTTTTTAAGCTGTTCCCTCATTTCATGTTGTGTAATGTCATCAAAAACAAGTTAGAGGGAATTATTGGTGTCCCAGCAAACTTATTTTTTAGGGATGGTAACCAACAGCAGTCCCCAATCTATTTTACAGTCAAAGAGCCCAAAAAGAAGAGGAATGTCCATAACCTACCTTGTTATGCAAACCCTGCAAGTCTATATGTTTTCTTCATCTTAACCGAAGCTTGCAAGAAAGTGAAACTAACTCAGAGGAATGAGAAATAAAGGGTCATTCCGATATTCATGCATTTTCCTGAAAATTTTTAAAACTTCGCGGAATTATTGTCGATTGTTAAGTGAATGATTTAAGAAGTTGGATGCGAGAAATGCACTTCTCCTTTCCAGTTTCAGTGTCTTCTTTGCGAATTTATTTTTTTAAGAGGCAATAGAGGTGTAAGTTTTCTTGAAACTATCACGAAAGATTATCTCAAGCGAGTCAGGAATAATTTTCCATAAAATCATCAACATAATGCAAATGTTTGAAATTTTTGGAAAAAGTTAAGTATGAGAAGAGATAGTGAAACACACTGGAATGCCAAAGTGCCTTTCTCGCCCCTAATGCCCCTAATTGAGCATTTAAATTGTTTGTTTTTCTTTTCTCTTCTAATCAAAGAAGAACTTCAAATATTTTTGCACCTTGATAGGTATTTTCATTTTGCCTTTCTTGTGTGGACTTATCAAATTTGTCAGCTCTTATGATCCTTTTTCCTCACAGCTAACATAAAGTCAAAAATTGGTCTCTTATTTATGTGTCTTCTTTTTCCTTTATCCCTTTACATTTTTCGAGCTGTTGCAAGGTTCAAGTGTGAATCGATCCTCTTTGGAAGACAGACAAAGAGTCCATGGATCTCAAGGTCTTTTAAAATCATTAAAGTTTAATTTATTTTATTTTTTTAGATGGTAACCCTGTGACTGGAGATGGCTACGAGCCTGCACCAGTGAAGGATGCTCGATCCAACTCGACGACCTCCACAGGAACCGCAGATTTCAAACCTCGTACGCGCGTACCTCCTGGCGGATTTTCCTCTGGTCTCTGGTGATTCCGATCCTGCAAATTTCTCAATCAATGGATTTCAGTTCTTTTGTCAACTTCAATCAGTCATTCTATCAAAACGTGCAGTTGTCTAGCAAATCTTCAATTATTTTTTTACTCCAGATTTTTCTTTGTATCATTTTAGTTCACAGCAGAACACGTTTTGTTTTTACTTTACATGCCTCTTCATCAACTTAAACTTATGACATTGGTACTGTAATTTCACTCTATTCCTTATTTGTTTTTTCCAAAAAATTTTATCTTTTTTCACTGGCCGTAGCCAAAAATCCATCATTGCCGATTGCCTTGCTGGACAACTTAATGCAATTACTATCCATCCTTTAAAGTTTGACACCTGAATGGAATTGTCTTGAGAGTTTCCAAGATCATCAATTATTTGGTCTGAAAAAATACTTGGTTGAGCCAAAGAATACTTATAAAAATGTCCTAAGTTTACAGAATAACTATCTCATTGCATAGCTGGGAGAATGACAGGATTTCAACCATCAAGACATGCCGCTTGGTTAAAAACAACATATAATTTAATATAAAATAAAAATGTCTGTACTATTTAGATCTTGGATGTAATGCTGAGTAAACTTTTCAGATTCAACAAAAAATTTCAGTAACATAAAAATAAAGTAAAAGTAAATTAAAAGAAGATGTATGATGCAAAGTGTCCTCCCTGAACACCTGAAAGCAATTATTATGGCTACGATCGGACGGTCTCTTCTCACTTGTCCTCTCTGTCTCGTCATCATAATGATAGATTTTCCTTTGTGTTACTCATCTTTAGTTTTTAAGGCACCTTATTTATGAACTTGTAATACTGAACTGAAATTTTTATACTTTTTTATTTTAATTTTATATTTTTTTAAAATTTAATTTATTTTTAATTTTTATTTGGTAAGAGAAAGGAAATTATTAGAACGTTGATGATTGTTACTTTTGATGGAAAAATATTGATTTGTTTATCCTTGTAATCGATCCCGATATGTGTCGGATGTACAAAAACTTTATTGATTCTGTAAAAAAAAATAATCGGTTGTCTCAAGTTCTAATTTTCCTATTTTCTTGGATTTAATTTCATTCTTTTCATTCATCAGATTTTATTAGAGTGGTTTTGAATGTCTAAAGTTTCATACTTATTTTCAGCATCTTTCTGCTTCTATTGTAAATAACTAATGTTGAATTGGTTTTTCTTTATTTCATGAATTCAAAACAAAATTAAAGTGAATAATGCCTTAAATTGTATTTTAAACTTAGTAGTTACATGAAGTTTTTCAGAAAGTAACGAGTACCTTTATTTTCATCCGTCATATCTGACTAATTGTAATTCCTTTTAATAATATTTCATGTGAGATGGAATTAATATTCATATTTGTGTATACCTATTCCTAATTAAAGTCATTTCCTTCATTTATCTAAAGAATTAAATATGTATACAATTCATGTAGTTAACGCAGAATTCATATCCTTTAGATATTAACAGATATTGTTTAACACCCATTTTATCAGCATCTTCACACTTCCTATTTTAATTGTAACTCAAAGTGAATTATATTGACCCAATATGAGGATGATAAAATTCTCCATTGTTATCTGATTCTAAATTTTACTTTGAATTGTTTAGTATCAAGAATTAACTTTGAGGTTAATAATTCTTCTCTCCATCTCTAAGAATAATTTATTTATCTTTTTTTCTTTGAAATTCGTTTATTTTGTAATGATATTATTTGAACAGTTTCATTGCAGTAAATAAAAAAAATAAAAAAATAAAAAAAAAATGAAAATTCAATTATGTACATGTTTCTTATTTCTGTATCTACCTTCAAACTAACGAATAAACGTTTTCAATTAGTTTTAATTCTTGAATAAATTGAATTAATAACAAATGAATGAACCAAAAACAAAGAGGCGCTGTTGATGATCACATTGTAGAGAATATTGAGACGTTGTTATGGAATCAAATATCTGTTAATTGAAGACCTTGCCGAGAGAAGGGCGCATAGAAAAATGTATGCTTTTTAGAAAAACGTGTTGAAAGTGTCAGGGTGGTTTTTCGATAATTCTAAGTTGAAACTCTTATTTTTATTTTTTTCCTACTTGAAAGTATCAAAAAACCACTTTCAAATGCGTTTTTCTCAAATGCATACATTTTCCTCTACGCCCTTCTCTCGGCAAGGTCTTCAATTATTTATGTTTCGATAGAAACATGGACTTAATCTTTTGTGTCTTAAATGACAACCATACTTTAAGATTCGATCATAAAAGAAGACATAAACCTTTTCTCAACTGCCTTTCATAATTGAACAGGCTCATGCGTAAATATCCAACATCAATGTCCTAAATATTTTTGTTGAGAAGACAAACATAAAAAAAATAAAAAAAATTAGCTGATTAAAAAATCAAAAATTCGTGTCAATACTGCCAATATTGACATCTCCACTAAACACCAGCTTTAGAGAGCAGGGCTGCCAACTTTGAGGCAATGTGGCCAATAGACGGAACAATTTTCTGAACAGCAGACCTTCCCCCAAGATAACATCACCTCAAATGTTGGCAACACCGCCCTTGAAAATTGGAGGTTCGAGGAGATGCCAACTTTGATGGTCTGCCACCGAGCATCTTTCCTGAGTAGGAACAGCTCTTATCCATTTTGAATTTTTGATGCGATGTTCAGAAATCAAGGGGTAGTTTTAGTGAAAAGCAGATTGTCAAAACATACTTTCAACTACTGCTATTTAATGGGTCTCCAGGAATTTTGAATCTCAACCTACCTACCATAAACTGATGCTAAGGATTTTTTGTCTTGAGAGAATGTTATTGGGATAGTACCAGAGACAACTAAGCGTTAGAAGTAAACACAGAGCGAGCAGTTGATGAGGCCATAAGAATGAATCAAAATGAAAATTAAATTAAAATAAAAGAAATGGGAAAGACTTTATAAAAACTTGGAAAACGTGTATTATTCTTCTAATAAAAACCGGCTTAAAAAAAATTGTAACAATACTATTTACATCCATGCATAAAAATAGGGAACATTTTTTAAAATTATTTGTGAGTGTTTTTTTTGGGCAGTGCGGTTTAAGTTTGACAAGGGTATAAACAAAATGGATAAAAACGAATCAGTGATATAAAAGGAATTGATTTCAATGATTTCCTGATTGCAACAGATTTTTGCGAAACCTAGATAGATCCTTTTGAGATCTGGACCTTTTGAAATTCAGCTATTGTTTTGTTTCCATTGGATATTGAGCTCTTGCATTTTTCCAAATTCTTCTTCAGTAAATTGACATGGAATTTTCAAACAGAGCGGTTAAGTCTTCTTCAGCTTGAGGGCGAGGGGCCAATTTTGTGATTCGATGCTGCAAAAGAAACAAGTCATTGATAAGGTGGAGATGGTTAGCGGGTTCAAAAAAAATAAATGATTGTATTGAATTATACTTTATTCGTTTTGCATTGTACACCCTGATTAGATATCTTTGTTCCCGCTAGAACAGTTGGTAAATAAAATTTGAAAATATTAGTCGATTCCTAAGATTTTGACTTAAGAAGGGCAAAGGCCTCCTGCAATGCTTAAATTCATTGCAATAAATATTCCAGGTAGCCTACGAAATGATTAATTTTTTGGTGCCATAACTGCGCCTCTTGCAGCGTGTGAAAGTGTTAATTATTTATCTTCAAAAAAAGAGATTCCAGGATCAGGATTACATTGAGGAGAAATGAATGATTCTGTAAAAAGGGAATCAGTGGTGTACCTGAGGAATAGTTCCTTTGACAAGAGCAGGGACATCAGATTTTGTGAACCCAAGCTCTTTTAATCCGTTGTCAATCTTCATGAAACTCATGTATTCTCTCACAGTGTCTGCCAAAATTTTACCTAAAAAAAAAATAAGAATAAGAATAAGTTTGCAACAAAATAATAGAAAAAAACAAATCTGACTCACTTAAGATGATTCCAAGGTCAATTAGCTTGAACCGTGGACACTCAAAAAGTCAACAGTTTTTGGCTGAAATTGACAAATTTACGTTAAAAGCACAAATTTGAGGAATGTCAGCACCTGCGAGCATACTTCAGGAAGAAACCCTGAAGGTTTCAAGCTAAAACACTGAACAAGAAAAGCCGGAAAGTAGGAAATACGAAAATTCGCATAGGCCTGAGACATGCGAGTGAGGCAGATAGACATATCACTCACTAAGCTTATGGCGAAACGAATTTCATAATTTACGGCTATAATTCTAAACTAATTTTGCTCGTTTTGGGCTCAAAAAATCCATAAGAAATTTTGCAGGTGCTGACATTATTGGAATATGCGCTTTTTCGTTGGTTTCAATTTAAAATGCCAAAAACATGACTTTTCCCAAAAGCGACTATCAGAGCCATCCATTGGATTGAAATCTGGAAAAGTTTCGCCTGGAATCACCTTATAGCATTTTACCATTAGCATCACGTGATGTCTTTCTAGCTGATAAGTGATGATATATGACTCTGTTACAAGCTTTGCTGATGCGATTTATGAAAAAGAAAAAAAAATTAGTAGTCAACTTCGATCCTGCTACAACAGTTGGTAAGTATTTGAAAATATTAGTCGACTCCTAAGATTTTTACACACTTTGAAAACCTAAAATTCGACAGCATTTGCTTTGTTGATTAATACAAAAACTGTTTGAACTGACAGATTTTAAAAGAGTATTTACAACATTAAGAGTGGATTTTGAAGATTTCTAGAGTGCCTATTGGTGTTACTGGGTTAAAATCTTATGAAAATGCATGCTCCATATTGCTGTAGCATAAGTGTGCAAAATATTCATGGCTAGAGAACAAGGAAGACGGGGAAACTCTTACCAGCATCTGCTCGTTTTTTGTTCCTCACATCAGTGCCCAAAAGCTCTGCTGCTTCCAAGTGTCTTTCAGGGCACGCTGGAGCGGTGAATTCAAAGACAGAGGGTGCGGATATCACCACAGAGAGGCCATGAGGAATGATCGCATGATCGTCACTGATTCAATTATAAGAAATGGAGAGTTAAAAAGGTTGCTTGAGAAAATACATATACCTAGATACAAAACTATAAAGTCAGAGGAAAGCGGAAGAAATTTAAAGCAGAATCAAAATTTGGGATATTCACAGTGGCGCCATTTGGGGGAGAGCAGGGGGGGCAATTGCCCCCCCCCCAAGGATTTTCAATGTGCCCAAAAAATCAAGTCAGAGGGATTTTTTGAAGATGCGCGGCAAAAAAAAAAGAAGAGGTCATCCAAATTTATTGAGCCCCCCCCCCCCCCCCCCCCATTCAAGTCAGAGAGATAGAGAGATTTTTTCAAGAGATGCACGGCCAAAAAAAAAAAGGTCATCCAAATTTTTGGAGGGCTTTGCCCCCCCCCCCCAAGGAAAATCTGAAATGGCGCCCCTGGATATTCAATTCCTTTTAAATATTTGACCCGAAATCACATTTTTTTGCATCTCTGAAAACTTGAGATCAAGCTAACTTGATTTCTGCTGCACCACAAATTTCACAAAAAATGCATACAAATTACACATCTAAGAAACACTGCAGAAAAGCCTCGGCTGCCAAAACGCATGAGAGTTGTCTTTCTCTCTCTAATTGATCATTGATGGTTTCCATAACAATAGATCTTCAAGCACCTACAATAGACAGTTTTAGCACTTTTTTCAGAGTATTAATTTTTTTCCCTGAAAAAGGGGGCAAAAAATGGGCCTTAATCAGGCTAATCCTTTTAAATATATACCATGAAACTATAATGTGATAGACAATCTTTGGATTGAGAAATAAAACTGTTTTTGATTCATAGTACAAACACTTGGAGAAAGAACAAAGCTGAAGTTTTAGTAAGAGGGGCCACTTTTAATTTTAGAGTGGAGGAAGCTCACACACCCTTATCAACCATCAGCAGAAAAAAAAAAAAAAAAAAAAAAAAAAAAACAGGTGTAAGAAGCTTAAATTTGTTCTTTACCTGTAGCCGTCTGGACGAAAACTTTTAACATTTCCAGAGATGGGATATGAAAGAGCATGGCACAGATGAACTCCAGCATTACCAAAGCCAACGCCCGCCATGGCTGATGCAAGGTGCATGTTGGCCCGAGATTTAAGGTTGTCTGGTTGATACACAGCACTAAAATAGGGGACACAGAGAATAAGTTCAAAAAGACAGTAAAATACAAAGATGATAGGGGACCAATAAATGTTTGGTACAGACGGTCCTGCCCCCAGATGATAACCACACATAAACGCTCACCATCCAACATCTTCCGGGGACCGTGTGTATCGATCATTTATTGGTCCAGGGTGATTAAATTCATTTTCAAAATTCAATAGGGTTACAAGACAGACGCTTATGGTGCCCTACAATCTCTAAAAAATGTTTGATTAGTCATGGCTAGATTAAATCTAACCCAGAGAGCAGTTGATAAATACTAACCTCTATGAAAGTTTATGCTTTTATTTAAGACAGAAATTGGGAGCATTATTACTACACTTGAGCACCAGTTGGTACTTAAAACAAACAAGCTTGTTTACTCAAAAACAACTTAATTTCGAGTCACAATTTTTGGAGTTTATTCCTACGTTGCGACTACCTACTCGGCTTTGGGTGTCCATAATGGGGCAGTTGCAACTTGCAAGGGTCTGAAATGTTGTGTTTTTTGTAAAGAAAATGAAAGCATCTACTTGATGAGCTGAGAACAAAGATGCCTTTGGTTTCTAATCAAGTCCCATGGTTCCGGAGATGAGATTTTGGCCCAAAATACATTGTTTTAAATGGAAATTCCGCGTAGTGACGTCGCTACGCACACTTTACACGTATGTATCTCCATAACCTGGACGGTTAGGAAAACACTAAAGGCATCATTGTTCTCAGCTCATCAACTACCATCATTTTCTTTTTAAAAAACACAAAATTTCAGACCCCTTCTAACTGCCGCATTGTTAGCACATTTCAGCACTGCGAGTATTTTTGGAGGCTTTTTTGAAGTGCAGACACCACATGACATTAGATACAAATGGGGATAAAAAGAATGCCGGATAACCCCTGAAGACAGGCAACCTGCAGTACTTGTCTCAACGAATTTAAGCATTGCAGGTGGCCTACCTGGGCCAAAATCTAAGGGGTTGAAGACCAAAGTGTCTACTTCAAAAATACTTACTCTTTGAAATGATTTTTTATCACATGGAGAGCAAATTTGGCCCAAATATCAGAAACTGGATTACTTCCTTGATAAGCAGGCCTCAAAATAGGGTCAGTTGGACGAGGAGTTCTTTCAGTGTAAGGTAGAGCAGTGAAGGACTCAAGAGCATGGCAAAAGACATCAAAACTAGAAAAAGAGTACACAGATGGCATTTTATTTTGTTATATCGTTTTTTTTTTTTTATCATGAAATTCATACCATTCATTAGTTTACCAATTACTTGACATGCCTGAATGCAAAAATAAATGCCGGTTTCAAAGATAAACCCCAAGTTTGGACATTTTTTTGTAGAACATACGGAACAAATAAAAAGCACAACCAGAAATTATTGCCAGCCTTTCTTTATATATTTAGGAATCTACCCTGAAATTTATGAAAAGAACGGTGAGACAGCTTTCTTAATTTGAGAAAGAGAAAAAAGCAAATGATCCCCTTTTGCATTTAAAGTCCTCTGTGTCACACTACATTCACTTGAGAATTGACTTCTTTTAGAACATCATTTTGTATAATTTTCTGCTTTTTCAAAAGCAAACTAGATATTCTGAGCTCTTCTTCTGAATTACTTTTGCAAAGCCAGCAGGCACCGCAACCAGTCAGAACCTAATACTCAAAATGGTTCTGTCTGACAAAAATTTATTGCTACAGATTTTAGAGGTTTCATCATATTTTATTTTTGATTAGAACCTTCTGATCAGAGACAAATAGAGACCCAGCACAAAGCTTGCGACAGGTGTCCACTTTTCTGGCTCAATTTCGGTCGGAACTCATCGAAACAACAGCCAACATTAGCCTACTGTTGGCTGATGAGCCAATACCTATTTCTCAGACTGTGGACCAATCACAGCCATTTGTTGAGCTCCACCACTCAACATTAGGCTAAGTTCATCGTTGCAGCCGGTGACTCCCGAATAAAACTGTGTGCACTAAAGGAGTGCTGGGTCTCTATTTGTCTCTGCTTCTGATGAAAGAAGGTTCCTATTTTATCTGTGCCACATCAAAAAAATGAAGGCCATATTATTATATCCTTAGTAGGTACTATGATTACAGAGCGTAATAGGACTTACCCGCTGAAAGCACAGACTCTTTCTGGAAGTGTCAAACAATGGAGGGGATCGATTATACCAAGGGTGGGTCTTAAAGCACGGTTGGCAATTCCTGTTTTGGCTTTTAAAGGCTCAAAATCAAAAATGCTTACACCAGTTGTCTCACTTCCAGTTCCAGAAGTTGTGGGAACTGAAAACAGGATAGAGAAAAAAGAAAAAAAAATTAAAAAGTAATTAATTAATTTTATTTGTTACTTCTGGTAAGTAGTTATAATTTCTGATAGTCCAAGTTATTTCTCATCTGTGTTATCTTGTTCTTTTGTATACTTTGTATATTCTGTTATTTTTGGACATTTTTTCCTGTTCAGTTTTCAAATAAATAAATAAATAAATAAATAAATAAATGATATATACATGTAAATGGACAGATCAAAGATTCTGCAATGTTCTGCCACAAACGAGGGACCCATAAAAAAAAAACAAAAATAAATTAAATAGAGGATAGATAGATTTCATCTGTCGCCCCTGCAGCAGTCTTACCTCTTGTGCGAGTCTCTAAAAAAATTAATGAATGACATGGAGCCCCACTACCCAACATTTTAGAACAGAATAGATGCTCCGTATTCCAGATTAATTTAAATTCAGCCGCAATGGTTTAAACCTGAATTTTGAGTCCATGGTCGGTCAAGCCATTTGTGTAAATTTTACTCTTACAGCTGTGTTTCAGCGTTTCCTCATAGACTCATAGTTTTTATTGGATAAAAGTAAATTGAACGACCTATGAATAAATATTTTCAAAAAACAACTGATCAATTGATAACAGCTTTATTATTTTAATTGGTTCTCCCAAACAGTAGAGAAACTGCAAGTATCCAATAGCCAACTTAGTTTCCTTCAACTCTAGGCGGAGATTATTTTTAAACAAAAAAATTATATAAAATATAAGATTTTTACTTGCGACTAGGGGTTTCAGTGGTTTGGTAACTGGTTTGCCTTTGCCTATTGGGGGATTAACATAATCTAAAAACTCTGCCTCCGGATCGGAATGGTACAAATTGGCAGCTTTACACGTGTCCATGACAGAACCTCCTCCAATAGCACAGAAGGCGTCAAACTCAAACTCTCGAACGAACTTTGTTGCATCTTCAAAACTGAAAATTAAATATGACTAATATAATGGTGGTGAGGGATGGATAGTGAAGGGATATAGTTAAAAAGAAAAACATGGTGCAAAAACATTTGAAGACAACACAGAAAGAATGTGGTTAGTCACTTCAGGCATTGTCAAAATTTGGCAACTAACTTCATTTTTTAAAATACGTGGCTCCCTCAAAAAAAGAGATTGAAAGTAAAAAAAAAAAATTAAGACATTTTTGTATGGATATGAAAGACAAAAATCCCAAATTTTTGTTTCCTTTCCACATAATTTTTTAAGTCAGCTTCATGGAGAATACAGTGAAGAATTGATTGCCAAATTTTGACAATGCCTGAAGTGACTAACCTGTTCTTTAAGTGTAGTCTTCATTTATGATGTTACTTCAAAAACTGACCAAGGAGCTAATTTGTTGTCAAGAGAATTCTTGGAACATCAGAGCTTTTCCTAGAGCATCACAAGCAACAAATGGTGAGAGAAAGTGAGTTGGTCGCTTACAATTTTCTACAAGTTGACACGTGAAAGAGGAAGTATTGACTAATGTTTAGTCCAAAATATTTTGTCCAAACATTCATTGTCCAATGACCAACGTAAACTTAAGGAGAGGAGAAATTCCAGCAATAGCTTTACATAATGACAACATAAGGTCACAACAATTTGATTGATTATTATTGGCAGACAGCAGAAAAACTTTAATTTGTGAGAGAATAGAGGTAAAAATAAATCAAAGACCGTACTTACCTTTTTTAATAGAGGTAAAAATAAATCAAAGACCGTACGTACCTTTTTTCATTGGGTTCTACTCTAACTTTATCGTAAACTTCAAACTGGACACCATTTTTCGACAGCGATTCTATGGTTGTTTTAAAAGCGGGTAAAGTTTTGAGGAATGGGTCAGTCATGACACAAACTCTTTTGGCACCCATGTTCACAAAATCCTGGCCAACTTCTTTCGTAACTCCGATTCCATACCTGATGGAAGAATTTGCTATCTGAAAAAAAAGAGGAAAACTAATGTCACTGTGGCCATATGAGCATAAAAGCAAGGCTCCATTAGCATGAACAGGCAAGAAACAAAAATGTATGTAACATTGCAAATGACAAGATGTATTAAGATAACGAATAGATAAAAGGAAGTGAAAATAAGTTCATAGTAACCAGATCACTTACTACATATAAACTTGTTTAGTAAGCCATAGACTTTTTGATCATCTCATACATACATTAGTTCAAGATCTGGCCAATATAAATTTATTTTCATTTCGTTTTTTTTGTATTCTAAAAATACCGAAGTGTCTTTCTTTTTTTCTTTTTTTAAATCAATTTCAGTATTATTTTTTTTTTTTCTTTTGCTGCTCTTATACACTGATTTTGCTGCCTTCTGGTGACCCTCTCTAAAATGCTGACTGAGGCATAAAGCAACTGCCTCTAAATGGGGGTCGTTTCAGGAGTGTTGACAAACCTAGGCTGATAATCTTTGGAATATTCCGATGTTATTCCTTATAACACATCCTAAAAATGAATGAAAATGAATAAAAGCATTGGCAGCTTTTCATGGAGGAATGCTTTAAAATCAAGAGGTCAAATTGCAGGCAAGTTTTGATTAGATTCGAAGGAATTAAAATTGAAATTTCATCACAGAATATCGGAGAGCTGCGCCTAAACTTCTAAAACAAACGCTACTCATACATCTACCTCCTTAAATCCAACCCTACAGTCAACATCTCAATATCCTGCAAACATCTTAAGGTGATTCCAGGGTCAATTAGTTTGAGCCTAGGACACCACGTTGTGCTGCTCAAAAAGTCAACATTTCTTTGCTAAAACGTTATAATAATACCCTGAATGTTTCGAGCTGAAACACTCAAAAATAAAGCAGAAAATTATGATAAACAAACATTCCCATAAGACTCAATGAGTGCGAGTGAGGTTGATAGACATAGTATCAGTTGCAATCACTCGCACCCACTATAAGCTTACATGGCAAAATGAATTCCCAATACTATATGGCTCTAAATCTCATACAATTTTGCTTGTTTTGGGCTCAAAAAATCCATAAAAAATGACGCACCAACCGATGGTCTTGGATTTTGCGGTTTTGTCTTTGCTTTCAATTAAAAATGTCAAAATACGTCTTTTCTAACAATCCAACGGATTGAAATCTGAAAAAGTTTCGCCTGGAATCACCTCAAGATGAACACCCCAGTAGCCGGCACCCCTAAAACTTGCACCAGTATCCGGCACCTAATTTTCACAATGTGAAATATATTAGTTTAGAGGCAATTTAGTTGTTTTGCGTATTTTTTTTCATATGTTTCACACTTGAGGTCTCAGAAAAAAACCACACAAAACACCAGTATTGCCACCAATTTAATACTTTTCACATTGTAAAAAATGGGTGCCAGGTACTGGTGCAAATTTTAGGGGTGCCACGGTTACTGGGGTGTTTACCTTAGATAAGAAGTTTAGAACAAGACTTACTTCAAATGCATATTCTTTATCATCAGTAAGATTGCAAGCCGTGGCGTTGCCTCTTTGATTTTTCCTCTGCGCTACTGCTCCTGCAATATGATGAGAGTGGGCAGGGCATTTACACCTGGAAGATTCCAAATAGATATGATAAGTAGATGCATAGAATAAAAATTTTTCATTTCCTAAAGAAAGTCCTTCGCATGATTAATCCTACAAAAATGTCATTGCAGGAATTGTTTGCTATCTCACTCAGAACTCGTAACACATATGCAGTCAGTAAAATTTAGACTCAAAAGACAACTTTTACATTGATATGGTCAAAGATGAGTGGCGGTGATAGCAGCCTTGCAGACCCCGCGGCGAGGGAGGACCTCAATGCTAAGTGTACAGAGAAACATGGGCCCCCAACTCATTTTCCAAGGAGGGGCCCCTTGAGATCTGTCGCCGCCACAGTCTAAAGTAGTGATTTATAACTTATCAAGACTGCAGAATCTTCCCAACGTTTTTTGTGCAACTTAAAATAGTTACTTTTCTTGGTTTACGACTCAATTTTAAATTAGGATTACACTGACGATCAAGTGTAAGGAGCCCCCACCCCCTCTGCATTGATCCATACTGAATGATCAATACCTAGATTGAAAACAACATTCATTGGAACATTGATAGCATTATTAATTGAAAAATGCTTAGTGATCCAACCATGGATCTTTTTCTTCTCTCTCTTTCCTCTCTTTCTGATTTATTCTAATTTTCCTTTCCATCACTTCTCTGTTTCCATAAATTTTTAAAATTTTTTAAATGTCCCTCCATTTCCTCACATTTAAGTTGATCTCTTGCGCTTCGCCTCATAATCTAAGACGTGAGTAAAGATCATCTGCATCTCAATTGCTTTACAATGAACGCAAGTAAAAAATTAAGTGAAAAATAAAAGCTGGAGAAACTTACGATGAATTAGCGACAGTCTGCAACAGCTCAACAACTTTCCCTCTGGAGCCCATGGTAAAATAAAATTTCTAAAATAGTTCTAAAACACTTAAAATGAAGGGAAGATCCAAAACAAGACAATCTTGAAGCTTTGAAGTTTCGCGAGATGCTAAGAAAACTCAAATACTGATTACAAGTATCACTTCAAACGATATCAAAAGTACGTCACGTACACGAGACAAGCAAACAAGAGAGCTATAAAATACACAATAATAACAGAACGAGGGAGCCTCGCGTAATCTCTCGAATGAATGACTTTGGGGAAAATAACTATAACTAATTCTGATAGATATGCATTAGATAATGCGACTGAACTGAACTGTATATCACTGATGGCCCGGAATGTTCGTCCATGGCCCGGGGTCAAATTCTAGCAAGGAGTGAGACAACAGAATCAACAGGTTGTTCTCTTTCACTTTTACTTTAGAAAAATGCCGCTAGCGGTTTCACCTCGTAAATCACCGTCCAATCTCGTTAGGATTAGTTTTCCAAGAAAGCTAGGGCTAGGCTCTAAACATTTTATTCAATTCAATAATAATTAGAGAACATCGAACACCACTCAGAGAGCATTATCATTATCCCCTTCCCTCGCTCTCTCTTTGTTGACATGGAATCGACCAGCTGTGTTTACAAAAAATCGTCACTGATAAGATACAGTGTTGCCGATAAGCTTTGTGTTTTGAATGGATTTCTGGTTACTTTGACGTTACAAGTTATGTCAAAGAAACTTCGGGACCTATTCAATGTCAAATCGTGGCTCTGCTCAGCTGGTTTCTACCATAAAGCGCATGGAAATTATTGGAATTAAAATCTCGAGTCAGGAAAATATAATTATAGATGGGCAATCGCGCAACGTTGTGGAGCTATCGTAGCTTGATTGGTCAAACATTTTTAAATTGTATGGCGCGAAAATACAGCGACAGGATCGGACGTGTGTATGTACTCGTAAGTAACTCGAGTATAAGTACTGTAAATACCTATCTCCTACTTATAATTAGTTTCTATCGAAAAAAAAAAAGCCATTAATTCCGTAGTGCTGGTGTGCTGATAAATACAGAACTTCAAATGAAGTTTTTAAGTGGTTCTTGGAAGTTTTTGATTACAAAAATAATGGATTGAACTTTCTCATCCCCCTATAGAAATCAACAACGTTTTGTTTCCATAATTTTTTCCACATACAATCAAAGTTCAAAACTTAGTTTCAGATTTTGGTTCAAGTAACTTTTTACACTTGTTAGTAAAAAGTACCTCCATCAGTGCATATAGTGCAGTGACTATATTTTATTGATATGCTACTTGATCCCTTTTCACATTTCTGCCGTGCTAAGGAAGAACGCCATAAGCGCCATGTGTAACTTGTCATGTTTTTGCAATGTAGCTCACGGTCCCTACTCTTCAGTTTACCCTCACCTCCAATGCCTCCAATAGTTTGTCTTTCCAAGGAGTCTAGCATTGAACAATAAACGGCCGGCCTTTTCCTATATGCCAAGATGGGCAGAGAGTCTTTGTTAGAGAGAGTTGAGTAACCAGGTAGGCACAACAATAATAATAATATCCTGAAAAGGAACTCTGTGAAAGAATAGAGGCCCGCGTTATACTGCAAAAACAGTCTAAGTAACACATGGCGCTTGCGGCGTTCTTCTTCAGCACCGCAGATTCGGCCCTCCAATAGGATTGTGATTAATCTGGTGTAACCATTTTTTCCAATGTATGTACTTTGACTTTCAAAAGAAAGTATCCAGGTAAACATTCTCATCGTTAAATTTTTCCATTGTTTTTAATATAATTTACGATTTTTCAAGACGTACGTACTCAAAATGGGCAATCTGCTTAGTCCTTGAACACTTGAAAGTCACAAAATTGCTCAAAGCTTATACCTATCGATATTTGAAGGAGTAAACATTTCGACTGGATTTGGTACCTATTTAAATTTTATGCCTCTTTTGATTGGTAATTTATTCAACTAGAAAGTTCTCAATAAATTTTACTTCAATAGTCAGGCATGTGTATTTAGTAGAATAAGCAAAGATGAATTTGTAAAATTGTAAAGTAGATATCAAACTCTAGATAAGTGTTTGAGTAATCAAAAGTGGATTCGAATCAGTGGCCAAAGAATGCAAATAGATATTTGGATATTATTTTTCTTGTATACTGATAAACTGAGTTATTAACTTCTCGAAATTCAAAATTATAACCCCGATGAAAAATTAGAGAAAACAATAAATTTATTGAAAACAAAAGCTACCTATTAATTACAATACATACATGACTGAAAGAAAAAAATTGAATTTTAGCTTTCAGCTTTAACAAGTTATTAATACCTGAGCAATCTTTACAGGTAAGTAAATGAAATTAAACTAGACAAAAGTAACAGCATTAAGTATTGCCAACAGATTATTAGCTATAATCTATAGCATTTAAAATTATACAAAGGGGCAAGTAACATTAATTGCCTCGTAATAATTCTGATTCAAAATCAAGAAAAATTTAAATAGGTATTAAAAATTTCAAGTTACCTAAAAGGAGAAAAGAAATTTACACGGATAGGTCATTCAGAACTTAAAAAATACAGATTACAGAACAAAGCTTTTCGAGAATGTTTCCACGAAAGCAGAAACTTACGGCTAAAATTTCTGAAAAAATCTCCGAATTCAATGAAAAACTTGAAACAAAATTAACTTAGGAATGCTCAATTAAATTTTTTATCACAGGCGGAAAAATCTCTCACAAATTCATACTGGGTTAATTTTTTTTTTTTTTTTTTATGAACAAGATGAGATGAGTTACTCTTGGTTTGCCAGTAGACTATATTTTTTAACGAGAACACGATAGGACACACTGGAACACGATTCAACCCTGCATTTTGTTCAGCAGTTACAGTCAGACTCGAATCAACTGGGGCTCCTTTTCCCCTCATGTGCCAGCACTCATTTTTACCCTCTCCAGTATACACCTTGACGGATGGTGAGTCGCACATCCTCCCCGGTCCTCGTACTACCTGAGGCTCCGCAAGTCCACACACAGGTACGGGGTTTTGAACAGAGCGCCAAGAGACGATGAAAAGGAGAAAGGCCCGACGCCACCAGTACCTGTTGGCTGGCGAGTTCGCTCGGTTCGTTGTGGTGGGGGAAGGCAGCCGAGGGGGGTCAAGCCCCAGTTGATTTGGGTTTGACTATAGTCAGCTTAGTTAGAGCGTTCCATCAGAACGGAATAAAATGGAACAGAACTAGCCAACCACTCTGAATAGTCGGCCCACCAACCACAAATAATCTAAACCAACCAAGAATAACTGAAAGTTACCTGTTCCATCTTCTTCCATGTAATGAAAAAATTAACTTAATAGAAGCCATGATCTGATAACTGACTTTTGAGAGTGGTTGGCTTGTTCCGTTTCGTTCCAGTGGAACACTCGAACTGCGCTGGCTAATCATAGTAAAAATAATACAGAGTTCAATTGTGCTCCACCTTGTTCCGAAAAAAAAAATTCACAATAGAATATATTTAGGGTAAAAAGGACACACACGGTTAACAAACTTACAAAAAAAGAAAGGCACCTGGAACCAAAGGAACCCAACAGACCTAAGCGGCAATATAAAAAAATTAACGCAGGAACAAACAATCCAAGGGAAAAAAATCCCTGACCTTTCCCCAAATGTGAAGAATTCCCTGGCATTTCCCCATTTTTCCGGTGGTTGAAAATCCTGTAATTGTACCTTAAAAAATTGATCATGTATTGTAGCTACTGTCCAGTGGCGTCGCATGCCATCTGGCACCAATGCGACTCCTCCATTCAAACGCATTCAACATATCAAATTTTCCTTGTGCACTGTGCACCCCCTGAATTCAACCTTTTACAAGAGTTTAAATGGATAGAATACACTGTTGCCAGATTGCACGCGACACCACTGCTACTGTCTCTTAACTAAAAGATAATGTAAAAGTCAGAGTTTGAAAAAAGCGATTAAGAACAGAAAAAGGAAGTAAAAGGAAATAAATCGGAAAAATGAAGAAGGAAAAAGAGAACGATCAGAGATGAAACAAAAAAATGAACTGGTGGAAAAATAAATAGCAAGAAGGAAAACCAAAAGAAAAAACAGTCTATAAATTAACCCTCACCGGCCAGCAGCCCCAGCAGGTCCGCGGCCATGGTTGCGCCGCCAATTGAGGAACAAGTTCCCCGAGTGTCCACTAGAGCCCGCCACGAATATAGCCGACATTGGACCCTGCAAGAAGTCGAACTTTCGTGTTGAATATATCCAACATTGGACCTGAACGAGAGTTTTACGCTGTCGGATACACATCCAACACTGGACCAGTTAGGATTAATTTCAGAATACTTCGAAGGATATTGCCTGAGAGACTTCTTGTTTGATAAATCAGGTTAAAAACAAATGAGCTAAAGCGATAGAGAGGATTTGTCGGACATTTGGTTGAGGCAGCCATGATCGAAATCTTTTATAGACGTTTTTCACACAGGCTCGGTTTGTTTGCCTCACTTTTTTTAACCTTTAAATTTTAGATAAATAGATAGATAGATAGATAGAGGGTCTACCGTCCTAGCTGTAGAGATAGCTCTTGGGCGGGTGTTTTACCACAAACAATAGACCTGTTTCAGGGAGAGAGCGCTTGGGCCTAGCCGCATGCCGAATACTCTGCGTAAGAAAGGACTACCTGCAACCAGCATGGATAGTGGCAACGGTTGCAGTGAATTTTTTTTTTTTTTTTTTTTTTAAAAAATTGTGAAAAAAAGGTACAAACAAAATTGGTTATAAACAAAAGTGCAAGTGTTTTAGAGTGGCTATCTGGACACAGAAATAGATAGAACTGTTTCTTCTGAAAGGATTTGCACAATAAAGAAACTGACACATGACAGAAATATGCACATTTTTCTCACCTGGATAGTTTTATTAGAATTCTGTGTCCAGATAGCAACCCTTAAACACTTGAACTTTGGTTTAAAACCACTTTCCACTGGATTAGTTACAGATTTCAATTTAAGGTTAAAAAATATGAGACAAAAAAAACCAGAATCAGACTGCCCATGCTGCCTCACTTTGAGATAGGACTTATAATATAACATGAACCAGCCTCTCTATCGCTATAGCTCGTTGAGATAGACTCATTGAGCGGGAGCATCTAATAATATCTCAAAAAGAGGATAGAGAAAGTGACAAAAACTTATTAGGGAAAATTTTCTAGGGTGTAAAGTTGAAACACATTTTTACTAAGAGCGGGGCCAATGGTACGTTTAGTGGTACCAAATGTTATAGAGGCTAGCATATCTTGGCGTCCACCCTTTTTAAAGGCAGTAACTAGGCTTTTGGGAGTAGGATACTTGTCTGTAATTGCCACGGCTTTTTCAACAGACATGCCGTACAACTGTAAAAGTTGTTTGATGAACATTTCTTTAACTGTATAGTTCCGAACTTTGCTCATACCCTTGGAAAAATCTTTGAAAGTCATCAGAGACACAAAATCACTGTGAACATCAAAATCAGGTAAAGATGATTTTTCGCAACTAACAATTGTTTTGTCCTTAAATTGTTTGCTCAGGAGACTTGTGAGAGTCGACAGATATGCAGCAGAGTGTTTATAATCAGAAGTATATTTCAGCTGAAAATTATCGACAACATAAGTGTTGACGGCTGCTTGATGCACGGTAGTTTCGGGTAGTCCGTAGTGCCCTCCATAAGTTTCTACCAGATATATGAGCTTTTCGATGCCACTTTGCTTCAGTCGGAGCTAAAGTAATCAACAGCAAAAAAAGAGGTAAATACGATTATGAAGGGTAAGACAAAATGTGACCTTAAAGCCCTTAAAAAACAAGGAAAGGGAAAAATGAGAACTGTCAAAAGTAAGTCTGTTTCACATAAACTAAATCTGCAGATCATTCTAATCAATCTAAGCAAAATTTCTCATACGGTAAGATTTTTACTTTAAGCCCCATTCAATATTTTCAAGCTTTCAGTTTGGAATGAAATTATCAATGAAACCATCTGAATTCTCAAACTTCATACTGTCACTTCAGAAACAACCCCAGCAATTTGCCACTTAGGGAGGAATTTAGTGATAGATGGTGGCGCACTCTGTGGGACAACATACAACACTTTCACTACGTTGTCTGTACAACAGCAAAAAGTATCACAATTCATTAAACTATGCTGTTTTAAAGAGTTCTTATGGACAGAAGCCACTTTTTTTTTGCATTTCCAGAAGAGTCGTTGAAATGTACATCAGCAGGGTTGATACTTAAACAACGATGAGACAAAACTAAACTGGTCCATCACTGGTACAAGTCAAAAATCTTTTTCAATGTAACCACACAAATTTGCATTTTGCATGGAATGTAAGCCTTGAAATCTTGAAGAGTGGTTTGAGCGCTATGTTTCAAGTGCTTAAGGACACTTCTGATTTTTAGAAAGAGAGATTTGAAGACTCACAGTCAAAAATAATGTCTTTATGACACGGTCGATTCCCACATGAAATGATGAAATGAGAGGGAATTTGAACAATCAGTTTTGCTGCCCAGTAAATGAATGTCAGAGTAAAATTAACAATAGTTAAAGACAAACCTTTTGCTCATGAAAACGCCCATCTTTGATACTGCACGCAAAATCATCCATTCTTTTTCTTTCAACAATGTATGGTAGGACTACTTCAGCACTAGAGTTTTTATCTCTCGCTATCCACAGATAATCACCGACTTTCAAATGACGAACCTCATACTTGGTCTCATTGTTATCAAGAGCAAGTAAGAATGGCTTTTGGAGACGGCTGAAAAAATCCACAGAGAAAAATTAACAAAACGCAAGAGATATCATATAACAATAAAATTGGGGCAGTTGTGGTGGAGAGAAGGGTGAAGTGAAGACTAAAGACTAGTTTTTTTATTTGGCGCACAACGAACTACAATGAACCTCAACAAACCACACTGGTACCAGAGACGAATAGAGACCCAGCACAAAGCTAGCGACAGGTATCCACTTTCCCAGCTCAAATTTGGTCGGAACTCATCAAAACAACAGCTAGCTGTTGCCTACTGTTGACTGATGAACGCGTGGTTTGCATTCCCAAAGCAAAACTTGTTTCCGTTTCCGGGACCTCAGACCAATCACAGACTTTCTTTGAGCTCACCACTCAACAGCAGCCAGTGTTTATTGTTGCAGCCAGTGACTCCCGAACAAAAATGAGAGCACTTTCTAACACAGGAAGTATACGGTGAACTGGGTCTCTATTTGTCTCTGACTGGAACACTCTCATTTTTTTACTGCGGTTAGCCATCGCAGTTGAAGTGTTCCATCAAAACATTGGCTTTTAACACACATATACTTTGCATTCATCTCTTTTTTTGAAAGCTGACCATACATAAAAAAAATAAATAATGTAGCTTTGAAGATTTCCATAAACACAGACTACCTAGTTCATTAGCAACCACTTTCTCAATTTCAACTATTCTACTCTTTAGATGCTGATTAAAGAATTTCTTTTCACTCCATTTTATGTTTTTTTTTAAAAAATATCGTTGTTCGCTGCACATTCCTTTTTGTTTGATCTTTAATGATGAGATTTCCCGCCATCTATGAAGAGTCCTGCTAGAGCTCGTTTCAGAAGAGTAGGTGCACCTAAACCATAAACTTTGACGAATTTTTGATTTTCATTCCTTTAAATCAAAATATAACTTGCTTCCAACCTTAAACCTTTGATTTTTAAGCAATCCTCAATGATTAAGCCAACGCTTAAATTAGTTTTCATTAATTTTCATTTCGTAACATGAGAAATAATGATGGAAAATCCAAAGATTATCGGTCTGGGTGCGCCTACACTTCTGAAACGAGCTCTACCATAGAATCATCCGAAAGATTACCCGAAACAAACTAGAATGAAGATTTTTTATGAGAATCAAGATTAACGGAAATAAAAAAAACTCACCTGTTTGTTTCTGCATTGTCTACCAGTAAAATAATTTCGAAAGTATCCGGCATGAAAATATGCATATCTTCAGCTTGACTGCTTGATTGAGAGCAACTGGAAGACTTCTGTGAACTTGCTTTCTTCACTGATGATTTTGATGATGATGATGAATTAGAAGACTGACTAAAAGTAACTGACTGCTCCGATTGGAAATCCATGTTGCCTTTTCTGCGTCTAGAATTAGAAGTCAACGAAGAGAGAGATGTTTGACTGGAAGATAATGGTTCTTTGATTTGCAAATCAAAATTGTTTTCGTCATGATCAGAAGCTTTGACTAGTGATGAGGGAAGAGATGAAAGGCTGGAGGATAATGGTTTCTTGAACTGCGCATCAAATTTATCTTTCTGTTGAGAACTTTTGAAAAGTGTAGAAGGAAGGGATGACTGGCTGGAAGCTGATGGTTCATCAAATTCGAAATCAAAGTTGTTATCTTTATGTTTGGAGCTTTTGAAAAGTGTAGACGGAAGGGATGACTGGCTGGAAGCTGATGGTTCATCAAATTCGAAATCAAAGTTGTTATCTTTATGTTTGGAACTTTTGAAAAGTGTAGAGGGGAGGGATGACTGGCTGGAAGCTGATGGTTCATCAAATTCGAAATCAAAGTTGTTATCTTTACATTTAGACGTTTTGGGTATTGATGAAGAAAGGGATGACTGGCTGGAAGCTGAAGGTTGCGTGGATTTGAGATCAAAATTGCCACTTTTAGGTTTCAAAGCTTTAAAAGTTGATGAAGCCTGACTGGAAGATATCGGTTGTTCATAATCAAAATTGTTCTTTTTGCTTACAGAAGATTTTGACTGAGAAGAAGACCGAGATGACATACTCTGAGAAGGTGATGGATCAAATTCAAAATCGAAATTATTTTCATTGCATACAGACGATTTTGATGACGAAGAAGAAACAGGTGACTTATCAAGTGAATGCAGTTGTTTAAAATCAAGATCTAAGTTATTTCTTTGGCGTGAGGTATTGCGTTTGGGAGATCTGAATACAGAAGAAGTAAGAGATGATTGACTGGGAGAAAGTGGCTGATCAAATTCCAGATCGATAAATTTTTCTTTGCGTTCAGGAGATTTGAATACGGAAGAGGCAAGAGGTGATTGACTGGGAGAAAGCGGTTGATCGAATTCTAGATTAACAATAATTTCTTTGCGTTTGGAAGATTTTAATTGTGAAGAGTATAGAGATGATTGAGTGGAAGAAAGTGGTCGATCGAGTTCCAGATCAATAATTTCTTCTTTGCGTTTGGGAGATTTAAATACGGAAGAGGCGAGAGATGATTGACTGGGAGAAAGCGGTTGATCGAATTCTAGATTAACAATAATTTCTTTGCGTTTGGAAGATTTTAATTGTGAAGAGTATAGAGATGATTGAGTGGAAGAAAGTGGTCGATCGAGTTCCAGATCAATAATTTCTTCTTTGCGTTTGGGAGATTTAAATACGGAAGAGGCGAGAGATGATTGACTGGGAGAAAGTGGTTGATCAAATTCCAGATCAACATTATTTTCTTTATTTTCGGAAGATTTGCATGGTGACAAGGAAAGAGAAGACTGACTAGGAGAAAAAGGTTGATCGAATTCAAAATTTAAGTCATTTCCAGTATGCGTGGTAGATTTCAATGGTGAAGAAGAGGGAGACCACTGATCAGGAGAACGCCTTTGGTCAAAATCAAGATCAATGTTATTTATTTTGCTTGTGGGAGGTTTGAAAGGTGAGGAAGCCGGGGGAGAATGACTAGGTGAAATTGTTCGATCCAGTTCAAAATCAAAGTCTTTTATATCTTTGTTAGTTTTGGATTTGAAATTTAATTCATTCTCAGGGCGCGTGGAAGATTTCAAAGGTGAAGAAGAGGGAGACCACTGATCAGGAGAACGCTGATGGTCAAAATCAAGATCAATGTTATTTATTTTGCTTGTGGGAAGTTTGAAAGGTGAGGAAGCCGCGGGAGAATGACTAGGTGAAATTGTTCGATCCAGTTCAAAATCGAAGTCTTTTATAGCTTTGTTAGTTTTGGATTTGAAATTTAATTCATTCTCAGGACGCGCGGAAGATTTCAATGGTGAAGAAGAGGGAGACCACTGATCAGGAGAAGGCTGATGGTCAAAATCGAGATCAATGTTCTTCATTTTGCTTGTGGAAGACTTGAAAGATGAGGAGGCGGGAGGAGACATTGTCCGATCCAGTTCAAAATCAAAGTCTTTTAAATCTTTGTTAGTTTTGGATGTTGATGCGCCAGAATATGGACTGCTGGAAAGAATAGTTGGTTTGGATTGGATACCGAAATTATCATCTCGGCCTTTGGGAGATCTAGGTGAGTCAAAGTTGACCTGGAACAGAAAAGAAAATACTGATATTTAACTGGAAACTAGCTTGTACATCAAGAACAAGAATCTACACACAGCAAAATCTTTCTTATTCATAAACTCAACGAAAATCAATTTCGATGGATGCTTTGGAAATTGCATCATCAAAGTGAAAGGATACCCAGTTAAAGAATGAGCAGAATACCTTATAAAAGTCAATTGAAGCAATGCTCAAAATCTTCAGTGGTAAAAACACAAATTTCACAGGCTGGAAATAAAGCAGCTAGGTTTCCAGGAAGTAAGGCAAAATGTTGCTTCGGATCTATTCACCTCAGTCTTCCCTTGCTGACAATACGACTGGGACTAAAATGATTAAAGGGGGTCTGAAGGTCTCCCCCAGAATTTTAAAGGAGTTCTGGGGGTCTCCCTTGAATATTAAAGGGGGGTCCAGGGGTCACCCCCAGCATTTTAAAGGGGGTCTGGGGGTCACCCTAGATTGAAAATGGTGTGAGAAAGTGTTCGTAGGGTATTCCCTACAGTTTATTACTTCTAGGGACCCTTGTTTTGTGCTCACTGGGGGCTGACATCTATGTTGCAAAAGCATAAAAATCCAGAATATGTGGAGCCAGACCATTTGATTCATGCCATGAACTCAACTTTGCAAAAAATTGACTTACAGCAGTTACACGACTCATTCCAAAAATGTATAGGGTCTTACTTTTTTCAAGACCTAATTTCTTTTATTTCTATTCAACCAATAATAGGTCTATGGCAAACTTTTGCTTTGACAAATTTTAATGAGCACTAATTCTAAGTTGATGCAAAAGTAGGAGTGGGTTTGAAAGAGCTTCACTCCTTAGTTAAAGAACAGAAAACGGAAAGTCTCGTTTTTTATGCCACCACTGGAAACTATTCCCTGTATCTTTCCACTTTGGCTACTGTTTGAGCAGCAGATTCAAGACGGTCGTTTCGGCTGATCCCATGAACCAACACGATAACTCTTTCATTACCGTGAGATTAGCCAATCTAACAACGCTAAATACTCTTAGTGTCATCATAATAAATCACATAAAATTCAGACAGCTATCAGTAGTTCGTTTCATAGGTATATTGTTTGTTTACAGGATCAATCAAAAAAGTCATTTTGAATATGCCACACAAATAGTATCCTATGAGAAAATATACAGGACTACACAGTATCCGGAGAGGGCTTCAGATAAGAATTTTCCGTTTGCTATAATTGAATTCATGAGTGAGCTTCGCAGTCATTTTAAGCAAACTCATCGATATTTCTGCATAATTTTACATAAGAATCAATGCTTAAAGGATGTGGTACAGTCCTTATGGAAAACTGTCAGCCGTTAAATTTAATAAATTTGGCATCATTTTGTTCAACTCGTTGTCCTGATCAAAAGTTCTCATAGGCCCGAAAATTTTTCATCGGAAATTTTTGAGATAATCGAGCTTAAAGTTTGTGCAAATCTCGACATTTACAACAAATTCGCTCAAGCATGACCTTCCTCCCTAGTGAGCGGCTCACCGCAAACTGGCGAGGGCTGCTGCTCCTTTTGCTCACACTCCGTCCGGAATAGAAGCCCACTTTCACCAACGACAAACGCTCACATATGGTCTCTCTCTAACAGACAGTGAAAGAGAAAGTCATGAGCAAAAGGAATGGCAGCCATCGCCACTTTGCCGTGAGTCACTCACAAGGGAAGAAGGTCTTGCTTGATTGCCATGCAAATTCGTTGTAAATGCCGAGACTTGCGCAAACTTTAAGCTCGACTATCTCAAAACCTTCAAAAAAAAAAAAAAAAATCCAGCCTGTGAGACTTTTGGATCAGGACGACGAGATGAACAAATGATGCCAAATTTATCAAATTTAACCATAGGCACTTTTCCATATAAGGACTGTGCGACGTCCTTTGCTGCTGCAATGGTTCACAACAGACTCATTGTAATATGCAAACAAAACATGAAATTACCTGAGATAGTAAATAATCATCTTCTTCATTGCCAAAATAAAGATCTGATAATGCTCCAGAAGTGTTTTTAGGAGAGGATTTTTTATCATCATCATCGTCATCGTCATCATCAATCAAAATTGGAGGAGGCAACTCCATTGCATCCTTCTTCTTTGAAATATCAGCACCCTTACTGATTCCAACAGTACTGGAGACATTGGGGATAGACTTTTCTGGCAGTTTCTTTGAACGGTTACGAGAAACTGAATTTTTAGGTGAGAGCGAACGTTTTTGAGGAGACTTAACTGCAAACGAAGACAACTTTTCTCTTTCTTCACTAAGGCTCCTTCTTGCAAACGCCAGTCGCTTGGAGGGTAATTTTTCTGTGATATCTATTTCGCTATCATCTGACAGTGAAAAAGATAATGCCGAGTCATCTCGGTGGGCAGCAAATTTATATTTGACGCCAGAATTTTTTAGCCTACAATTTGAGGCTGGGGGGTCATCTTCAATATCTGACAGATCGTGAGATGTCCGGGCTCTTGATTGCCTCGATTGTTGCAGTTTACTGTCCATATTTGTTTTCTTCTTGCGTTTAAGACTTTGTTTTTCGGCGACATTAGTGGCTTTAGCATCTCCATCAGAATCGGAGAAGTCAGAAAAAGTTGAAGCGGTTGCTTTCCTTGTTGAACTACTGGTTGAGGGTGGGTTTTTACCTGTACGGCGTGAGTATTTTACAGGTTTTTCAGGCGTGTCATCTAAAATTATGGGTTCAGCTTCCACTGATGATAGTTTACTGGAGACATTCGATGAAAAAGCTCCTCTTTTTGAACTTTCATTCCTGTCTTTCTTGCCCGCATTCTTATGGGAGTTCCAGGTGAGACAGTCTACGTTTTCAGTATCAGATCCTGGTTGCAACAGATTACAGGGACTTGAAGCTGATGATCCTTTAGAAGATCCCTTAGCTTGAGAAAATGAGAAGAAATCTGATGGTGAATATGTTCTGGGAGGAGCTTCGGGAAAATCAAAAGAAGCAGGATCATCTGGATCATCTTCTTCATCAGATAGAAAGGTGTTCGTAACAGCTGAGTATTTTTTTGGTAATTTACGGGAATTTCTCGCTTTTCTCGAAGAGAAATCTGAAGATGAGTATGGTTTGGAAGAAACTTTGGGATTATCAAAAGAAGCTGGATCATCTGGATCATCTTCTTCATCGGATAGAAAGGTGTTTGTAACAGCTGAGTATTTTTTTGGTGATTTACGGGAATTTCTCGGTTTTCTCGGTGATGCTCTGTAACTGAGTGGTGATGATGGGGACTGATTTTGACAAACTCCAGCAGAAGAACTCTGATAATCTGAAGAATCCGCTTCTTCTAACTGTTTTGCTAAAGTTGAACCTTCAACAGTCAGTGAATACCTACAGTAGAAAAAAAGTAAAAATAAGAATAAGTATCAGAGATTAAATAGACTTTTAATCACTTGGGGAGCAGTTTAAAACACAAAATAGGAAAACTCAAATCAGGTGGACTTTAGAATTTCTACTTAAATAGGAATTGTCTGTTCCTCTCTTTCCCATGTAAAATTTTCTCTGGAACCAATGCAGATAGTTCAAAAAACTTTTTTTGGTTGGATTCGTCTATTTACTGTCATTTTCTATTAGAGAAGAGGGTTTGCTTAGAAATTTTTCAGAAAAAATTATTAGTAAGTTTTTAAAAATTTTACCAAAAATAAGTTTGGAAGACACTTTTGAACAAAATTTTAAAAATTTAGTATTTACTAATCATTTTTTCTACAAAATTTCAAAACAACACCTCTTGTCTAATTGTTGCCATTTAATAGATGTATCCAACCAAGTAAAGTCCTTTGAATTATCTTCAATGATTCCTGAAAAAAGTACTGTGATTTTCAAAAGAAAGTCCTCACATCAAAATTGTTCCTGATGAATTTTTCTTTTATTTTTCATCATTTTAAATTTTTTGAGGCATAATGTCACAAGTGGTGGGAATAATGTGAGTCTCTGAAATACCTGAAAACCGCAAAAATTCTCAAATTGGTTAAGAAATGAAATAATGAAGATGAAAGCCATAGTACATAAACGAAACCAAGTTTCAAATGGGAAGAATTGGGACATATGATTCATAAGATGGTAATGATATGAGGGGCCACGAGTCTCCAGAGTTGGACAAAAAGGAAACTATTTAAGTCCAACGAGTCCCAATATTTGGGATTCTTATATTTTTTGAATTGTAATCATTAGTAATCAGAGTATATTTTTAATGAATCAAGGGTCATGACAGTGCAATTATATTATTTGTGACAAAGGGTCCATCCATGTTTCATTTGAAAACAACCTAGATTATCATCGAGTATGGATAGTAAAATTATTTACAAATCCCAAAAATGGGGACTCCTTGAACTGGAATATTGCCTCATTTGCCCTACTCTGCGAGTCATATGCAATCAAAATTCCTGTGACTATTCTCTCTAATCTCGACCTATGACTGAAAAAGGCTAAGAGGACAAGAGGTCTGGCTACATGATAGGGATGGATTTCATCCTAGGAAAATTAAGCTGATGAAGAATTAGCCTTGAAATGAGACCAGTTTATCTACAAAGTATATTATGGCTCGCATTTGCCTCGAGTCACATTGTTATCTGTTATCTACTTTAACTTTTTGTCCACGTTTCATTTCTGTTAAATGACTAATATAAAAAATCAAATCAAATCTGCTAGGCCTGTGAGATGTTTGATGCATCGATGTTTTCCTGCCATCGAATGGATTCGATACTCATGTTGATGTCAATCGATGCATAAAAACTCATTATGTATCGATATTTCGACAAAAAAAAGACTTAAGAGTCATTTTTTCCTCTTAAACCATCTCAAAAGCATAAAAAAGTATCATGATTGTTGGTGATTTTTCATTTGTGACTTGTTAAAATTTGTTTTGATGTAACGATTTGTTGCAACGATAAAAATGACAATGTTTTTGGGACATTTAACTTCGATGCATAAAACTGGACATCGCACAGGCCCAAGGTACTTATATTTGACAGGTATGCTCGACTCGCTTCCCGCGTCATCTTCAGTGGCGCGCAGTTCAAAAAGCATTCCAAGATGGCCGACAAAAGAAGAAAACATTGTATACTCTTTCCAGAAAACATCAGGCTATTTTCTGCTTTTCTGGAGAGGGAAGCCAAATATTTTCTGGAGAGAGTATACAATGTTTTCTTCTTTTGTTGGCCATCTTGGAATGCTTTTTGAACTGCGCGCCACTAAAGATGACGCGGGAAGCGAGTCGAGCATACCTGTTAAATATAAGTACTTTGGCACAGGCCTAAAATCTGCACAGTGAATATTAAAAAAAAATTCAGAATAGAATAATGACATAATTTGTAAATCCTTATACCTAGCAGGTTGTCCAGTTTTTGAGACGAGAGCTTTCTTGATAAGAGTGGACATGCTCGACCAAGCAGTGTAACGGGATCCAGGGTCCGGTTTATAAAATGAAGAATCACACAATGGCTCAGCAGATTTTTGGAGAGCTGCTTTGGTCATGAATCCTGGGTAACTGGGCTTACTTTGATTTTTGTAGAGAGTTATCAAGATGGCATAAGGTCCAGAGCGATACACAGGAACATAGGGTCTACATTGCTTCTTGGAGGAAGGAGACGTGGTAGGGGAATTCCTTTCCTTACTCTGCTTCTGATTCAAATAAAAAAAATATTGTATAGACAGATGAACCAAATAGATAACTCGAATTTGAAACATTAACAGAAGCAGTAGCGGATCCCTGAGGAGGGCACAGGGGTACGTGCCCCCCTCTCCCCCAAAGAAGCCTCAAATTTTACCTCTTTTCAACTGCAAAATAGCCCCAAATTGCTTCCTGCCATGATTCAAATTTCAAATTTTATAGGCGTGCCCCCCAGAAAAATTTTCTGGATCCGCTTCTGAACAGACGTATTGTTATGGTTGTTACCACTCAGATTTTGAGTAGCAAACCATCAAATAGAGGGCAAAATTTGGGTTTCCACAAACCCAGAAGCATGTCAAACATTAGTAAAGTGGCAAGGAAATTACAATTAGCACAACTCCATCGTAATCCATTAAGTATTAACTGAAGAGTAGCCATTTGAAAGAATCTTTGTCGAAATTTTGGACTGATTTGCATGTTTGCGTTGCAGTTGTAGAGAGTAGTGCCACCAATAACATCAACATCAAGTAAGGAGAGAATCCCTGAATGCACGGTACAAATAGACAAGTTATGAATTTGATAAGGAGGTATTTTCAAAACAGCACTTTCAAAGAGCTGCGTTACGGTGATTCCTAATTGACCTGTAGTGACATTCAAATCGTCATTTACAGGAGCTAAAGTCAATTTTTCAAAAATTTTTGAACGAAGAGTTGAGATGGGAGAATCATTGAGAACGAAGAGATGGGACTTCCCTAGTATGACCAGCTCATTCAGCCGCCATATTTGAATTGTTAAACACAGTTAATGAGTAAGTGAGTGGATTTTGAGACTTCTCATTGCTCTCGATGCAACTTTACGTAAGAATCAACCCTTCAAAGCGCTGCAGCAAAAATTGACAACATTGCGCTCATTGTAATTTTCTCCACATTTCACTCAAGCTTTGACTAATTTGGATGAGAGGAAGAAGAAGGAAAAAAAGTGACAACCAAGTGGCGGAAAATGAAAGAACTTACTCTTTTATTATTGGGTTTACTTGCATTTTGCTGCTTGTTACTAATAGGCACTGAAGAGGTAGCAGCATTTTTGGGAGCATTGTCAAAATCAACTGAGGAAAAGAAGAGGAAAAAATCAATACGCAATTTCAACAAGATCATGATTTTGTAAACAACGCACCTCAGAGCAAATTTGCCTTGGTGGTGAAGCCTTGGCTGTAGTCCATTTCAATAGAAAGCTGGAGCTCGACTCTTTCCACTGCAAGTTTTACCCCACTCTCATACCTGCGATGATTCGAGATCCGTCGGGGGAGTGGGGCTCAGGGATTCCTCAATCCTCCCGTCACAATGGATATTGAGGTTTCAGCAGTGTTGTTAAATTTAGGACAACCATCGCAAAATACTTACGCACTTTGATACGACGGGCTCGATATTTTACCTGACCCAAGCTACAGTGTGGCAGCTTAGGGTTTCCTTGCTGCGGAGCCTTTGAATACCTCAATGTCCACTATGACGGACAGGATCCCTAAGCCCTACTCGCCCGGCGGGTCTCAAGTCATCACAGTTACTAGAGAGGGGGTAAAACTCGTAGGGGAAAGAGTTGAGCTCAAGCTCTATTCTATTGAAACGGACAATAGTGCCGGAAGCTTACAAGGTACAACTTTCATGTTCACCGAAAGAGATAAATTACAAAGAATGAACGGAAATAAGACTAATTAAAGATATATTTCTTTCATAAAAACATTTTTTTCCTCTGTTCATTCCCTCCACTTTCAATGAAAGGAGATGAAGGGGGAAAATGTGTTTACGAAAGAACTGCATCTTCAAAGAGGCTCCATCTTTTGAGGGGAAACGCCCCATGACCTTAATATTTTTTCGATGGGGAAAATAATCATTCTTTCAAGACAATTGATTAGAGTATTCCAAGTTGCTTATTTGCTTTAAATAATAGTTTAATGTAGTGGTTAAGCGTAAAATTTTGAAAAGTTGCACTTTGCCTCTTCAAGGTGATTCCAGGCGAAGTTTGTCCAGAATTGTATCCGATGGATAGTGCCACTAGTGCTGCTCAAAAAGTCAACACTGCTGAAATTGAAGAATTTATGTCAAAAGTACAAATTTGAGGAATGCCAGCACCTGCAAACATACCTAAGAAAGATATCTTGACAGTTCCAAGTTGAAATACTCAAAAATAAAGCCAGAAATTATGAAATACAGAAATTCCCATAGGTCTCAATAAGAGCGAGTGAGACAGATAGACAAATCACTTGCACTCACTTTACTTATGGCGAAACAAATTTCATAGCTTACGACTTGAATTCTTGACCAATTTTGGTTGTTTTGGGCTCAAAATATCCATGAAAAATTTGTTGCAGGTGCTGACGTTATTGGATTTTGCGTTTTTTCTTTGTTTTTAATTTAACCTTTTGCGGTCTCATTTTTTTTTACGCCGCTAGCGCAGTGGGCAACCTCCACACTATATGAGAATGAAACGGCTAAAAGTTTCCGAGAACACCTATAGAGTGCACATGCTCTGGAGTTGTTGGGGCTGGCCCCACGCAAGACTCAGCAGAGCGAAACTTTACTGTCGGGTCAGCCCTGACATGCGACCGCAATGGGTTTTTTATGATGTCGGGCCTGACCTGACACACGACCGCAAAGGAATAAAATGCTAAAAACACGACTTTCCCCAAGAGCGATTAGTGGCACTATCCATCAGATTGAAATCTGGAACAGTTACACCTGGAATCACCTTAAACCCTAGAAAAGGGTTGAATTCTAAGGTGCTCGATGCACACCCTATGATCAATAGTTCCATAATTTTCATGGGTTTAAAAGGAAAAATTGCAATGATGTCAAACTGTACACTTTGTCATGCATTAAATGTACATAAAACAAAATAAAATATTGAGAGGAAGGCATGATGGATATAAATTGCAGAGGAGGGTAAAAAATCAAAATGAAATTTTTCTTACGATCAGGATGTGTCTTGCGATATTCTTCCAACTTTTTATCTAATCTAGTGCATAAACCATTTCCAAAATTTTCGAGAATTAAACATTCTCTTCCACTTTTTAGAGGTACTGGATATTTATTCAGCGATCTTAGAGCCTAGAAATAATGAATCAAGCAAAGGCAATGAGTAAGAAGCAAAAAAATTTGAGCAATATTCAATGAAGACTTGTGACTTGATTTAATATTTTAGACCACCAGAAGGAATATAATTTGTAAAGACAAGTAATAAAAAAAGAGCAAGCGGCCATTCAACTCACTTCTTGAACATTGCATTTGAATGGTATTAAAGATGAAATGGTTAATTAGTCTTTCCTCGATTTTGAGAAAATTGAGTTTGAAAGGTCAGTAACTTTTTTAGAAAAAAAGTTCTTGAATCTTTCAAGAACTATTCAATATTTATATGATAGAAAAGTAAACGCCAAAGAATGATCAAAGTGGAGACTAAATGATTTTCATTTTTTTGGAAGTAATATTCCAGAGGAAATGTCACATTGTCAGCGAGTAAAAGTTGCAGTGGATAAATCCAAAGCAAACCATCTGTGCATTCTCATCAGCTAAAACCAAGACACTGAAGGGGCACGCGGTACCAGTAAGCAAGACAAGCGTTGCCTGCCCTAAGGTTATCAGAATTGTTCAAAACTACCTGTTAAAGCCATAATAAGGTTCAGTCAACAAATTGAATAATGTCAGTAGCTTCTTACATTTGGTTGAAGTAGGCAACCTGCAATCAGGGCATCGGACCGCAGAAAAAATCGGTTCGGGTTCGGTTCGCGGTTCACACTTCACGAAAAAAAAGGTTCGCGGTTCGGTTCGGGTTCACGCGACTTTCCGGACCGCTCCGAACCGGTTCAGACATTTGTGAACCGGTTCGGAGCGGTTCGGAGAAAATTTGGTCGAGTTCGAATATTTTCTCACTTCAAACCAGAATATTTTCCCCTTCTTTCTTTTCTCAGAACATTACTATTACCGTGACTACCTTCGTTTTCTCAAAATGCATTAGCCGCAGTCTCACGTAGAAATCACCTGGTTTGTAGCAAGTGGGCGCTGACTACAACCCGCGTATCACGTGACTCGGCATGCCACAGACTTTTGAGACCCTCATAACTTCAAACGAATCAGCAGACCAATCAACGTTCAGTTGCTTCAAACTAGTTTAGATGCGTGACTCTGTGTAATCTTTCTATGCGAAAAGTTTGCGATTTTGAGATCCATCGAGTACCTACTCAGTACTCACAGAGTAAATGCTCAAACTTTTTGCTCTTTTCCCTTTACAGGTTTTTTTTCAAGACCTCGTTTCTAAGCCGTTGAACCGGTTCGAACCGGGTTCAGCCAGTCGGTTCGGTTCGGGTTCTCCGCCTCAGTGGAAAAAAGGTTCGCGGTTCGGTTCGCGGTTTGTAAATTCAGCGGTTCGGAGCGGTTCGGTTCGGTCCGATGCCCTGCCTGCAATACATATCAAAATGAACGCAAGCATTGCTGGTGGCCTACCTGAGCTAAAATCTAAGGCATCGACTGACATTATTTAATTCGTTGACTGTATCTATAGTAACGAGAGGAGGAAGTACTTAAAGGTGATTTGCTCTCATATTGTTACAGTTTACTGATTAATATCCATTACTATCATACTTCTATGTGATCTTTTCATTGACCCTATAGTTTATAGGTAATACTTATACAGGGTGTTGAAAAACTGTTCCCGAATATTTCAGGGGCGGATTCTACAGGTCAAAATAAGACTTTTGTTTCCTATAAACATGGATCCGAAATTGCAGTCTTTTCGAGTTACAGTGTTGCAAAGTTTCCAAAAAACAAATTGAAAAATTGTCATAACTCCCTCATGAATTTTTCTTAATGCTTGTAAATAGGTACTCTAGTGTAGTTTCAGGCGTTCTTGCCGATTTTGGCCGTGAAAATTCTGTACGCAAAAATTTGAGGGGGTTATGGGGGTTTTTCTTGATTTTTCTCACTTTTTTAAGGCCAAATTATGTGAAAACATGCTTTCAGATTCATTGAACCCAAAAACGATTAGCATTACTCAAAAGGTCGTAAAAAAGTATGCATTTTTATTCCTTACAAGTTTTTCCAATTCGTAAACCATTTCCGAGAAAATCGTCCCTGAAGTTGGAGAAGTCGGCCAAGAATTGACAGAATCAAAGAAAAGGCGACCTCTCCAACTTCAGGGACTATTTTCAAGGAAATGGTTTACGAATTGGAAAAACTTGTAAGGACTAAAAATGCATACTTTTTTACGACCTTTTGAGTAATGCTAATCGTTTTTGGGTTCAATGAATCTGAAAGCATGTTTTCACATAATTTGGCCTTAAAAAAGTGAGAAAAATCAAGAAAAACCCCCATGACCCCCTCAAATTTTTGCGTACAGAATTTTCACGGCCAAAATCGGCAAGAACGCCTGAAACTACACTAGAGTACCTATTTACAAGCATTAAGAAAAATTCATGAGGGAGTTATGACAATTTTTCAATTTGTTTTTTGGAAACTTTGCAACACTGTAACTCGAAAAGACTGCAATTTCGGATCCATGTTTATAGGAAACAAAAGTCTTATTTTGACCTGTAGAATCCGCCCCTGAAATATTCGGGAACAGTTTTTCAACACCCTGTAGTGAAGATCTTCAATCAATGGTTGAGCACTGATTTTAATACCTAAATTGTGAGAAAATAATTTAATTAAACACTCCCCTAAAACCCAAGTAATTTTTGATGATTTCTCTGTCATTTGACTGAACTTGAACTAACAAGGGGAAGGCAAAGGTGGGCCCGCTCCAAATGGAACGGGACTTGCGCAAAAAGATAGTCTTTGGGGTCCTAATGAAGGGGCTTACAGCACTTTTTGTGAATGGGCCCCTGAATTTGCAAAATTTTGATTTTAAAATGAGCCCCTGGGACGGCGGATCATTATGTAGCCGAGAATCATAGCCCTCCTTACAAGCAGAGTCGTGGAGTAGCGGCAGTGTCGTGGACTCCGGATTGCAACATCCCGAGTTCGATCCCTGCTGCCAGCGTATATTTTTTAATGATATTTATGCTCATTTTCATTTCCCTTGTTTTTTTGTTTCTTTTTTATTTTTTGTTTCTTTTTTATTTTTTATTTCTCGTTTGTTTTTTGTTTTTGTTTTTTTTTTTAACGCCGTTTGAATCGAATTATTCCGTGGCTTTTTCATCCCGTACATAGTTACTGCTGCTATATACTTGTACACAGAAGTTAAGAAAATATTAAAAGTATCAAACAGAAAGTGTAAATTGGTCGACAAAACTTTTTTGCGCCCATTTTTTCCAACGGTGTTATTGTCTTTCTTTTTCAATATTTTCTCAACTTCCACGTAAAAACACGGTGTAGTAACAGTGCATATTCACGATGAAAAAGCGGCGGAGTAATTTGATTCAAACGGTTAAAAAATGAAACAAAAACAAAAACCAAACAAATCAAACAAGAAACAAAGAATAAAAAAGAAACAAAAAACACGGTAAAGGAAGATGAGCAAAAATATCATGAAAATATACGCGCCGGCAGTAGGGATCGAACTCGGGACATTGCAATCCGGAGTCAACGACACTGCCGCTACACCACGACTCTGCTTGTAGGAAGGGCCATGATTCTCGGCTATATAACGATCCGCCGTCCCAGAGGCTCATTTTAAAATCAAAATTTTGCAAATTCAGGGGCCCATTCACAAAAAGTGCTGTAAGCCCCTTCATTAGGACCCCAAGGACTATCTTTTTGCGCAAGTCCCATTCCATTTGGAGCAGGCCCACCTTTGCCTTCCCCTTGTAAGTGCTTAAGAAGTAAAACAAAGGTTTTTCTGAGAGGAGTCTCAGAATAGTCAGAACACCTGCTCATCTTTGTAATACGTATTCCCTGATATCCACCGCACGCCACTGGGACACTGATTAGTGATTATGTACAATAGTCAAATTAGGAAATAGAATGGAGAATCCTTAAGCCCTTAAGGGTCAGAATCACAGTAGTGAGTCATTTTAAATTTAAACGAGATCCAAGAATTGTCGAAAATGATCCAAAACAATTACCGGTACAGTTGTGAGATGAAACTGTTTTGTTTAAAAGATAAAATAAAAGGAAAATTTAGCCAAACTGCTTTTTTTATTACCTTGCCGTAGCAGTACTGGAGATTGGAATTCTTTGCAGTAGCTTCTTCTTTCCACTCTTCTAACCATTGCGTAAAAAGAGGATTTGGACATTTGTAGGAAATTTTGGTACGTTTGGTAGACTGTGCCATTATATAAGGAGAGGCGAAGTACTATGAGAGGTTCAGTTAACGGAAAGAAACATTTCTATCTGCAAATAGATGCCTGTAAAAGATCAAAAAAATCAATCTGTGCATTCTAGTTTATTGGCTCAAATATTCTGATCAATTTCTTCTACCTTCACTAAATCCTAGTTACCAGCGCTGATGAAGGAGTTCACCTCGTTCCATCTCAGAGGGCAATTCACAACAAGAAACTGTACGTGACTTTGATCAGTGGTACCTTTAGAAGGTAATGGAGCCTAGCCTTCAATACCAAAGAGTTCAAAATTGGAAGACTGGAGGTTTCCTGACAGTTTTGCTGATTTATATTTTACATTACAAAAAAAAATAAAATTGTGAGACAAACTACTTTTTTGTGCTTTCTACTAAGGAAAACTTAGCAACGTCCGTACTTAGCACACGTCCTCACTTGATCAAATCTTAAAATCAGAGGATGGCGAACTGATGATATTGTGCAACACACAACTGTCAGAGGTTGTTTCAAAAGTGTTGGCAGCTGACAGCTCTTTGTTTACATGCGCAGTAGGCCGGTTCAGCGCTTCTCACGCAGGCCGGGAACGCACTCCCGAACTTCGATCAGCATAGCGAACGGAAATACGTCCGTCCGTGCATATAAACAAAGAGCTGTCAGCGGCCAACACTTCTGAAACAAGCTCAAGCAGTCTGTTACCACTTGCAAACCGTACTCTGTCTTTCTTAGTTGATTCTTACTCTCTCCTTGCTTCTGAGCACTGCATCAAAAAGATATGGTTCGGATAAGCGAAGAGTTTTTGAAATTTAAGTCAAACATGACACAAACAAAAAAGGGGTAGTTTTGTATAAATGGGTGGTAACAAGACAGCTATCCTATGATCAGCAGTATGACTTCTCCTATTGAAGCAGACACAGATTTGTCGCAGGCTTGCTGCACATGAACAATGCAAAAGATCAACATCCAGGCTGTCCCAGAAGAGATTAGATTTGACAGTTCTATCGCTGTCATGAAATCATCAGCTTCCGACTGCCACTTTCGTGACCTGCTCAGTCAGGAGCAGTTAGAAGCTGATGTTATCATTCTAGCCGTACAGTTGCCAAGTCCTATCATTCTTCGGATAGTCTGTAACTCTCTAGAATTGACCTCTGGCTATGCCCCTCATTTCGGGGGTTTGTTGTTCTCCCTGCTTGGATAAGTAATAAACAACAAAAGGATATTTTTTCTGCAGGATCACCGAGTCTCTTGTGAGTTGTGATGGCATAGAATAAGTATTACTTCGTTATTCTATGGTGATGGGGGAGTAGGGGACTCAACCAGCAGTATAGTAAGATGTCACTAGATGCCACAGAAATTTGGTGATTGAGAATAATTTGTTGTGATTTTATGGGTACCTTGAAACAAAGATGAACTTAGTAACTTACTAATTTCGAAGAGTGTAGTCAACAACGAAGGAGAATCAAATAATACTTACCCCCAAAACAACTTTAATTTACATTCCTTGGGAGCACGTTGTTTATTTACATGGCAAAATTTGAACGATAATACGCGCAATCTCAGCATTGCCACCCGTACGAGAGATCAATGGGTCAGATGAGTCGATTTTTTTTAATTCACATTATGAAAGTTGAGAAAAAAATAAGAGACCCGTGTTTTTCCTTTTTTCTCTAAGATCACGGGAACATCGAGATAAATTAGTTTGAAAAGTGAAAAAATTGATCTCGTTTAAATCGGGCGAGTAATGGCGGTAAGCACGGGAGATGAGTGGCTACGTCACATATTCCTTGTCTCCCCGACGGTCGTTTGTTTACATTGAAACTACATGGTAAACGCCGTGCTAAGTGTGTCTCCGGTAGTGACCGTCTGTTTTTCGGGATTTTATCGATTAAATAATGGGCTCGCGAACATTATCTGTTTATTTTTTTGTGCCTGACAGCCTGACTGTTCAACAACGAGCTAGAGAAATTCTAGAATGGTCGACAGCTCGACACAGTGCTAGTTAATAACCAGGAAGTTTGAAACCTGAGACCTAACCTCACTCAACTCTTTCAAAAATGATCCTTCCTTCATTCCCCAGTGTTCTTTTAAAGTCAGTTTTTAATATTAGAGCTTTAGTGTTTCTTCGCATTGCATTGGAGTCTTACCTGAATGGTAATGCTACTGTCAGGATTCTCAGCTAGTGAGGCTGTGCTACTCGACCTGTTCTGTTTTAGATTCTCTGGCATGAGTTCAGTTATTTTTCCAGTCACTCTCCTGCGTAGGTTCTTTAAATTACCTATCTCAAATTATTAGTGTCCTTGAATGATATCGGAACTCGGAAGGTACTGTTTACAATCACAGAGGAATTGGTCTCTCGGGCACAAGTTCAGGCAGTAGAGTAAACCAATAACTCATCTCCCTCGTTTAAAGTGTATCAACTGACAAAGTTCAACTTTGAAGTCTGATTTGCAGTAAAAGGTAATCTTCATGTCAAGATTATCATTTGCGGAACTCAGTCTGAAGTTAAATCATCGGTGGAACAGCGGCAATTTTTTTTGGATTATCAATCTTCCCCCGGAGGTATGTATCTTGTGGTGAAATTCGATTTCATTCTCTGAATTTCTAGTTTACTACTTATATCCTTATTGCAGTCCACCCAAGAGACCTTCCGATAGCTTACTGTGCAACGTTGCCGGAAAAGTTATCAATTTGAACTAGATGAGGTGGTCACAAACCATTGTATTGTATTCATTTCAGTTAACTTTGCTTACCACAGCTAATGTTTCAGGGGAACCTTTCCCATCCCATTCAGGTCATTCAATGCATGCGCCACTAAATAGAGCTGATATAGTTGTTGGTAGTTGACTCAATCTTGCAGGGATAGTAGGAGTTCTATCAGATCCGTGAACGCTCATGAGACATTCATAAAAAGAGTTACAAATACTTAGTTCCAACATCCACTTGGCACAGACAGTAGTTTGAAGGACCACTGCTGATATTCAAAGTTTCTAGGCCAAACCTCATTAGAGAGCTCATATTAGAAGTGTAGGTGCACCTAGACCACAATCTTTGAAAGGCTTTCAATTTTCATTCCTTCAAATCAAAATAAAACTTGCCTCAGACTTGACACTTTTGATTCTGAAGCAGCTCACGGTGAAAAGCCACCGTGCATATGCTTATCTGGATTAATTTTAATTTTCTAACATGAGAAATAATGTTGAAAAATTCTAAAGATTATTGGGCTAGGTGCGCCTACACATCGAAAACAACCTCTAGCAGTCCTTAAAATGCCAATTAACATAGTGCATAGAAATGCTGAGAATGAGATACATACCTCCGGGGGAAGATTGATAATCCAAAAAAAATTGCCGCTGTTCCACCGATGATTTAACTTCAGACTGAGTTCCGCAAATGATAATCTTGACATGAAGATTACCTTTTACTGCAAATCAGACTTCAAAGTTGAACTTTGTCAGTTGATACACTTTAAACGAGGGAGATGAGTTATTGGTTTACTCTACTGCCTGAACTTGTGCCCGAGAGACCAATTCCTCTGTGATTGTAAACAGTACCTTCCGAGTTCCGATATCATTCAAGGACACTAATAATTTGAGATAGGTAATTTAAAGAACCTACGCAGGAGAGTGACTGGAAAAATAACTGAACTCATGCCAGAGAATCTAAAACAGAACAGGTCGAGTAGCACAGCCTCACTAGCTGAGAATCCTGACAGTAGCATTACCATTCAGGTAAGACTCCAATGCAATGCGAAGAAACACTAAAGCTCTAATATTAAAAACTGACTTTAAAAGAACACTGGGGAATGAAGGAAGGATCATTTTTGAAAGAGTTGAGTGAGGTTAGGTCTCAGGTTTCAAACTTCCTGGTTATTAACTAGCACTGTGTCGAGCTGTCGACCATTCTAGAATTTCTCTAGCTCGTTGTTGAACAGTCAGGCTGTCAGGCACAAAAAAATAAACAGATAATGTTCGCGAGCCCATTATTTAATCGATAAAATCCCGAAAAACAGACGGTCACTACCGGAGACACACTTAGCACGGCGTTTACCATGTAGTTTCAATGTAAACAAACGACCGTCGGGGAAACAACAGGAAACAAGGAATATGTGACGTAGAATCGGTCACGTGACGGAGGGGACCAATGAAAAACGATTATTTTACTGCTCAACTTTAAGCAGCTTTTTTGTAGCTTTGCGTACGATTAGGAGCTTTTTTAAGCTAACCACCGTTTTTCTGACGGAATTTTACGTAGGAATCAACCATTAAATAAGAAATCCCAGGATCACTCATTTGACCCATTTTTGTTTCCCTGACAATGACGATATGAGTTTTACAAGTTGTGAAGTTGATTTAAAATAATGATAAGGTTCATTTCTGGATTCCATTCATTATAACTAAAAGACAGGACTAATATTCATTTCCACGTAATGGATTTCGATTGAATCCAGTGATTTTGGTACATAAGTTTTGGGGAAATTTTTTTCCATGGCTTGGCCAAACTGGCATTTTTTGTTTAGTTTAAGAGGTTATGTTATTCATGAAGCCGAACGAAGTTGTTTAAAATTAAAGTTGGGAACAAAACTCAAATTAAATTCCGTTTTCTATCATTACCAGCCGTGTTGATTCAGAGCCCAGTCAAAAATACTATCGTCTCCTCCTAAGAATGTTCATTTTTTTCCCACACAATGGTCAATGTTATGAAAGGAATCTTAATTGAATGGTAAGTAGGAACCTTTGCTCTGCAATGTATAAAATTATCTGCCTTCTCCAGAAATCTTCTCACTTATTGTTAGTTGGTACAGAATTTTATTTCATCTCTATGATGAAACAATGTTGCAACTAGCCATTGAGTCTCAGTGTCCCTTAGCCGCCTTTTCTTTTTCTCACAACATTGATATAAATGGATTTGTCTTGAGCTCTGCCTTTAAAGACACCTCCAGGACGATTGTATGGTAATGCCATTGAGTTGATGATCAAGTATGGGTTGTCTTATGGGTGGTGCCATTCCAATAGAAGCCCACCCACCTCTGCGGAATTTCTCTGACAGCTCAGGAGTCATCGGTGAATTTCCTCAGAGATGGGTGGGTTTCTATCAAAATGTAACCTATTGGAATGGCACCACCCATAAGATAACCCAAACTCGATCATCAACTCGATAGCATTACGATACGATTGTTCATAATCAGCCTGCTGGTCAAATGAAAGTATTTTGAGTATCAAGTCCTGAGAAGCAGAGATGTCTTCGTTGCAGACGCATCTGGGAGCAGAGTTAGTCAGCAAGGAGTCTAATCTACTTGCTTTTACACTGCTCCCCGATGAACATGGATGAATTTTCGGTAGCTCAACTCAACCTGTGAAGACCCAACATACAAAGTGCTTCAGTTCTAACGGGCGACCCAAAGAAATCATTTGCAAATTTAGAAGTAGCAATGTGAAGTACTTTGGTATCAAAACACACGGCTTAGAGCAGACCGTTAAGGCAATACTTATAATACCTTTAAATTATCAGGTTCAGACAAGTACTTGTGACTTTGTGCAAAACAAATCAAAATGCAACGGCAGTAGATGGCTGGCAACGAGTCTAAACTTCTTGTTAACCAACTGCCCTCCAATGAGTTTTGATGTATTTTTGGTAACTCATCGCCACTTACCAGGATCTGATACTCAAATTTTGTTTGTCTACTCTACGGAACTAATCCACAGCTGATTCACTACACTCACCCAGAGGCTAATCCAGGAATTTGCCTTCCTCACTCTATGTCTATTTGAAAACTTGCGGCAGAAAATGATAAAGACATGATAATGGGTCAGAGGCCATCATGTGAATTTGTCTCTATCTTTGTCCTTCTTGAAGAAATTTTAACCGAGATTCTGAAATGATTTGAGTTGATACTCTGCTGTAAAGCACTGCTGGATTGACTTTACCCTGCATTGCAGTTTCATGTTTACTTGAAGAAATAAGTCTGAAAGGGTTTTGAGTAGTTTCAAAGCGCCCTAATCTAATTATTTCCTGAACTTCAGAGTTATCAATATTGCTATAAATACTGTTCCTGCCAGGATATCTATTGTTTTAGAATGTTGTTGGGTCATTCCATTTTAAATCAACCAAAATTAATGAAATATGTTGCTGCCTAGTCATGGATTTTGGTAATATTTTGTGGGGTGATTGTAACTACTTTTAGTAGCTCAAAACGTATTTTTTCATATTTTTTTAGCTTACGGCCCCTGAGATATAGGCAACCGGAATTTCAAAAATTGCGATTTTAGGCTTATCTTTGAACGCGTGCCACAGCCTTAATTCTCAACGGAAAGATACGGTTGAGGTCTCATTTTGATGCATTTTGTGTCCTCTTTTCATTGCTTTAGATCGTTTTTCATTAATTGAAGGTTTAGCAGGTTGCATACCTATTTGAACTTTGGTGACCCTATTGCAATTTTTCCGATCTTTGATAATTTTTTTTAATAGGATAGCGTTGGTAGAAAAAATTCATACTTTCCAAGCTTTAAGTACACTACTAAGAGTACCTGCTCAAAAAAATTGGATCTCCTGAGCAATTTTTTCTAGTTGAAAAAATTGCTTAAAGTCGGCTGAAATTAAGAAAGACCCTACTTTGAGGTTAAAAAAAGTCGATGTGGGGATTCATGAAAAAATCTTAGAAAATAACTAAAATCACCGCTTTTATGTCTACTTTCAATATCTGAAGTCGAAAGTTTGTGTATTTGATCGCTACAGTCGAATTTTTTTTTTTCAAAATTGGTAAAAATACAATTTGCTCGAACACACGCGATTGAAGCGAATAGAAGAGCCAACTCTTTGAGGTTTAAAAATCTCGCAAAATCTCTAAAATGATCGCTTTTAAGTCCTTTTTTAACGCCTGAAGTCGAACATTTGATTACTGAAGCGCTTCAGTTGAAATACAAGCTTGTAAAATTGGTAAAATTTCACGCGACGCCCCTATGCCCTGAACTGAGCTCAGATTGTGGCTGTGCTAATTGTGTTTTTACCGATTTTACGAACTTGTTTTTCAACTGAAGCGCTTCAGTAATCAAATGTTCGACTTCAGGCGTTGAAAAAGGACTTAAAAGCGATCATTTTAGAGATTTTGCGAGATTTTTAAACCTCAAAGAGTTGGCTCTTCTATTCGCTTCAATCGCGTGTGTTCGAGCAAATTGTATTTTTACCAATTTTGAAAAAAAAAAAATTCGACTGTAGCGATCAAATACACAAACTTTCGACTTCAGATATTGAAAGTAGACATAAAAGCGGTGATTTTAGTTATTTTTTAAGATTTTTTCATGAATCCCCACATCGACTTTTTTTAACCTTAAAGTAGGGTCTTTCTTAATTTCAGCCGACTTTCAGCAATTTTTTCAACTAGAAAAAATTGCTCAGGAGATCCAATTTTTTTTGAGCAGGTACTCTTAGTAGTGTACTTAAAGCTTGGAAAGTATGAATTTTTTCTACCAACGCTATCCTATTAAAAAAAATTATCAAAGATCGGAAAAATTGCAATAGGGTCACCAAAGTTCAAATAGGTATGCAACCTGCTAAACCTTCAATTAATGAAAAACGATCTAAAGCAATGAAAAGAGGACACAAAATGCATCAAAATGAGACCTCAACCGTATCTTTCCGTTGAGAATTAAGGCTGTGGCACGCGTTCAAAGATAAGCCTAAAATCGCAATTTTTGAAATTCCGGTTGCCTATATCTCAGGGGCCGTAAGCTAAAAAAATATGAAAAAATACGTTTTGAGCTACTAAAAGTAGTTACAATCACCCCACAAAATATTTCCAAAATCCATGACTAGGCAGCACAGGCTCTGGTTGATTTAAAATGGAATGACCCTGTTATAAACCAAGAGATGAGTAGACATCTCCTTTAACATTCTGATCTTGTGTAATTGCTCCTATTAGAGTACATGTATGTAAGTGCCTGTAGCAGCTTGCCCAAACTGACAATCATGCACCTCTGCCATTTAAACTTATGCACAAAGATTGATTCCACGTGAAGGACCGCATGGTTATTTTATTGAGGTTCAGATGTGGAGGGAATCCATTGTTGCCATGTTGCAGGCTCATACGTGTTGTAAAACCTTCAGCCACAGAATAATACAATCACAACGGAAACTCCCATAAGAGCCAATGGAAGCAAGTTTGGAATTTAATGGCACCAATAGGCAACGCTGTGGTCCTATATCCCAACATGGCGGACGAGTGTGATTTGTGTTGAAACTCATTTATTTCTGTAAATTCTGGAAAGAAATCTTAAGTTTCCGGCCTCACTTTTATTCTAATGGCATTTCAGAATGAAAATTTCGCGGATCATGCCCTATATTTTTTTTTGCGCGCAAATCCAGATGTAAACATCCTATATACCAACATGGCGGACGCGAAATGAATTTGCTTCAAAATCCGACAGAGTTTCCGTTCTGATTGTATTATTCTGTGCTTCAGCCCAGCGACAAACTTTCTTTCATTGAGTGGAAAAAAATAGACATTAAAAAAGTAAAAAGTAATTTTTTTTATGTATTTACAATAAATAAAATTAGCCTTATAATAGAATGAACTTACTAATCCTGCCATAGATTAAAGATCTAGTAAAAACAGTTAATTTCATCTTCATAGATGACAATAAAGTAAAACAAAGATTACTACACAATGTATACATTTTTTTATTTGAAAACAAAAATGAATAAGTTAAGGAAAGTGATAATTTTAAGTTTTTTTTTTAATCGATGTAGTCAAACTCACTTGGAATGCCAAATTGTTTATCCAGTACTTTCTCCTCAATGGAAAATTTATTTTTGCACCAGCTTTTCAATGCAAAAATATTATCTGTCCACCGATTTGCAGCAGTTTTAGCAATCTACAGAACAATAAAAACACCAAATGGGACAATGAGCTTAAATCGTCATGAAAACAAGCTAAATAGCCAAAAGAGTGTGCTCGAACACAAAGAATATTAATAGTAATAATTCTCTATTTCAAGTTAATAATAATTATTTGCTACTCTCTTCGATATTATTGAGGGTATTTCCAGGCGTAGGCGGATACAGGAATTTGCCTTTCTATGGATCTGCTTCTCTGAATTTCTATGATTTGTCTGGATCTGCAATTGGTGCCAAATAGATAGGAGAGTTTTCGACTCTTGTCATTGCTACCCTAACTTTCATTTCAAATTTTCCTTCTTTCATTTTGTAATGTCTCATTTTCAGTAAAATTACCCCTCTCCTGATGTTTTTACCCTGAAGAAAATATATTAAGATCCTGATTGATTAGGGTTCAGTTAAGATGGCTCCGAAGAATTTGTTTAAAGAATATGGAGTGAGGAATTACTGTACAGATACTCACATTAATTTGAGATTTCATTTCCTCCAAAACTTCAGGGTCTGAATCTTGATACAACTGAATTTTTTTCTTCAGTTCAGCTTCCTCATTTTTTAATTCCTTCAATTTTGATAAAACTTCTTTCCGCTGATTAGTGTCTTCCCGACCGACCTTTCAATAAAGGAAAATTTCTTTATAAACTTCATTGAAAAGGTTGAAGACTGTAAAAGGCTCAACATTCTGACATGAATCTGAACATTCAGTAGGTAATTCAGTTCAATGCCTGAAATCATTTCATTGGACACTCAAGTCAATTACATTTGCAGCTTGGTGGCCAAATTGATCTCATTTCTGACTGAATACTATTAAATGCTTGGAGCTTTATTGGAAGTAACAAATAAATTTTGGCTGGCTGGACCTTGTGGCGACGATCTCAGCAGATTTTTGAGCTGTTGGCCTCACAAGATATAGCACAGTTCCATTCTAGAACGACTGTCATTTTAGAACCATTTGTTGAGTTGCAAATAAGTTGTTTTGGGAAGATACAAACATGTTTTTCTTGTAAGATTAGAACCAATTACGATTTGTTGATGGAACTCTCAGAAAGGAATGATCAAAGATTAGAAAGCAAGATAAGTATTTTTGGACTTGTGAAAGTAAAAAACTGCAGGTGCTGCAGCATAATTTTTTAAAAAAAAGGATAGTAGTCATACCTTGCTTGTAATTAAGTTTTCTCGTACTCTCTTTAGAGCCTTATTACGATCTTCTAATTTAGTGCCCAGTTCCTCAATTTTTCTTTTCCTCGAGTGTTTGGCTTTGCTGCAAAACAAAGCAGATTAAACAAAATTTTATAAAATTACTAAATACCTGAGGCAATAATTCAAAGTGACCTTTGAACCGCTCATACTCTAAGCAAAAATATACCTGTTAAAGGGTTGAAGATGAAAGCTAAAATTGAAGGTACATCAATGATTTTGGCCAATTTGCTAATAAATTCAATCAATAAACCAATTGGACTGTCAATAAGCATCTCATCATTCTCAAGAGATAAATTATCTCTAATATTCAGAGAGGATATGCAAACAGCAACACATTCAATCCATATTTTGAATGCAACATTGTGATAAAGACACCTCAACAGGATACGCAAAAGGCAACAAATGAAACCTGTATATTGAATGCTATGTTGTGCTTAGAGTATTGTTTACTCCAACCAGGAAGCTTCATCCCCGCTAGAACATTCATTGTGAAGCATTCTTTCTGAATTTTCGCTTCTTAGTGCAGATGAATTCTAATAATTAAATCATTATTTTCAGAGACTTGATAAATAGAAGAAATGTTGGTGAATTCAACTCTCAAAACTTTGTGCCCTTGATATAAGTACGGTCTGCCGTTTTTCTCATGGATGATTGCCCTGATAATTTAGAAACATAAAATTCAATTGTGTTTTCGTCCTTATTTTTAGATGTATGTTAGAGAAAAACTGTGGAGATCAAGTGAAATCTAATTTAATTTTATAAAGTAATAACCATACTTGGGAAATGCCCAGAAGTAAACTGATGTTCCTATTTTGTCAGTATCAACTAATCCATCATCGACTAAATTCTGAACAACATCTTTGACGGATTGAACGATTATCCCTTTCTCTTTCGGTGCAATTTTTTCAAGCTCCTGAAATTATAAAGAAAAGAAAATTGAAGGGTTATAAATCATAAAGCCTTGAATCAAAATTAAAGTCTCAGGTGAATAAATAACTTTGTGGTTTGAAAAACCAACAAAATCTCTACAAAATTCTATTGATGAACCTTTTCATCAGAAAATTTATTGAATTTATAGCTGCAACTTAGAGCTTGCTGTGCAACTTGATTGTAGGCGGATACTGGAATTTGTCTTTCTCTCTTTCCGCCCATTTGCTCACATGTGTTAGAAAAGGATAGCAGGCAGTGCTGCCAGATTCTGCGGCTTTTTCTATGTGTTCTAATGGGAAAAGCCACAAGATCTGGCAACACTGATAGCAGGGGGGCATCACGTGACTTTAGCCCATATCTCTATCCTTCTTTAACACATGCAATCAAATGGGAGGGGAGAGAGAGAGAGAGAGAGAGAGAGAGAGAGAGAGAGAGAGAGAGAGAGAGAGAGAGAGAGAGAGAGAGAGAGAGAGAGAGAGAGAGAGAGAGAGAGAGAGAGAGAGAGAGAGAGAGGGAGAGGGAGAGAGGGAGAGGGAGAGGGAGAGGGAGAGGGAGAGGGAGAGGGAGAGAGAGAGACTGACAAAATCCTGCATCCACCCTTAAGCTTGATGTCGGTTGATTGATACCTACGTAAGTACTATGACCTTCAAAAGAAAGTTTTCTCATCGAAATGGTTCTTGATATTGCTGTCCATTATTTTTAAAAGTTTTAGATTTTTTAAGGCATACTTTCGAGTGGCAATGCTGTTAGACTCTGAAGTACCTGAAAACTGCACACTTTTTTTAAAACTGGTCTTGAAATTGAAGAGAGGAAATGTCTATGAGGTTACTTTCTTTTGAAAGTCATAGCACATAGCTTTTGAGAGAGTAAACTTGTTCATTATGTTGCTGCACATTGATGTAGTTTCTCAAAATACTTTTCTTCATAAAACCTGCTGTGAAACTCTAAAGAGAAATCAGGAAATTCAGCACTAAAACTGGGAAAGAACATTGTTTTCTCGCAAGTTGCTTCTTTCCATGGTATCACAGCATTTTCGTGACTTTCTTAGAGTGAATCCATGTCTGAAAAATTTTCACAGAAAACTACAATGTCATTTTTTGTAGAATTTTAGACACTTTAGCAACTATTTTGTTCTTCACAAATTTGGTCACAAAGTTTTAAACTGTGCTGAAAATTAGAAGAAATATCAGGGAATTTAAATTATAGAAGGCAAGGAAAGTCATGAATTATGTCAGGGAAATAAAAAACTAAACTTTGACAGACATTGTCAGTTAAGTCAGTACCTTGAGTTGAAAAAAATCTCGTTTTTCATAAAAAAGCTGTAACATACGGGTCCTTTTTTCATCGGCACTCACTCCTTTCCTCTTCGTGGACATGATTCAACATCTATCAAAACTAAAGAAAACAAAAACAAAATAATCATTTATAAGATCTGTAATATGCTACAAGACAGAACCACACCTATTGAATGAACAAATAACTGAAGAAGATAGTCCCTCTTTGGATAGGATTTTGGTGTTTGGTCAATGCCATGGCACTCTTTTCCACCCTTGTATTTGTACAGTCTGTGAAATAAATAATGTCAGTTGACGCCTTAAATGTTGGGTAGGCAACCCGCAAGGCATCTATCCATTGTGTCAAGTATTGCAAGTTTCCTACCTAAACCAAAAACTAAGAGGAGTCAACTGACATAATTTAATTTGTTGACTGTACTATGACTTTCAAAGAAAGTACCCTGGTCAAAATTCTTATTGTTAAATTAGACTTGTAAAATTGTTAAGGCAGACCCTCTGTCTATCTATTTAAAGCTTTCTACAAGCAAAAAGCTTTCACAAAACTTCTGTACTCAGCACCTTCCTTATTTCCGCGTCATGGAATTCAAATTCACATTCAAATTCAAATTTTTCTCAAAATGCCATTAATATCATTCCATTATACTCTTTTATTTTATCTTCGGCTTTAATTTTATTTATAAAAAAAAAAAAAAAAAAAAAAAAAAAAAAAAAAAAAAAAAAAAAACTGTTTGATTTTCATATTTTTGGCTGCATTATTAGAGGATTTGACGATTAGTTTTCCATCTCATCTATTGCTTGTTTTTAGTAGGATTACGTTTACAAATTGCCCAGATTTATCCGTTTCCCGTAGAACTTTTTTTCAAAATGCAAGGAGCCCAAGAAGCTTCTTTTTTTTCTTGATCAATTGTTGCTGTTGACATGTATTACAATTTTTAGTTCCTTTGATTCCTAGCTTTAATTGTATGTTTGCCTCATTCATGGTGGCTTTGCTTAATTATTTGCGCTGAAAAAATACAGACTTTGAAAAATTCAATTTCATTCAACCAAAAATATTGCTTGTTTGTTTCAGTGACCTTGCTATGAAACAGTTTTTGTTACATCTTGATGAAACTTCAGCATTGGGAAGAAAATTTATCATTCAAGATCTTGACGACACTCATTTATTCATAGCCAGTGAAATTTTGGAAACCTTGCAAGCACGAATCGATGATTTAATGGATCAGATCAGTTTTCCATTAGTTGAAAAATAAATCTAAAATTTGGAATCGAATTTTTTGAAAGGAAAGTAGAAGAAAGCAAAATACGTAATGGCTGCAAAAGCTCAAAGCAATGTCGAGAGACAGTCAGTTCGTATAAAAGACAGTAACCAAAAACGTATTCTGGATGAAGCGTCTAGAAATCGAAGGGCGAGAAAAGCTCTGGAAGCACTAGAGCAAGATAACTTTCATGATGATCCTCATGCTGACTTAGGTAAGTAAAGAAATCTTAGACCAGTCGTAAATGAAACAAAATGTTGATCTGTCTTCAGATTTCCACCAGCAATTGTGTTCTATTCTAAATAATTATTTATAACCTCTGAAAGAACAATTGTTTTGAAAAAGGAGGAAAATATCAAAATTTTATAGTTTCTTTCCTTAAACAAGTACTTAAAATTCCATAGTTTTGGTTGATAGATTCATCAATACTTGAACTAACCTACCATTGTTTCTTTAAGAAATGAAAAGCAATTACTTAAAGTACCATTCCTAAATTAAAGTTTGGTTTTTATTTGTCAAAGATTCTCAAATTAATGAAAACATGTAAGTGGGGAGGTGTTTCAAAAAGCTATCTCATTAAAGTGAATCCTGGCAAAAACTTTCCAGATTTCAATCGGATGGATAGCGCCACCAGTCGGGTTTTGGGAATGTCACGTTTTTGGCATTTTAAACTGAAACCAAACAATAAAAAACGCAAAATCCACGAAGGACAGCTTCTGTAAAATTTGATATTTTCTTTTTTTAGCCGTAAATGAACAAACTTGGTTGAGAATTAAGGCCATAAATTATGAAATTCATTTTGCCATAAGCTTAGTGAGTGCGAGTGAGTGTAAGTGGTACAATGTCTATCTGCCTCACTCGCACTCATAGAGGCTCCTGGGAATTTTCGTGCTTCATAATTTCCGGCTTTATTTTTGAGTGTTTCAGCTTGAAACATTCAGGGTATCTTCCTGAAGAATGCTTGCAGGTGCTGACGTTCCACAAATTTGTGCTTTTGGCGTAAATTCATTAATTTCAGTGAAAAACTGTTGACGTTTTGATCAGTGAGACAGGGTGTCCTTGGTTTGAACTAATCTACTCTGGAATCATCTTGAATGTGAAAAAAGCCCTTCTCATTACAAAATGACCAATCAAACCAAGCCCTTTGAATCTGCCCAAAATGTTCAATACTACTAGTGCCTAATGAAATCGTTTTTGCCTACTTTTTTTCAGTGATGAGTAAAAAAGTACCAAAATTTCAAGAAACTATCGAATCTCGTGGGTCCAGAAAGAAGAAACCCAAAAGTGCAGAGTATTATAAACAAAGGTAAGATCAAAGATGCAAAGACAGTTCTTAACAGTTCATAATAAGTTGGCATTATTTGCTCCAAGAAGTTTCTAGGCAATTCGTTAGTATCTCAATCCGGGCAAAAGTAGTTTAGCTCATCAATTTGCACGCGAGAATGGGTCTGTTACTAACTTTAACTACAGTATCTCGTGGAAAGTCAATTTGTATGTATAATCGTGTGAAAAGCACATTGAAAGCAATGAATGCGTTACACAAAGTTCAAAGATGGCAGTAACATAAGTATGTCACAATCAGGGAGTTGAACCGGCCAAAAAAGGTTCCGGTTCAGTTTGGGTTCAGACAGTTTCCAAAATGTCGGTTTGCGGTTTGGTTCGGGTTCATGCGGGGTTTTGGTTTGCGTTTCGGTTTGGCAAAATTTTAGGTTTTAGAACCGGTTCAAAGCCGGTTCATCTGAATTGTAGGTTCATGAAACATTTCTGAGAAATGAAATGACAATTTTATTCTTTCGATTCCAAATTTGGATGTTTACTTTATGAATAAATTTACTATTTTCTAGATTCCGTAAAAGTTTGGCGCAGATGATAGAGGAGGATAAAAATTACATGATAGGAGGAACTTCCTACATCAATGCTGCGGTGGAGCCATCACAATATCCTGACAGGCATTTTTGTGCTGTTTGCGGTTTTCCTAGTAATTACACTTGCGTCCCTTGCGGTGCCCGCTATTGCTGTACAAGGTGCTTGGGAACTCATCAAGACACGCGATGTTTAAAATGGACTGCATAGAGCATTTTTCATCTAATTGTGAATTTGTCTGATTTATTTGAAAATGCTAAAGTTATGGAAATACTAACAAGGCAGATCCAATACAGACCAGGTAGAGGCAAGATAAATTAACAGGTCAGCTCATTAAAGTGATTCTAGGCAATCAGTACTGTAAATTATTCGTTCTCATAATTTTTTTTAAGAATTCAAATTTGTTACTTTTTAGATTGTAAATAAATAATATAATTTTCTATTTTTCTTTTCTTATTTTTTTAAAAAAAATGCCTTTTCAGTTTTCTGCTTTTGCAGCTTTTAGCATAAGAGAATCAGGATTGCCCATCAATTCTTAGTTTCGTTATCTTACAACTTACCTAAATAGAAGTTAATTGAAACTTTTAATGCTCAGGTCTATCTCAAATTACGAATCATTGACACTTTAGTATCAACTATTGTTCCTGATTGATTTCGGCTAGTTCTGAGTTGAAACCATGCTCGAAACAGTGAACAGTGATTTCAAGAATGTAAAATTCACATGCCCAAGAAGGTTTGATTAATTCTCTCATTAAATGGCCAACATTTCTGTTCAAGAATGCTCTTATGGGAGATTCACATTGAACCACAGTTTTTTTAGAACCAGAGATCAGACCATAATGGGTCCAATATAACTCTGTACCTTTTGCAATTTGGGGGTATCAAAACAGTATTTTTTTTTTTTTTTTTTTTTTTTTTAAACATGGAAATCAACTACATCAACAAGGATATTAATTATTTATGTATTGAATCAGAGCTGCAGCAGACCCTATGTTTCAAGTAATGTGCAAGATGGAGGAGAAACAGGAATAATGATTTTATCAGAAGACACCTTAAAATAACTGCATTTTCACTGGAGGGGAAAAAAACACTTACAGATCCTTCTGTGACGTAAGCAAGATGTATTAGCAATTTTGTTACTCTCTTCACCGGGACAACTTTAATTTGGCTTGTGCTGTGACAAAGTCGTAGAAATGTGGAAGACTGTTTCTGGCAGGTGCGAATCTACGGGGGGAGCAAGCCAAATTTTTACCCTATCTACGAAGGGATTTTCAAGGAAATTTTGGGTGATTTGTTGAAAAAGTATGTTGCCCCCCCCCCTCACGGCCCCCAGCCCCTCCCTTGAAAGATTTCTGGATCCGCCACTGGTTTCTGGGCGCTTCTAGCTTTTGCTTTCAAGTAAACAAGTCAGAAGAAAATTACAACAGTAAAATTACCGACTTGGCGTGGAAATTCTTATTTTTGGACCTACTTTCTGGCAATTCGATATTGTCAAGAAAGACATTTCCGAACATTACAAGAGGAGTAAGGAGATAGCATAGAAGAGGCTAAAAAGATGGGCAAGTCTTCCGAACGATGGGCAGCCGGTAGTCCTGCGATGAGTTTTGAAAATGGTCTAATCAACTCCAAGGAGGAAAAAAATTGCTTCGATGGGACTGTTGAAACTTTTGCAACTAACAACTGAAAAGCTCATTCTGCTTTTTTAAAAGTATGCCAAACAAACGATATAAACTCTTTTAGTGAGAAACAGGAAAATTCAAAGTCAGATGTCGATTTCACGTTTAAAAAAAGCATCAAAGGCAAACAGATTCCTGTGGATTTTAAATTTCCTGCTCGTCACTAAAGCAGTTTATTGGCGCTTAACAGTTTCAAACTCCGCTCCTTTTAATTGGAAAAAATAAGTTGAAAAAGAAGTGATAAGATTCCTCTGTAAAACAGGTACTACCAAACGCCAAAGTATTGGCAGTCAAGAATTTGATGTCAGTGGCGAGTCCTCCTGTAATCAAAGTAGTTTTCTATGCTCTGTGTGCATTCTTGTCTTATCAAAACTTTTGAGGTCGCTAGAACAATATTTGGCATACTCCTACATGATTTGCCACTTTTTTCATGGATCTCCTTTGACAATACCAATGAAAAAAGTGACAGGTTTGATAAAACTATCCCACCATGACAGTGTTGTAACACCACTATCGGCCCTTTTTTCAACAGCCTACTTATCATATCTAAGTAAAGGAGTGGATTTTAGATCATCGTTTGATTGGCATGAAATTTCAAAAGAACTACACTTCTATCATGATTTGTAGGTACCTATGTGAAAACTTTGCAGCGATCCTCTGCCGAGGTCTGCTATTAGTAGGTTAGTCCATTAGTTCTGTAATCTTTCAGCTCTTCCCGATTAGGAAAGAAGTCAATCGGGCGTAAGTCAGATCATGATCACTGATTTGGAGAACCAGCTCTGTGAACCAACCGACATCACTATAACCTGTCAGCTCCTGGGAGATGTATAAAGATATCTTGCACTACGCTTCCAGCTCACAAACGCATCCAACTGTATAAATCTACCTTGCGAACTGTGACCTTTCAGATCCAACCTGAAAGTGTTGTCCATACCTTGTTTCAATCTACTTTCCTCGTACTTACCCTAAGCGATTAGTCTGTAGAATGGCAAAAGTTAAAAGCGTTCAAATAATACCAATTATCGTCTTTTTAGATATCTGAAATAAATACTTAAAACTACTTGTATTGATAGAGGCAATAAAGGGAAGGTAAGTAGATAAAAGGGGAACACAATAATAATCATATGATTCCCTCAGATAGACAACTTGCCTGATGGAGAAAAACAATTTTCCAAGAAAGCGCAACTCAGTTGGAAACATCAATGGTATGAGGACAGCTAAATTATTGAAGGCACGAAATGAGATGCAAATGAAATCTGCGAGAAACTAAAACTTTCCAACGTGACACAGGAGAGAATGTCTGAATGTATGTAAACAATAACAATAATTTATTCTTTATCACTTTTTTATCAGTACTGTCAGTTTCGCGCCACTTTTGACGTTCTACCGGTGTCACCGGTGAGCACGGAATTCATATAAACTTACCGCGAATTTACGGCCGCAGGACAGTGGAAGACGGGAATAAAAAAAATCTCAGTTTTGGATTTATTTCTGAACGAGAGCTTACGTTCCAGGCACCTACAATATATTTTCGCTATGTGAAGATATTCTGGTACTGCATAGCGAAATATTTTGTATGCAGGGGCTCTTTTGGGTGTGTAATGGGGCAGTTGCAAGGGTCTGAAATGTTGTGTTTTTTATAAAGAAAATGAAAGTCCTGGATAAGCTGAGAACAAAAATGCCTTTGGTCTCTAATGCCTTTTCTTACGGGGATGAGATTTTGACCCAAAATACATTGTTTTAAATGGGAATTCCGTGTAGTGACGTCACTACGCACACGATTTTTTACAACTTTACTCGTATGGACCTCCAAAACCGAGACACTTCGGCAAAAACCAAAGGCACCATTGTTCTCAGCTCATCTAGCACTATCATTTTCGTTAGGAAAAACACAAAATTTAAGATCCTTGCAACTGCCCCATTGATTTGTTAATCCTTTTCTCTGGGTGTAAGGATAGAGAACTACTTTTTACCAGTTGTTTCGTAACTTTTCGCGATTATTTGATTTTCTGGACGAAGTTTCTTAGAACGGAAAAAAATTTAATAGAACTTCAGCCGTTTTTTCTGTGAGATGATTCCTACATTTCCAAAGCTGCAGTCATAAGTCCATTCAAAAGAAGCAGTCATTTGTCAGTTTGAAGGTCATCAAGCAGCCTGCACAGAGAGGGGTCACTCTGGGCTTCGGAGAAATCAACTTTTCCACCGTACTTAAAGTGAAAAAGACACCATTTGCACACATACCCTCAGTCCCTCTCGCTCATATTTTTGAAAAAAGAATCAGCTATAATAAACCTCATGGAAAATTCTTTGTTAAGTGACAAAATAAATACTCTGGGCAGCATCTAATCAATTTTACAGTTACCTTGACGAACTGAAGAGTATAGTTCCTGCAACAAAACGGATTATTAGAGTACCGAACAGAATTGTTTATGTAGAGAAGATGCCCCAAGATCTTGACTTTATGTTTAATAACTGTGATAACCCGTTATGTCGTAGCCACTTCACGTCCAGTTTTGTCAAAGTAACTAGAATAGTTTTGGTGCTGCCTTAATTATTCTGTATCAGTACCACTCGATTTTTTTCCATGCAATTCTCCTGTGCTCAGCAAGTGAATCTAATGTTAGACGGCATTTCGTAGGTGCATTTGTGATAGAGCAATTTCAGCTGTGAAGGTTGAGTCTACCAATTAGCTGTGACATTCCATGGATTTTTTTAACTTCCAAAGGCATCAAAGCTGTGCCCCAATAAAGAATAATCCTCAAAGTCAAAGTACTATTGCTTCAAAGTGAAGGATTTATATCAAGTTTAGTTTTATTTTGAAAATAGAAGACTTTGGAAGACCAACGGTTCCTAAAATTTTTCCCCTGCGCACTCCGAGATGAGTCTGTAAACCCCATCCCGGACTCTCTAGAATTGGCAACCTTTCTTTTGTGTTTTTAGTTACTACTAACGACATTTCTTCGCATTATTCAGTGCTCCTCTTTCCATTTTTGGCTCACCCATTGCCCATGGAAGCATTTTTCAACAAAGAGTATAGAAAAAAAAAAATTGAGAGCAACATTCATGGACAACCAGATGTTTGAAAAAAATTTAAAAAAAAAAAGAATGAAATGGATTCTTTTCTTGCCACAAAGTTTTCCAAGATTCCTAAGCAGGACATTGCGGACTACCTGGGGCACTACAGGTTACCCCGTTGACCCTTTTTCTGAAACAAATCTGTATTGAGTTTTTCATGAGTTGGGTTTCTGAGATGTTTATTGCAGCCAACAAAACTTTGGGAAAAATAAAGTAAAAGGAAACAAACTTTTAATTATTTATTTAATTTGAAATAACAATTTCATAATTTCAGAGACAAAATTACATTGATGGTGATTCATACATAGATCTTCAACAAGTAGATGCATAATTCATGGAAGCAGTTGCTAAAGGAAACAACTGAGCTACATCCTTTATGGTCTAGGTGACTTTTTAGAGCCAGCTTAAAACTTGAGACTTACGAGAGGGAGGAAAAAGAGGCAAAGGAAAATTAAGAGACATTAAGACTAAATCAATGACAACGACTAAAATTATTCGGTTGGGGCTACAGGCTTGTAGGTTGGGATGTGGTAGGAGATCCACACTGGTGCTGCCATGACAATAACAGTGAAAATTGTTCCTAAAACTAATCGCTCCTGGAACATAAAAAAAATGATAGAATCAATTAGAAACACCGACATCAATGTTACAGAATTATTTTTGCTTTGGGTCTGAAGGTGTGATTTGAATCCAAAGGGAGTACTGCTGGACGGTCATTTACTTCAACGTTAAACCGATCGTTAGGACAGTCTATGAGTGATACTATTGGTCGAAGTTAGTAAAACTTGGCTGTTGCTATGGTAGCCATTTTCTAACTTTTCTAAAGGCTGTGGATGACCTTTAAAAAACGAGCACTTAAACGATGGATACCATAGCAACAGTCAAGTTTTACACTTCTCGACCAATAGCGTCCACTCATAGACTGTCTTAACGATCGGTTTAACCATGTAGTAAATGAACGGCTTGCTGGCTTCAGTTTAAAGATATTTAAATAAATCGTTAGGATAAAACAAATGAATAAATTTGCATACCACTTTATGTCACAGTTTCAAAAATTTAGTCCACCGAAGGGGCAACCAAAAAACAGAAGAAATTTTATTTGCATTCCCCAATGCCTCCTCGCAGTTCTGATTACTATTGGTGAATTTATATTTTTTACATAAATCCCCATTCTTAACAGAGGCTGCAAGGATGAGAGTCATACATGAACATTTAGATTGAACTATCAAGCAAGTCTACCACCATTCTCATTAGACTCCAGAAAGCACTGGTGTTCTTGACTGTAATATTAGGTACATGAGTGAGCTTTACAGAGCCTTCTGCTTCGGGGTGACACTCTCCCGTCCGACAGCCACCATCGTGCTTTAGGGTCACTTCTTAGTTCAACACATGATATCCTTCCCTTCAGCCAAGCTGACCATATCACCAGGGCCATGCCGACGTTTTGGAAGAGGGGGCAAGATTGCAAACTTTGCAGTCATCTAATAATATGCAGCACAACAAAGTGAATTTTTTTTGCTCATTCATCCTGATTTTGCTACCCATGGACAAGCTGCTCAGGAAAAGGGTACCTACGTCCCACATTCTCCCCCCCCCCCCCCTTGGCTTCACCCTACATTGCACCCACACCGTCTCCCAAAACTATTTCCGTACACAATCCAAGGCAATCTTTCCAATTACCTCCTTCTATTTGCTTACCATCTTCTGCTTTTTCTCACTTTTCCACTTAATCTCCTCTTTTCCTCACCTTTGTCCTGAAACTTCTTTCCAATCTCATTTCCCTCTTTCTATCCTCCATTTCACACTGTTTTTCTCTATTTTCCGCTGAGGCAATGAGAGGGTTACTTGCGGCAGACCGCCTGCCCCCCTTAATGTGCCACTACTCTTTAACAGGGGTACACAATGTTGAGAGGGTTACTTGCGGCAGACCGCCTACCCCTCTTAATGTGCCACTACTCTTTATCAGGGATACACAATGTCAGAATTTCTACACGGTCCTAGCGTTTTCCCTCATAGGATTACCACAAAATTTCCCAACAAAAATTTGAAAGGGGAGTTTTTTAATTTTGTTTTGTTTTTTGAGTTTTTTCATTTCGACCTTTATATAGCCTTCTTTTTTTACGTCCGCAGTCAAACTAAGTCTTATGGAGTTATGAGGACGGTGCGAACCACTGTGAGCGATTAATTGCGATTGTCGTTCACATACGCGGAGGCTTGTGGCCCTTAGTGGATGATTTACACCAAATTGTCCTTGTCAAATTCTGCTAGAATTTAATTTTCTCGAAGATTTGCACCTGAAAAACCCCGAAAAGCCACGAAAAAAAAATAATAATTTTTCATCCGCAATAGTCCTCAAGACTCCATGTAAAATACTGTGGACCGCGGACGGATAAAAAAAAGACGCCTTACGTATTTATATACTTATTACAACACCGCACTGCCCTAAACTAACAAATAGTTGCAAAATTAGTCGACCATTTTCCTGTGATTTATATTGATGAGAAAATTTCCTCGTTTTCACGCCCTACACGAATCGCTAGACTGTTCCTCAGCAGCCTGCGATTCCAAAAGATTAGAATCAATAACTATTAAATGGGGACTACTCATCAAGGATAAACATCATATTTTGTATTTCTTCTAAGATTGAATAATAATGAAGGCGGGGGATGCTGGGGTGATAAGTTATTGAGAAGACCTTGACATTACAGCTCTCAACAGAGCTTCAAAGACACGAATCAGATGATTCCTGTTTAGAGAAACTAACAGTGAATACAACTAGGAGAATAGCCGATACTTCAAGTATGAAAGCAACAAAGACGTTAAATGATCTTACAAAATTACTGTAAGAAGCAATAAAAAAGAACAGAAGGTCGTGCACCAGAGATGAAGTGACTTACAGTTTTGGAGATATTCCTCGTGGGGGGTCCGGAGACGATGTGTGTTCGCTTAGCGATGGCGTATTGTCCAATTTTGGTTGCGGATTGCAATTTGCTTGCAGTTCTCAGGAGCGAATGCATTTTTGCGAACTTTTTTGACACACTACAAAATGAAATAGCGACGCAACTTTTAGCAGCAGAAGAACGAATTGGATTCTCTAACCTACAAAAGTTTCGCTTCGCTCAGCTGACTTTTTTGTAGGAGTACCAACATGATGCATTCGTCTCCCTGCATTAAAGGCTGATGTAAACGTTTTTTTTACGGTAGTTATCTGATAGTTGAGGCGAAACGAGAGATGTAATTGAAAAATACGATTCAAAATACTTTTGTTATAAGCAAAGCGGAGGAATTCTTAGATTTTCCCTCAATAGTTCATAGAGATCATTTGTTTATTTTCAACTCGATTGAGTCCTTTTTTCTTGAAGTTGGTAGCGGAATCAACAATCACAACCAAAACAAAAAGTTGATGATAAAAAATGATAAAAGCAAAAGCGTCGGTATCTCGGTGTGTTCAAGTTTTGTTTCATCATCTATCAAGAGTCAAGGCAGATCAAGATTTTTTCTAGTACTTCATGATGGACTTTGCTTATTTCTAACTGATCTGCCTACTAGAAAATTACTGGTAAGAACCTTTGTGGATTTTTTTAATTTTCAAAGTTTGAAAATTGCATCAACACTCCAACTTTCATGCGAGCCGTAGATTTTATTATTTTAAGCCTTACTGCTCGCTGGTTGGTGAACTCTACTTGCTTTGAATCTTCTCTCTGTTATCAGAAAAAGTAGGTAATCCAACAACACCATTGGACAATAATGATAAGATTTCTATTTATGGTCAAACTGGCTGTGGTTGTTTCAAATTATTTGGCGTCTGATAGTTAACTCTCAGGGTTTATGCACAGTAGACACATTTTTGCTCATCCCTGTACATCTTACTGAACGCGCAGAACCGCAATTACGTTAGACTACGTATACAAATTGAGAACTGTCAATCGCTAGCTAACTTGAAACGACCGCTGCAGGAAAGACTTTCACCGATTAAAGCGTAGGTATGACCCTGAGGCAGAACTCTGCTGAATAATGCAAAATTCTTTCAACTATGATTTTAGTTTGATTTCCAGTTGTTTAATCAATAGTCACTCTGTTATGTTGAACTTCACTAAGATTTCACTATTCTGGTTTCAGTTTATTGAGTCTCATCATGGAAGACGAGATTGAGAATGTGCGTGTCGTTGTTCGGATACGCCCATTAAATAATCAAGAAAAGGCTGCCAATAATAAGAGCGTCACCGGTGTGAACACGCTTAATCGCAGTATTTCTGTTACAAATCCTCATGCAGGTGCAGATGAACCGCCGAAAACATTTACGTACGATAATGTGTATGATGTAAACTCAAAACAAGTAAGTATCTTGATGACTTTAGGTGATAGGCGAAACTTTTCCAGATTTCATTCTGATAGATAACGCCTCCATTCACTTTTGGGAAAAGTCATGATTTTGGCATTTTAAATTGAACCCCAAGGGAAAATGCATGATTCAAAAAATGCAGCACCTGCAAAATTTGTATAGGTATTTTGAGCCTTAAACGAGCAAAACTGGTTGAGCATTAAAACCGTATGTTATGAAATTTGTTTCGCCTTGTGATAGTATGTCTATCTGCCTCACTCGCTCTCATTGAGGCTTATGGAAATTTTTGTATTTCACAATTTCTGGCTTTATTTTTGAGTTTTTCAGCTTGCAATTAACAGGATATTTTCCTGGGGTATGTTTGCAAGTGCTGACGTTCCTTAAATTTGCACGTTTGGTGTAAGGTAAACAGCCCAGTAGCCGACACCCCTAAGATTTGCACCAGTACCGGACACCCATTTTTCACTCTGTAAAAAGTACTAGTTTGGTGGCAATACCGGTGTTTTTTGTGGTTTTTTTTCTGAGACCAAAAACGTGAAACATTTGAAAAATACTCAAAACAACAAAATTGCCACTAAACTAATATTTTTCACATTGTGAAAAGTACGTGTCGGGTACTGGTGCAAATCTCAGGGGTGACGGCTACTGGGGTGACTTCCTTAAATTCTTCAATTTCAGCTAAACAGTATTGACTTTTTGAGCAGCACTAGTGGCACTATCCATCGGATACAATTCTGGACAAGCTTCGCCTGGAATCACCTCAACGCAGCTCAATTCCAAATTACTTAATGAAAAAGTTATGCAACTTGGTCCCTTTTCTCTTTCGTCTAGTTTTTGACTAGGTGATGAACTTTACCATTTTTTACTGCTTCGATTTTGGTGGTACGAGAGAAAGTATTCGGTGGAGATCTAGATCGTAAGGATGCATGCCTCTATCTATAAGATGTACTCCAGAGGCTGAAATAAATTCAAATAGAAAAAGAGAGAGATAGACAAAGTCCTTTATTATGCTATGCCCATAGCTGCCAGATGATGGGGAAAAATCACTATTTTCCCTATTTATCTCTAAATAAAGTAGGGAAATTTTATGTTCTTTTCAAAACATATCGAATGACCCATTCTAATCTTCTGTTTGCTTTTGACTTCAAACAGGTTGACATCTATAATGATACAGCTCGACCCATCGTCAACAAAGTGCTGGCTGGTTTTAATGGCACAATTTTTGCATATGGTCAGACTGGTACGGGGAAAACTTTCACCATGGAAGGATATGATTCCGAGCCTGAACTAAGAGGAATAATTCCTAATTCTTTCGCCCATGTTTTCGGACATATCGCAAAATCGAATGAGGATGTCAAGTTAGTTTTTTAACTGCTTTGTCTTATTTCCATGTCTGTTATTCTTCAAAGTTTTTGCTCTGCTTGAAATTTGAAAAAAAAAGGATGAAGAAGTTGAACTATTGTCTCTGAAGTTTTCCAGTTTTTTGTAGTAAAATTTTTAAAAGAGTTTTTCTTTCATCCTAGTTTTATCTGTACAGAGAGAGCCGAGAAAAAAGGTTTGACTCTAGTGATGGATTTAACTTGAGTGTAGAATAACAAGACAGATCTGTGCTATTCGGAGGAAGCGCAACATTTTTAACAATATTGCATTTTTGAAGGTTTAGATAATTTTATCTAAACGATAGTTTTTCTGCTATCGAATTACCTAAGTTTTCTTTGTGTTCTGCTTTTGGCTGCTGAGACCAAAGTTTAGTATTTCACAAAATAGTCTGCCCTAAGTTAGAATTTTGCTTCTTAAATTTGTTGGATTTTCTAACTATTCATCTCTTATTTATGTGGAAAATTAGTAAATAAATTAAAAAATTAAAAGGGACTCTAAATTTTTGTTTTAGGTTCTTAGTGAGGATATCATACTTTGAAATTTACAATGAAGAGGTTCGAGATCTTTTAGTGAAACCATCGAAGGAGGTTGTGAACTTGGAGGTGAAAGAGCGGCCTGATGTTGGCGTTTACATCAAAGATCTATCAACATTTATTGCAAATAATGCGGATGACATGATGCGAACATTAAATTTAGGAAACAAGAATAGTAAGTACAGCATATTTACGTTTATTGAAGTTTGTTCAACTCACAAAAAACGATTGGAAGGACCAGTGGTACATGTCGTCCTCTGTGCAACCGGAAGCTACCCTTTGTTTTGCAACAGGTGAATAAAGGCCTCTTACCACCAAAGCAAAAGACAGCTTCCAGTTGCACAGTTGACGTAACGCCACTCATGAAGACTCATGCATGAAACTTCAAAAAACTTTACTAAATCATCAGAATAGGGCTGTTGCACACTGTTGCTGTAAGAGATTAAAAGGTTGATTAAGGTATATTAACCTTTAAAAATAACGATGGTAGCACTTAAAACCCACAAAATCCACTCCTAAACTCATGAAATGCTCTTAAATGTGAGAGGGTAATGGCTAATGGCGGTGTTAACGGCCATGTTAACTAATAATGGGAGATTCCTATCTCAATTTTGTCAATCTCTCTATGCTGGCAAGGGAGATTTATGGAGTAATTAGGCACCAAAGTAGTGATCCACCTATGAATAATGGCACCATGACACCTGGTGACTGGTCTCAAAGGAAAGTCGCCTACTATAGGTCACTTCTTGATGGAGTTACAGTATTATTGGATGGGAGTCTCCCATTATTAGTGTCCAATGCTGTCATTACGCTTGCGCATTTAAAAGCATCTCATGAGTTTAGGAGTAAATTTCGTGAGTCTTTAGTGCTACCATTGTTATTTTCGCAGTCCATCTTAATCAATCCTTAAATTGCTTATGGTAAAAGTGTGCAACAGCCCCATTCTCTAAAAGTTAGAGATATCCCCATACAGGGGTGCAAAATGTTCCAAAACTTCGGAAGTTTCACGCGATCCATGACTTATTTCCTCACAGGATTTTAAAAAATTTCCTCACAAAAATGTGAAAATGATGACTTTTTTTTGGTTATTTTAACATTTCAACACCCTATATACTCAAAATGACCTATATTTTGTTCATTTTTTACACTATTTTCCTGGCAAATCCTTATTGCCATTATTAAAAACAAAAAAAACAAAAACAAACAAAAATATTTGGACAAATTTCCTCACTTTTCTAGAAATTTCCTCACTTTCACGCGATCCGCGGATTGCTAGATCGGGCACATTTTGCACCCCTGTCCCCATAAATTGGGCCCAAATGGCATTCAGACCTTTAAAATAGACCTACTGTACCTCCGCCTACAGTTGGAGCAAACTAAAGAGCCCTGTCTTCCCAATAAAGCGTAGGTCCTTACTCTGAAGTGGATTTCTTGTTCAACCTTTTTCATGTGTATTTAAATTAATATTCCTAAATTTTGATTTGTGTTCCACTTATCAGGGGTAGTTGGTGCGACTGCCATGAATTCGGAAAGTTCTCGCTCTCACGCCATTTTCTCTATTACTGTAGAAACTAGTCAGACTGGCCTAGATAATCAGTCTCATGTAAAAATGGGTAGATTACATCTAGTTGATTTAGCGGTAAGTATTATTTTTTCTCCATCACTCCTATCATACGATCCCACTGGCACAGTTGCTGCTGCTAAAATGTGCCTTTTTTCTTGATTAAAAAAAGATGATTGCAGTTTGCATTAGAATTGACCCTTTGCACCCCACTTAATTTTAAGTTGGACCTTCTTGTACTCCACTTGTAAATGGGGAAAAATGCTGTTTGAAATAGTTTTTGAGTAATACTACTCTTTATGGCTAAATAAAATGCATTTTTTTTCACAAATTATGTGTGTTTCGAGCTGCGGTTGACAATTAGGCAGAATCCTAAATCAATTTTGTCGACTAGTGCATCTGGTAGATAAACTTTGTCGACCTCAGCTCGCCCGTAGAGCGGAAAGGGTTAAACACAAATTTACTTCAGTCCTTGTTTTGTTTTTGACTTGTTTGAATTACTTACAATTCACGACTAGGCTATCGGACGATACTGACAATTGATACACTTTAATATTTCTTTAGACGTCCTCTTTGAGTATACATTAGAATGATTTGTGCTCATTGGATAGTGTAAGGTTGGTTTATATTCTCTGGAAAAGGAGCTCGAGTAGCTTCTCAAAATTGATTTTTTGGAAGGGTTCTCAAAAGAAACTCAGAAAATACAAATCCATTAATCCTGCTATTCATAGATATCCTAGACTTCTTTTAGATGCTTGCAGCAAACAGGGCAGTGCTAATTTTTGCCCCTGTTGGATCACTCACTGATTTTATTGAAACAAATCTGAATCTCAAATGACACCTTATGACTGATTGCCTGTATTACTGAGATGAAAATTTTAGCTTGAGGTCTTCCTGATAAAATTTTTTAACTCAAAGGCGTAAAAGGGCACAAACCGATAAGGTCCCAAAAAATGAAGAACTTTGATGATCGATTTTCTTGTGTGATATTTCGATATAGTCGCTCTTGATATACATTGATATGAATCAATAGGGGGAAAATGGGTCGAAAATTTTCATTCTTTTATCCTTTTTTATATCTTTACCCAATTTTGACCAATTTTTGTAATTTTTATGGCTTATAGTTAAGAAGAAAAAAAAATTAAAACTTTTGAAAAAATGAAGTTTCTCTAAACCTCCTGAAAGTCGGTGAAAATGCCTGTACGATGTATATGAAATTCAATTTTTAGGAGGGGCTGGGTGGAGGAGATGCCATGTACCGTATAGATATGGTTGCCATATCTTGGGAACCATGCAAGAATTGTAACTAAAATTTTTATAATGGCAGCACTAGCCATCACAATCAATCATGTTTAAAAAAATCTGGGAATACTCCGGAAGGGGGGGGGAGGCCCATCATTAGTGTCGCCCTTTGAAATTGCCATACGCACACATACCATTGCAAAGAATTTCTATTTTCTAATTGGAAAAAATGCCCTTAAAAATTACATAATATTATTTAACAATATAGTTGTAAATGAAGGAGAGAAAAAAAGATTAATGGCATTATTCAAATTATTATGTTACGTAGTCTCTTAAGGAAGAGGTTTCCTTTTTGTTCTCAGCGACTTACACCAATCAAATTTCTGTTATTGCTTCTTTAGGGCTCTGAAAGACAAAGTAAAACCAAAGCTCAAGGTCAAAGACTACGAGAATCAACCAAAATCAATCTCTCATTGTCAACGTTGGGAAATGTCATATCAGCTCTTGTGGACGGTAAATCCACTCATATACCATACAGAAATTCGAAGCTCACTCGGATACTTCAAGACTCGCTTGGAGGAAACTCAAAGACTGTAATGATTGCGACCGTTGGTCCAGCAGATTTCAACTATGATGAAACTATCAGCACCTTACGCTATGCCAATCGAGCGAAGAACATCAAAAACAGAGCGCACATCAACCAGGATCCGAAAGACGCACTTTTGAAACAGTTCCAGCAAGAGATAGAATTGTTGAAGAAACAGTTAGAGGAGCAAGTGATCAATGATATTGATGATGGTTAGTGTTATTATCAGTGTTGTCTTTGGCGGTAAATTCAAAAAATTTACATTGACATGGTTCGTGGCACCTTGAAACGTCTTTGAATATCCTTGATTTTTTTCTCGTTTTTCATATGCTTGAATATCCTTGAATTTTGATGAGTTCGTCAAATTTACTTAAAAACCCTTGAATATGACCGGCTTCAGCCCGTCTGCTCCCCTTTTTGTTGATAATTTTGTTTGTGTGCTGGAGGGTAGAGGAATGTTAAGTCGTTTTGGTCGCAAAGTGAGTGAGAAAGCATGCAGGAGTCAGCCGGAGCATTTTTCTTTCTTTTATTTTTTTGTATACTGTTCTGCTCTGGTTATTGCACCCTTATGTGAGAATCACCATTTTTTTTTTCTGCCTCAAGAAAATTAGTATAAAAACTTCTACATTTTTGCCTGTCGGAAGTCCTCTAGAAAAGTCCTTGAAAATCAATGATTTTTTTTTAAAAAATCTGCCATAAGCCATGCTTCCTTTTTTTTTTTTGCTGACTCCATTCAACTGAAGTTAAAGTATGTATCCCTGCAATAGCCACATTATCTTACTTTAATTCAAATGAATTTAACTTTTACAGGAAGTACCAATGACTCGGAAGAAGATTCTATTCCTCATGATAATCAAGAAGAGAAACAGGACACGGCCAGAGAACAGGCTGTCCCGAAAAAAGATGAATCTCCGGAGAGGAAGAAGATCAAAGAGAAACGGGAGCAGCATGACTCTGAATTGAAGAATGTGCAATCTCAGCAAGAAGCACTTCGTAATAAACTGGAGAATCTTGAACGCAAAGTTCTGATCGGAGGAGAGAATTTATTGGAGAAGGCAGAGGAGCAGGAGCATCTTCTTGATACCGCAGCCACAGAATTAGAAAAGAGGCAACACGTAGAGGATGAGCTCCGTCAAGAGCTGGAGCTGAAAGAGGTGAGCAATTTTTGTGGTTGCAAACAATTTTGCAGTTGATACGCAAGTTTTATTATGAGATTCAGGTGAATATTTGAAGTTCGGAACTTTTTGAGGGACACCGAACTCCAAGGTCAACAAAACAATTTATAGCGAATCAGGATTGTTGAATATTGTCATCTCTCTCTGTTGAGTTACCTCACCTTGCGGAACGGGTACAATTTTTGAGGTTAAGGTACAGCACTGGTGTCATCTATCGTTGCGGAACAATCAGTTTGGATGAGATAATGAAATTCACAACTGTTGGTTCAGGTATAAATCTTCACCCAAACCTTATAATAATAAATCGGTTTTTGCTTGATCTAATTCATGCGGGGCCCCGATCTTCTGTGGTATCCCACTTGTTTACCGTAATGGGACCAGGAGTGGGGTAATGGGACCAGGAATGGGGTAATGGGACCAGGAATGGGGTAATCGGACTAGGAATGGGGTAATGAGAATGGTTTCCGTTAGCAATAAATTGGCCCAAAAACATCTGTTATGCAGAGATGTTAAACCAGTGGCAACTTGTGCTTTTCGGCAACCATGTTTTTTGCCATTTGAACCTATACAGAAGTTATCTAAGAGATAAATAGAGAAAATCCGTTGTTGCCACATTGCCTGAACCGCCAATTAAACCCCTTCCTTTATTCTTACAGTCTGAAAGAAGCGGCATGGAAGAACGTAACATGACGAAACAAGAAGAGGCCGCAACTCTGGGGCGCCGTTTGAAGAAGTTGTCTACTCAGTTACTGGCAGCCAAAGAAGAGTTGAAAGATGTGCAAGCAGAAAACCAACGAGAAATGGAAGGTCTTTTAGAAAATGTTCGCTCTTTGACAAAAGAGTTAGGTTTAATGGAGCGAATTAAGGATCAAACAATTCCTGAGCCATACCTTGTAAGTACAAATAGAATCAATCATAAGAAAAAAAATAAAATTGAAAACTGGTGCAAACCTGTCTAGGTAATACATTCGCTAATAAATAAATTTATAGCGTATGAACAAACAATACATAAATTACTCATGTAAATATTACGTTTACAAGTGGATCTACAAATGCAAAATTATGTTATCTAAAAATTCTTTTTATTTTGTTTTATCTCAGGCTTTATTAGAACAAAATATTCATTGGAATGAAGACATTGGAGAATGGGAACTAAGATGTGTGGCTTACACAGGCAATAATATGCGAAAAACTCTCCCGTCTCCCCATCAAACGCAAGTGAAGCCTAAAGAGGTAAGATTCTGTTTCAATCAATCAGTATACAACTTTATTCATCTGGTAGTTAAGAGCCTGCCCAGCTTGTCTTGACTTCACAACCTATAGCGGTTGGAAGAATCATGATCTTACAAAAAACTTGGAAAGTTGAAAATACCTAATTTTGCTGAATTTGGAAGCAATTGGATCAATATTTTATGGAATATGATTAGACAGACAGAAAGACAGACAAATGTACACTTTTGATTATCGTAGATATTTAGGTACAGGGATAATGAAATTCCAAGAATTAGTGTGAACGCAATATTCAATTTTTTCATGACGACTACATTTACTTTTTCTACCCCTACGCCGAAGAAATGTTGCAGAAAGGTGAGATTGAGACCTACCTATCAACCTACCCTAAATTTTTGCAAATTATATGCAATTTTTTTGTGGGTGCCTGTAAGTTTATGGTCAGTCTAGACCTCTTAAATGCTCAGGAGATTTCAGCAGTAATCGATGAGCAGTCTACATTCAGTCTTGACCAATCAGAGACCTCAATGGTCAAAAATGGCCATTTACAGTGTCATTTTGTACTGGCCACAAATTGTCCGTTGTTTTTTTTGTTTGATGTTGAGTAGAGCTTTAATGGATGTAATTGATGACTCGGATTTTTTCAGCCCACAGGAGTGAGAAAACGTAAAATAGAGAGAGCTAATGAAACTGGTTTGAATTTTCAGCGATTGATCAAATATTGAAGCAAACATCAAATACTTAGCAAATGGCTTTACTTTATTTCAAGGGAGAGCCATCTACATACTTTTATGGAGGTTAATTCGGAAGGCCATGTTCGGCATGTGTCTATTTTTTGCCCAAGGTTATAAATTAAAGAGGTATGCTCATCTGACTACCTGCCACAAAGTTAGTAGCGCGCAGTTCAAAATCTAGATCCAAGATGGCCGACAAAAGCTAAAAATATTGTAAACTCTTTCCAGAAAACATCGGGCTCCCTCTCCAGAGAAGCAGAAAATAGCCCGATGTTTTCTGGAAAGAGTATACAATGTTTTCTGCTTTTGTCGGCCATCTTGGATCTGGATTTTGAACTGCGCGCCACTGACTTCGTGGCGCGAAGTCAGATGAGCATACCTCTTAATCTATAACCTTGTTTTTTGCCAGATAATGTCAGAAATGTAAACATCTTTTTTCACTCTTTACGGTGTACTGTGCATTTTCACTTTCAAAAATCATGTTTATTGACATTGAAATAATTTTCTCAACACTTTTCAACTTTTTTCTCTGGACTTTTCTTTAGTTGATCTTCATCAGTCTTCTTTTTCTGTTTTTCAGATTATTCAGCCTGATTTATCTGACGTATATTTAACGTATTCACATTCTTCGAACAAAAGTAAATCAAAGTCGGCTAGTATTCAGTCCAAGTCTTTAAATGTCTCGTGAAAATAATCTGTCACAACAGGAGTTTCATTTGCTCGTTTTATCATCAACTTATTCCTATCCTGGAAAAATGATGATACATAAAAACAGCGAAACATGCAAACAATTCTTTATTTATTAGGTTCAGTTCTGACGTGTGAGAACAGATCATTATTTTTTGTAACGGTATGATCGAAAAATCGAGACTTTTTCAGTTTGTGTCAGAACGCGTGAATTTTAGCTAGCTTTTTAATTCAAAAGCTTCAATCAAAATTGACCTTGCTGAACATTGCTTTAAAAAGTATTTTCAGCTTTATATTTTTGTACCCAGAAAAAACTTTATTTTCCTGTTGGCATTTAAAATTTGCTGCAGCATAAGTTCTAACTTTTAAAAGCATTACCTACAGCTGATAGGACAGTTGTTGTAAGAGTCTTTTATTGTGAAAATAAGTTATTTCAAGAATACTTTCCAGGTACTATTACAACAAATTGTTCAATACATAATTAGGAAAATGTAATGGGTACGATAAATATAATTAAACTGTTTATTGATCCTCACTTGCTTATAACAAGCTTTTATTTTGAAACAGTAAATTACTATTCAGTACACATTGTAAACCATTGCTTCTGTGAAACCAAAGTTTTTACCGCTTTTTGGCTTTGTTATTCATCCCTACGCATGAATTGTGAGATCTCATTTTGACTCAGTACATTACAATTCAGTACACATGTATGTATACAAACAATAGAAAATTTAGTGATACTTAAATTAATATTAAGTAAGTTGCTTTAAAAAGCATTGCTTCTGTGAAACCTAAGCTCTTACCGCTTTTTGGTTTTGTTATTCATCTCTATATATATGCATGAATTGTGAGATCAGGAGTCTGTCTTCTCTAAAATGATGAGCTGTAATGGGAGATTGTATATTTTCTTCCAATGGTACTTATCAAATGAAAGTAGGAAGAAGTGCGAAACAAGTGTTATTTTTTTCAATTTCGTAAGATGGTAGTTAAATTTAAAAATATCCTATTGAATTCTAAAGAAATAGTTGTGTCTTGATGTAGGTAACAAACGATCATATTGGGAAATGTCCGATCATGCTTTTTTGTCGTTGACTTAGGTTAGGCTACTCAATGATCTACTTGTCTCTCAATTTATCTACTATCACTCACTCGTTCAATGATTCTTCTGTATTTTTACACTCTGTAAGCTTTAACTTCAGTTGTTTATTTTCCTAGGAAATTATCATTTTTTTTTATTTAATTTCTTTTTTTCTTTATAGAAAGAGAGGTTGACTGATTAAGTTTAAGTTTAAGAGAAGTTCACTGGAGTTGATTCTTATTAAGGTCGATGATGGAATTTGATTATTTCTCTTTGAATCGTCATTGCGTTTGCAATAGCTTGGAATTTTACGACAGTTTAGTTTCTGAGTCATCCCCCCCCCACGAGTTTTTCACTCAAACTGATAATCTTTCTGTTTCAGTTTTCAAGTATGTATGAATTAGTCTCTGATCAGTATAACTTACCCAAAATAGAGAAAAAGACTGTTTCCAACCAAAGTGCTGTGACGACCCATAAAACGGTTTATTAATCGGAATAGTCATGCAGAATATAATGCAGTAAACAACCTCTGCTTGTAAGGAGCAAGACAGAACTGTGAAAAGTGTAACATTTTTTTCTCCCAAGCAAGATTGTTCTGTCTGTGGGTAGAACAATTGATGAGGCTCAAAAGGCAAAAGGTTTTGATTCTAAATCAATGCAAAATACGGTCGTATTTTTGACAAGACGTACTTTTTCCCATTTTTAGACTCTCTAAAGTTTACCTAATTTGATTACCTAATTATCTAATTACCTATTTTGTTTGTAAAGTATTTAGTTTTTACTTTCGAGATCCAAGCTTAGATATCATTTTATTCACTGAACAGTTTTAAATGTATTTGAGTATGTCTCTTATTTAATATTCTCAGCAACATCCCTTGTTTTTGAAACTGTCAGTGCTTCTTGCATTGCACATTTGCTCCTTGTTGTCATTTGTCAAACTGTGTTTTGCTGCCACATTCTAGTTCAAAACCTCGTATCTACAGCATTAATATGTTGAGACATAGTCTTTTTACCATCTCGCTTTCCTTTTCAAGTCTGAATCTGTGAATTTCTGATTAGATGATGGTGATTAAAAAGAGATAAGTGAAACTTATCCTCCCTTTTCTACTCCTTTTTCTATGCTCTTAAGATTATTTAATTATTTGTTTCATTTACAATTATTCTCTAGTCATTCCATTTGCTTTTATGCGCCTAGATTTACGTCATTGTTGTAAACCCCCCCCCCCCCCCCTCTTCCCCCTCACCCAACCCTTTTGCTACACTTATGCAAGAATGCAAACTCGGGTCTGGTTTGGACCAAACATAACCTGAATTTACTATTGACTCTCCTGAACTTATAGACAGTTTTAGTGAAAAGTTAACGGTTAGCCAACAACCACAACAATGCGCTCATCGGTCATGATAAAACTCGTGTAGCGTTCCAAACTATCTCACTCACTCTCCCGTGACAGTCATGTATAACCATCTCTTTCAAGTTTCGAAATTCGTATACTGGGGCTTGTTTTATGACGGATTATTATCAAAATCGCATTAAAATGCCTCAAGGAATTCCTCTCTGCCATAAAATTCTACAAAATAAGTCTCTAAGTACAATTTTTGAAATTAGATCGAGATGACAGTACATGGGGGTTACGTGAGAGCGAGAGAGACAAACTGTCTTTGTTTGGAACGCTCATCAGCGGCAGTCGCCATTACTAAAACTCTCTATTGTTCCATTCAATCAATGTTTGACTGTGGAGAAGTGCGCAGTTTGGTAATGTTGCATTTTTTCCTTTAAACTCATGGGAACCTTTGATTTCGACCTTATGCACGGATTTAAATGGACTTTGTGCAATGTCGCTAAACTGCATGCTTCTCCACGAAATTAGATCAGACCGAGACCGATTTAATTCGAGTGAAATCAGACTTTTTTATGTAAACTTGCGTCACTCCTAAGCGTAGGTTAAACTAGTGTCTCTATATACGACGAGAGTTGCGAGTTGCGCAGTGTCATCTTCTATTTTTCTCTTTTGTTTAGCAATCTGGCAACACTGCCTGTCCTAGAAGATTTATTTTATTTTTGTTGTTTCACCTCAGATATCATTTCTTTCTTTAGCTGTTTTTTTGTGATACGTTTATTTTAAAGGCAGCATTTTTTCATTACTATTTTATTGTGATATTAATTTTGTTTTTTTTTTTTTCTTTTTGCAAAAGGGCTTGTGTTATAATATTCAGGTAAGATTGAGTGACTTTGAACTGAAACACCCCTTATAATAAACAAAAATCAAATTTGTACACTTAACTTCATTAAGGATTTTTCAAGTCACTCCATTTTGCTATTAGTAGTCAATAATTTTGAGTCTTTCCCTTCATTATTTTGTTATTTTTTTTTCCGTAGTTTTAATAACTGTTCGGTGATTCAAATATTTAACCTGGAGTATAGATACCAAAGAAACTTGAGTACCTTTTTCCAAGGTTATTGTATTTTTAAAGGGAAATAACCGATTAATTTTATTTATGCGGTTGTTTAAAATGCATGGTAGACATTAAAGATGCACTATAGGTCATGTAGAAGCACTTTGCTCACCCAGGGAGAAATTCAGGTGTCTTGAGTCAACTTAATTTAAACCAGAGTTTAGTTGGCTTTCATGAAACTAATTAACCATGGCATCTTCTCTAAAATTCAGTCATGTATTTTACTCCAACCAGGATAAATTCACTTAAGATTATTATCAAAAGCTTGAGGGTTTCTTGATGTAACTAAGAATTGTTGGTTTTTCTTAATATCATTAATTGCAAACTCTATAGTTCAATCCTCTATTTCAGTGGCAATACCTTGATTGTTCAGTTTTTACATCTCTCCTCTAGTCAATTTTATGCTTATTATTCTTATTTGTTTATACCTTTCAATTTTTTCTAGCACAGTTAAAATAAAAGACAATTTGACTCAATGATCATTTTGATTTACCTTAATCTTATCACCATCTCAAACTTTATCTCAGTCTCAGAAGAGGCCCTTGCAAATTTTGCAATGGGTTGGGCTGGTTGCGGAGAGGGAGGTGCTAAAAGTTTTTGTTTATCCTTCAACCTATCCTGTTTTGAGTCGCAACCTGAGGATATATGTAGGATTCAAAAATGGAGGGTTGCACCATTGCGGAGAGACAAACTGAGATTTTTAATACCCTAATAAAATCATTATAAATAGCACCAGGATGTAACTACAGGGAGGGGTGGAGGGAGCAGGGCTTGAACCTCACCTGGCGTCATGTGCCTAAAAAATCATCTTTGACGCCTAAGAACCGGAAACACCGGCCTAAGTTGTCAGTTGTCGTCCAAAGGAAGAATACATTTTTTATTTTGATCTTTGATTTTTTTTTCCATCCCTTCTCCTAAAATAATGACAGATTACTAATGGACCTTTATTGGCTCCTGAAAAATAAACGTGAAAGTCCCCTAAGAAATTTTGGTGAGGTCCAAGCCCTGGGAGGGAGGCAATCTGCTCTCCTTCAATAATACCCTGTCTGGAGTTATAACTTGAGGCTGTGTCAGATTCAAAAATTGAAGGCTGCATCTTTGCAGAGGGACCATTTAAGATTTTTTTTTTACTACCTATTTAAAAAGTGTATAATACTTCTGCAAATTTAAATGGAATTCCAGTTAGGAAAGTGCCAAGCAAAATCCACTCCACAATAGCCAGCCAGATTTTTTTTTTTTTTTTTTTTTTTTGTAGTGGTGTGCATTCTTGACGATGGAGTCATTGGAAAACAACAAACAAACCAGGCTCATCTAAAATCTTTTCAGGGGGGGGGGGGGCGTAGAAAAACCCCTTAACACAGAGGTTTCTGGAGAGAGGGAGGGGCCGGGGCAAGGCTGCAATTTCGCCGCCCATTAAAATGTTGAACTTGATGATCTCCGCCCCCCTCTCATACACACTGATTTTGCCGCCTTCGGAAATCAATTTTTAAAGTTGATAATCCCTGATTTTCTTTATTTTTGCTTGCTAACCCTGATTTTGACGTCCAGGGCAAGGGTACCCACTACCGACATCCCCCCCGGCACGCCTCTGTCGTGACTGACCCGTACCAGCCTCACTCAAATGAGCCCCTAAAAACGCCGGATCGGGGTCAAAATAAAATACTAAATTGTCGGATCGGGTTATAATGATCAACAAGATCATATGCGAAAAGACGCTCTATGTATGATTAAGTCATAGCGCGCTACAGAGCATCATCCTTACAACACATCCCTTTGACCCCCCCACCCCCCCCCCACCCCCCCCACCCCCCGGTCACCTTACTATATGAATATGTTGAAGCTGTTTCGCAACTTACAAACACGCTTGTACCATAAACAACTGACACATAAATCACTTTGCAAGTGCACTGAGTTTCGTGATGTTGCTTGAGCCGCGTGAATGAATCGCTCGACGAAATGAAAAACTATATCCAGACCGCAGTCGGAGACTCCGGCTGTTACAGCGTTTGAGAGTATGTTGAGCGACAGTCAAGTCTCGCTCGACGAAATATTATAAATTTGAAGATCTTTAGCTTTGGAGCGCGTGAGTTCGCTGTGAGTATGTGATGCTGCTGGCGCAAAAGGAACTCCGCTCTTGCTCGATGCTCTTGAGTCTTGACTCTCAGTATAAAGCGGATGATGTCATTCTCGGCTCCTCGCTGACTCATACCACCTAGCTCTCAAGCAAGGTAACAAACGAAACGAGAACGCGTCACTTTCGGCTCTCGCATCACCTCCAAAACAAATTCCCAATCAAAACATCATAGTATTTGGGCTGGGCCTGCTCAAAGAATCAATTAATCATCAAAATTAGTTTTTGTTTTGTTTTGTTTTTTTTTTTTAAATAAATTAAATGCCAAAATGGGCGCCAGCAGGGGGTGCAAATTGAGAAGTTCCCCCCGCCCCCCCTTCCGGAAGTTGGTAATTACCGTCACAGTGGCGTCGCGGTAAATCTGGCAACGCAGCATTTTGTCCATTGAAACGCATGAAAAAGATCGAACTATTGGAGGTGCACAGTGCACTCCCTTGAGTCGATATTTTGCGTAGGTTTAAATGGGAAAATTGCTAAGGTGCCGGATTGCACGCGACGCCACTGATAACAAGAAAACAAGTAACTTTTTATGTTGTTGAAAACTGCCCCCCCCCCCCCCCCTCTGGAAATTTTTTTGACGGTGCCCATGACAGCCAATACATCTTTGCAAACTCATGCTACAGCAGTGCGGAACATAAACTCCTGCGTGGATTTTAACTCAATAAAAAACCGATGCGCGAGGTCGTAAAAGTTATCTCATTGTTAGAGAACGATGCAATTAATTCGGTTGGACTGAATCTGTCGATTCAAAGCCCCCCTTATCTCTCTCTCTCTCTCTCTCTCTCTCTCTCTCTCTCTCTCTCTCTCTCTCTCTCTCTCTCTCTCTCTCTCTCTCTCTCTCTCTCCCTCTCGCTTTCTCTCTTGTAACTTTTGCTACAACGATATGATTCATGAAACCCGAATTTGACCGTCGAAAAACCGACGAACACAATCAGAGCCCTCAAAATCCACTCTCAAAGTCGTATATTTAGCTTATTTTGATGCGCCCGCATTTTGAATATTATCCAACAGTCAACTGCTACTTGTCACCATGAAGTCCTATCACCGAAAAATAGAGCGACTGAAGATGATTTAACGATAAAAACCATGAAACTACATGCAACTAACTATTTACTGACGGCGTTTTCAAACAGTTTTAAGGATTCCTACGTGGCTGTACTGTTTTTGCCAACCCTAAGAAATTAAGGCGTTTCAAAGTGTAAGACGCAACTTCAGTTGATCGAAAAGTGAGTGGGTCAGGTCAGGGTGTTTCAAGTCAGATACCGCTAGCCGTGCGCGATGACGAGTAGCTAACTATTCCTACGCGGCTGTACTGTTTTTGCCTAACCCCCAAAAATGAAGGCGTTTCAAAGCGTGGGACTCATTCTGCCAGATCAAGATATTATATAAACGCTCGGGAGAGGACATTAAACAATTGAAAATCGAAAAAGAAAATCAATAAAACTATTCACTGTGTAAGTACCTTCCTGTATGTATGTATGTTTGGAAAGGAAGGCAAAAGGTGCACATAAACAAGTTAGTTTTATCAGAGCCTCTCTCTCGAATTTCGCTTCGTCGAAGGTCCGACAGTTAATTGAAATTTCATTTCAAACGAAAAGTTAAAAATGCTTCCATCGTGAATAGGTCGATATGTTCTCGATGGGCGGTCAGCGGGTTCAAAACAGAGGGAGGGGGGGTGCTTGGTATTTGGTAAATGATGATTTGCTGGGTGAGGATTATTGTGGTTAGTGCCGTCATTTTTTTCCTAATCGTGATGTCTAAAAACGTCACTTTTGTCACTTTTTTGACCCTGTCTCTAGAAAAAAGGGGGGAGGGTGAGGTTGAGCCGCTTTCCCCTAACGCACCTCTCGTAACCTTTATTCATCGTGCCCGCCATGGATTCACCTTGAACTTTTGTTAATTTTGCAGACTTGGCAACCTTGCAAAGCTCTTAAGAGCGACGACACGGTGAGTGTATAAAGCCGCGCTGCTACATTGGAGGAAAATCGAGTCTATATTTTCAATGTAAAATTGTTCATCATAGTAGTATCCGACCAGTGGCGTAGGGTACAATTTGGCAACGTTGTGCTGTGTCCATTTAAATCCATGTGATAGGTCGAATTCGGAGGTGTTCACCAAACACCTAGGAGTTCGATATTTTCAATGGATTTAAAAGGAGAAAGTTCAACGTTGCCAAATCGCACGCTACGCCACTGACTTTCGAGATCAATTTTAATAACAGCGAACACTTTTGGTAGGTAAGTGATTCGAACGTAGACATGCCACCACTGAGAAGTTCCATATCAATTATGGTTTAAAGGTAAAAAACGATGATTTTTAAAGATTTTTTTCACTGATTTTGACCGCTTTGTTTTTCGATCTCATGCCACAGTGCGATGGAATAAAGTGATTGAGTGAGGGAGACCCGGTCGGGCCAGCGATCACTCTATGTGGATCTGGCTTTGAGCACCCTGGTGATGGCGACTGGCCTGGCACCATCTGTACTGTGACGGGATTTTGAGCAGATGCTGTAGCAGGACACTTGGACACTGGACACATTCACTCACACACACCATCTCATGTCACCACGCCACCCGCAAATATGAATAATTACCACCGAGAGTATAAACAAAGTAACACACTTTGTGTTAATCATTCAAGTACGAGTATTGAGTATATGAATTCTTAGCCCCAGCCAAGGCAGACAGGGCAGGCCTGCTTTAACTGGCTGTGGCTCAAGCAACGCCGTTTGTGACTGTCCGACAGTAGGTAGAATTTCACAATTGAATGGCTCGATGCGAAAGAATTGGACTTCTCATAAGGGCTGCACAAATGTGTACTATTCACTCACAATTAGCTCAATCCATTCAAGGTCAGGATTCGATTCATTATTGATGCTTTATCTAAACGCTTTAAAAAATTTCCAGACGAATGCATCGCGTTCAATCTGTCAACGTTGCATTTATTCCATTTAAGGTGGTTCCATGCCACGTGACCAAGGTGATCGATTAGTGATCGGTTAATACGGTCATTTACAAGATTTTATGGAGTTTTTTTTTTTTTTTTTTTGGTAAAACAAGGATCGTCATAGTACCTGTTGGTAGATCTAACAAAGATATCTGTTAAGTTTGAATGCTTAAATCCGCAAAATAAGGACGGAACTATGGGAATTCGCACAATCGCTGCTCAATCTCTCGTATCGCACTACGATAGTGCGAATTCCCATATAGTTCCGTCTTTATTTTGCGGATTCGAGCATCCAAACTTAACATAGATATATCTTTGTTAGATCTACCTACAGGTGCTGACGATCCTCGTTTTATAAAAAAAAAAAAAAAAAAAAAACTCCATGAAATTCGGTGAATGACCATTAATCGGTCGACTAATCGATCACCTTGGTCACGTGGCATGGAATCACCTTAAATCAATGAAAAAGGTCGAACTGTATACTGGTTGTGTATATGGTGCGTAGTGCACGCACACATCCTCGAACCTATATTTCAAATTGATTTGAACGTATGCGAAATGCAGCGTTGTCGGACTGCAAATGACGCCACTGTATGCGAAATGCAGCGTTGTCGGACTGCAAATGACGCCACAATAGGAAAGTTATAGTTCACACTGAGAAAAGTTCCTGTTTCAATAACCGAAAGTTCTTCAAATGGAGCAAAACGACATCAGCCAATTTATTTACGCGCCAAAAGAGACCGAAATAAATTTTTCATTGACTCTCTTAAGAGTTTCTATTCTGATCGTAGTATTCTCCTTCTTCGAAAAGTCCGGGCGCATGCTCCTTATTGAGCTATCCAATGAGGCATAGTTGCAAGGGTCTGAAATGTTGTGTTTTTCATAAAGAAAATGAAAGTACTCGATGAGCTGAGAACAAAGATGCCTTTGGTTTCTAATTAAGTCCCATTGTTCCGGAGGTGAGATTTCGGCCCAAAATACATTGTTTTAGAGGGGAATTTTGGGTGTATAGTGACGTCACTACGCACACGATTTTTCACAACTTTACACCAGTGTATCTTTATAAAACCGGAACATTTAGGAAAAAACCAAAGGCACCATTGTTCTCAGCTCATCAAAGTACTATCATTTTCTTTATAAAAAACAAAACATCGCAGACCCTTGCTTTACTGCCCCATTAAGATTCTTCGGATTCTAGCAACTGCCCCATTTGGGACTCTCATAGGCATGTCTTTCAGGAGGAAGAGTTAAATCTATTTCGCCTCTATCGCTCCCCTCATCAAAGAAGTGTACCCCTTATTTCTAACAAAATTTGAAACAACTTCATTGGGAATTGAAAAACAAGCGTAGGCAGATTTTGCATAGCTTCGGTTACGTATAGCTCAAGAAGCAAAAGCTTGGAGTTGGATGATGAACGACGTTTTCAAGTTATTCAACGAAACCATCAAACGATCGACTGAGCGGGAGACAGCCGGAGAGTTATACCACCGCGCCCCAGACCCAGAGTGCAGCGAATACCATTTAAGGCGTCGTTATTTCTTCGGAGCCTGCTGATGAATGTTTGTGTGTGTTTCTCTCTGTTTGCTTGCTTGAGCCGAGAGGCTGAATCGGTACGGAGTATTAAGAGGTTTCGTAGTTCATACGATACGATACAATGCGATCTATGTGTAAAATACGCCAAACCCTGCGCCGCGCCGGCCGTGTAAAAGCTTGCATTTCATGAACCAGCAGTCATTGCGCAGTGATGGTGATGGACGAGCATGGTTGCCAGACGTAGTGACGAAGCGTAGTAAAGGCGTACCCAGAAAAAAATTCCAGAGGGGGGGGGGGACGAAATCATCCCGGGGAAGGGAAATTATTCGACCTTTTGAATATACATTGACCGAATGCAACGATTTCAAGTTCGTACTCTTCACCCATAGAGGCGGTTAGTGCAATGTGGGAACAATTTATTTTTTCCAATTAAACCTAGGTAAAACAATCGATCTCTGAGAGGTGCAGTTGCACTCCCAAGATATCGATATTTTTGCGTAGGCTTCAATGGTAAAAGTGAATGGTTCCCAAATTACATGCGCCGCACCACTGACTTTGCCACTTTCTCATTGAACAGTGGCGGCTAGCCAGTGGTGCGGCAAGTGAGACGACAGGGAGCCATCATCGCCTCACATTTTTTGAAGTAGGAGAAAGAAGAAGAAAAAATGAAAACATAGCGTAAAAAGGTGAAAATGGTTATTATTCCATCTTTCTTTGTTTCAATAGTGTAAAGAGTGTGAATGAAACATGGATTTTTCAAAAAAGTTTTGGTGGAAAGCGTTTCAAAAAAATCCTGTGCAGTGTGCACCTCTCATTTTTGTCGCCTTCGGCCTTACCTCCAGGAGCCGCCAGTGCATTAAAATGAGACGCCACAATTAGAGTTGTAGGAAGCAAAATAGAGGATGATATATTCAGATTTTGTTGCAATTTTTCCTCGAGGGGGGGGGGAGAGTAAAAACGCCAAATTCCCTTACCCAAACCCGCGACGAATAACCTAGAACCAGTCTTTCCATAGCGATTATTCTTAAATTTCGATCGTACAAATTGGTCTAGCTCTTTGCCTTGTCCTCGAACCAAGCGGTAGGTGCACGCGGGTTATTGTAATTTTAAAATTCCAATCAAATAATCAGATTACGATCATGCCATCAAATTTTCACGGCTAAGCGTTTAATTGTACATCCATAAGCGTCGAGGCGTTATAGATTTGCATTATCACTCGCTATAACGCATCGAGCGAGAGAGCGCGAGCAAACCTCTGCAGTTTATTATTATTAGTCATCAAAAATCGAGTCTGTTAAATTTGTCGAGGTAAAAATTTTTGTCACCGGTTCGCTCTCTCGGCACAGCACAGCGCGGGCCCTCTCCGCACATTTCCAAATGCCTAAATAAAGTCAAAAATCTGCTGACCCACAGTCCTCCAACCAGGCAGTTGAATCTGGTGACCCTTTTCCGAGCTGTGGCAAGGCTCTTCGTAACCATCAACAATCTACTCGTCGATTCCGCGATCTACCTTGCAGCTGTCTCACTCTTTCAAATACCTGACCGCACAGGAGAGACAAGGATGGAAGGTAAAATCAGAACCTCAAATCTGATTCACGCTTCTATCCTTTCCTTTCGTGTGCGATCAGGTAAACGAGGGGGAGAGAGAGAGAGAGAGAGAGAGAGAGAGAGAGAGAGAGAGAGAGAGAGAGAGAGAGAGAGAGAGATAGAGAGAGAGAGAGAGAGAGATAGAGAGAGATAGACATTCAGACAGAGAGAGAGTGAGAGAGGGGGGAGAGAGATTTAGTTGGAGAGAGAGAGTGAGAGAGGGAGACAGGGAGAGAGAGAGAGAGAGAGAGAGAGAGAGAGATAGACAGCCAGACAGAGAGAGAGTGAGAGAGGGGGGAGAGAGATTTAGTTGGAGAGAGAGAGTGAGAGAGGGAGAGAGGGAGACAGGGAGAGAGGTAGAGAGGGAGAGAGGGAGAGAGAAGGGGAGAGAGAGGCAGCTGCGAGTCACGAGCCGCCACTGCAGTTCGCTGAGTTCTAAGTACGCTCTATCATCCAACGTCGAGCGAATGTCTGACGCAGCTGTGTCATCACAGAATGGATGTTGAATTTAAATGAGTTTGTCGTGCTCTTTGAAGCGAAAATTTTTACAAGCCTCTGAACTTGATAAATGAAACTTTTTAAAATCTGTATTTGGCAGGAATGAAGCTTTGCGTGGGATTAAATCTCACAATTCTTGAATGAATTATTTCTGGAGGACAGAATAAGTTTACGAACTTCAGCCGGAAACATACTCACACACGACACGATTAAAAAGCATATGTTACGAACAAGCATAGGCGGCGCGTATAAGGGGCTATTGGGGCTATAGCCCCCCCCTCCACTTTTTTGGGAACGAGGGGCTAAAAAAATTTTTGAACGAGAAAAAAAGAAAAAAAGGGTAAAAGGAAAAAGAAAGAAAAAGAGAAAAAGAAGAATAGAAAAACGCTATCAATTTCTCATCGCCATCTGTCTGATTCATTCAGAAGTTACTATAAGGAAACGAGACTGTCACCTTTTGTTTATATTCTTCAAAAATTTTTATAACCACATTGTTTCAACTGTCAATTTAGTCAAAATTTTCAGTATTTTTAAATTTTAGCCCCTTTCAAGTCAGAATTACAAGTGTCCCAAAAGAAAAAATAGTTATTTATCCCCCCACCCGCCTGCGTCAAACTTTATTTTGGAAAAGGTGAAGAAAGAAAAAAGAAAGGAGAAAAAAAAAACTGTTGATTTTTAGCCCCCTCACTTTTTGACCCCACGCGCCGCCCATGCGAACAAGGACATGGGTAAAGATTGGTCGCGGATGTGAAATACTGAAACACAACAGTAATACAATTCTGATCAAATTAAAACGCTTATCGCCCTTAGCGGAATTTTCCGGGATAGATACGTTCGAGTACTCTTTTTCGCACCCTCCACTTCAAGAGATGGCCGTTCAAGTTCCGGAGTCAAAATTGGTGACTGCCTATGGAAGCATTAAAAATACATTCCAACCCTACTAATAATCGTGTCTTGATCAATCTGAATTGACGAGAGAAGTTCATTTCCGTTAGTAATCAACCTTGTCCTTTAACCCTCTAAGGGCCAGGGGCTAGGGGCCCGATCAAGTTGAGCCACTCAAAGTCATACTGTCTTAAGTTCTCAAATCTGCACCACCGACCAATTAGCAGCAAGTATTCGTGAAAAGTGAGGTTATACTAGTTCAAGTCATGTCCGACTTTTCGCCAACTTGATCGGGCCCCAGGTTAGTTAAGAAGAACGCCACTCATCCGTTTACATAGGGAAGGTAGTTAACTGTTCGTAATCGGGGAAATTGAAATTGCCTATACGGCGAATTGAAGGCGCCCGACGACATTTTATATTGTAAGTGTTCTCATCGATTGAATGTCATCCGGATCATCCGGAATGAAGACTGAAACCATGTGAAAGAGGCTAGAGGAGAAGAACGAGTATTCTCGGGCTTGGCCCATAAGGGGCTAACAATTCTGGTTTAAAAATATATATTTTTTAATCCTTAAATGAATAATATTTTCTAATAATATTCAATGGCTCGTCAAATACTATGCATTCATACATTTTCCATACTTAGCCGTGATAATGTCCGCCTTAATTTCAAGGATAGGCAAATAAACTACTATCATGCACAAATAGAGTTATAACTATTCAATATTCAATGTAATCACCAAAATGTCCGTTACATAGAACACTACACAGGCGAATGTTGAGTGATTTACTCGCACTCCTTTTCCCTTCAAAATCAAAAACTCTTATTTATAATTTCTTCAAGGAGAAAGTGTACGAGTTCAAAAATCCGAATTTTCTGAGCACTTAATACCCAAAAATTCATAAGCCGATTCCTAAAAACCGTTTTGGGATATTTTTGTACCTAGCAGCTAGGCTAACTCTTGTCTCACTAGAGAGGAGTGGGTTTGTGTCATTTTCCACCTTTTTAAACTGATTTGAATGATTTCTTTTCTTTCTTTTTTTCATCTCTTAGATAAACTGATAATGTTAAAACATTCTGGCCATAAATAGGTTAAGGTGATTTCCAAACGAAACTTTTCCAGATTTCAATCCAATGGATAGCGCCACTAGTCGCTTTTCGGAAAATTCGTGTTTTTGGCGTTTTAAACTTAAACTATAGATAAAGTACAAAATCCAATAACGTAAGCACCTGCGAAATTTTTTTATGGATTTTTTGAGCCCTAAACGAGCAGAATTGGTTCAGAATTAAAGCAGCTAATTATGGAATTTAATTCGCCATAAGTTTAGTGAGTGAGAGTGAGTGCGAGTGGTAATATGTCTATCTGCCTCACTCGCACTCATTGAGGAATTTTCGTAATTCATACTTTCCGGCTTTATTTTTGAGTGTTTTAGCTAGAAACTTTGAGGGTATCTTCCTGAAATATGCTCGCAGGTGCTGACATTCCTCAAATTTGTGCTTTTATCGTAAATTCGTCAATTTTAGCCAAAAACGTTGACTTTTTGAGCAACGCGACGTGGTGTCTACGGTTGGAACTAATCGACCCTGGAATCATCTTAAAGTTCTCGAATGGAGAGAGATTAGAAATATAAAGAAGACTGGGAAGGGAGAATAGAAGGAAAAATCTTCAGAAATTCGGATTATTATAAAGTACAATGAGTTTTGAGGAAAGAAATATGACAGATGCAGTGAGTGGGTAAGTACCGTAGGTAAGCAAAATTGTTTACTTTAAACAGAGGGGAGAGGTATATGGATGTAGAAGACACAGAGAAGAAAGAAACAAAGAGAGGAGAAAATAATAATTCGAGACGTGACTTATCTCATAACTTTAGAAAAATCGTGGTATTGTAGCATTCCTCAATTTTGTATCCGTCTAGCGTACTCGCAGTTCCACGCATCAACCGTCCAATGTGTGATTCGCGTTCTCAACCAAATGACGTGGGTAGAAAACGTTTAACGGATTATGTGGAAAGGGAGTGGAGTAACGTATTATATGTAAGTGAGTATACATGTATAGAGATACTGAAAAAGAAAGAAGAGAAAATTGCGATTGTGTTCATAAGCGGCCAATTCAAGCTCAAATAACCTCTGACTCTTTGTTACACATACATGCTTTCCCACTCACCTGGAAAATTACAGAAGTTAAAACTTCGAAGGTAGGTCAATTCAAAAGTGTAGGAGCACCTAGACCGATATAGGTCTAGGTGCCAAAGATTCCAAAGGTTACAAGCTTTGGATCTTTTCAACATTACTTTTTACTGTTACAAAATGAAAATTAATGAAAATGAATTTGAGCGTTGGCTTTTCAGTGAGGAAATCAGGAGATAAAAGTGGGAGGAACGGTGTAGCCCCGGGGGGGGGGTTCACTTACCCCCCTTGACACTAACATTTGCCTCATGTAAAGTAATATTTTGCGTTTTCAGCGAAATTTTACCAAAATGTTATCTGTGGACCCCCCTAACAATTTTCGGACCCCAGACCCCTCCCCCCCTCGAAAAATTCTTGGCTACACAACTGAGTCAGAGGCAAGTTTTATTTTGATTAGAAGGAATACAAATTGAAAATTCGCCAAAGATTATGGTGTGTATGGTGCGCCTACTCTTCTGAAACGATCTCTATAAACTTAGGGCGAATATAGGAATTTTTGTCTCTCTCTCTCTCTCTCTCTCTCTCTCTCTCTCTCTCTCTCTCTCTCTCTCTCTCTCTCTCTCTCTCTCTCTCTCTCTCTCTCTCTCTCTCTCTCTCTCTCTCTCTCTCCTTCAATTTGAACACATGTATAAGATAAGGATAGCAAATGGGGGTATCCATCGCGTGACTTGGTGACTTTGCCCCCATTTCTTTGTCATTTTCTCACGCGTTCAAATGGAAGGAGAGAGAGAAAGACATCGGCGTATAATTATCTCCGCACTTAAAATTTCATTGATTAAAATAGATGCGAGGGTGAAAAAAAATTCGAAATTTTTTCGGTCTATAGGTCCTTAGAGTCTTGATTTGATTTTATGGGCCAGCCACACATTCAAGCATTCAACAGATTCAATTTTTGATGGTTATTATGGTTCTTACGTAAAATGCCCAAAAAAATTAGAACGAGCACAATTTCATCGCGACTCATTTACTATCAATTAAATGGGTTAAAGACGTTTAAAATAGCCGTTTCGTGAAGTATTTCTTTGTGAAAATTTGTACAAACTCCTGTTTTGAGATTTCTTTGAGTTTCTATTTTCAAGTGAGTGAGAGAAAGAGAGAGAGAGAGAGAGAGAGAGAGAGAGAGAGAGAGAGAGAGAGAGAGAGAGAGAGAGAGAGAGAGAGAGAGAGAGAGAGAGAGAGAGAGAGAGAGAATGGACCGTTGAAACTGTGCGTAGAACAAATCATCAAGGGACGAATACGTGCCGATTTTTTTTTCTGTGCTCTTTTTGTTTATCTTGAAAATTTTGCTCGGAAGGTAAGGAGGCGTGACTACACGGTGAGAAGTCATAGACGTTGGATGGAGAATCCAGACATTGGCAGACAACAAGTCAGTTGCCAGATTTTCACAGAGAAGAAGACTTCGGTTGTATGATCTGAAGATTCGGTTTATTTTGATCACCGAAGTTTTCGGTTGCAGAAACCATTAAACCAAAATGTTTGATCGTAATTACCTAAAATACGTCGGTAAGTATGACCTTAATTCCGCCCTTAATGAAGTCGTCGGTACTACTAATGAAGCATTCGGTACTCACGATCAAACATTTTGGTTTCTGCAACCGACAATTTCGGTGATCAATAAGGTTTGGCACATTCTAAAATTTTGGCTCACATAAAAAAAATCAAGAATCCAATAAAAAAGAATTGTCAAATTTAGTGAGTAAAGCCTTTAATTTCTTAAAAAGTTGAGGACTAAATGTATTTTTTCGAAAAATTTGCTCTGATAGGAAGTGAATACGGCCTTTAAGGTCATCAAAGACCTCAAAGGTCAGAGTTTCAGGGACCAAATGCATAAGAAGCAAAGGTTATTAGATTTTTGCCCCCCCCCCTCTCCGGAAACACCTGAAATGGCGCCACTGCCTGCACAAACTACCTGTATAATTTTCGTTAGACAATTTCTAAGAACGGAATTTTCCTTAAAGCTGACAACAACATTGATCCAGAAACTCAGCTGACGGACATGACCGCGGCCCCCTCCTTAAAGCCTCGAAGCCTCTAACCTCTGGACACCTCAAGAGTTTGCCATTCTCGTCTGCAATTCATCGTAGGTACACATCATACATAGTGTTGCGCACAGTGGGCAAAACACTAATTCGGTGGAACGAGCAATATTTATTTCGAATGGTACTCTAATGAGTGAACCTGAACATCATGCATACAAGGATGTGGAGCAGTTTTAGAGGTTAGGGCTCTTGTGCGTAATTTTTCTTATTTTTTTATCTTTCTACGAGCTTTAATTTTGGTGCAAAGCACAGAAGATTGAAACAGTGCGGTTGCTCTAACATTCGTATGAATAGATGGAAAAAATTATACCTCAACACAAACCTAAAACTCCTCCAAGTCGATCACGCACACACACGCACATTTCGCACAAGTTACCCGTCAGACGACCGTTCTAGGTAAATGTAAAGCTCGTTGTTTAAAACTTTTGAGAGGTAATTTCCTATACTCTTAAATGAAATTTTACATTTATAATTATTAATTTTTTGCGATTGTTTAAGATGCCTAAAATTAATTCGGAAAGTAGTAGCGTCGCGTCGCGTGTAATTTAGCAACGCTGCAATATGTCCGAATTTGAGCAAATCTATTTTTAGTCACGTCAAATTACGATTTGACCCGAAACAAATTGCAATTAATGGTTTTTTGGCATTAAAAAAAAACGCAGGAAAATCAGTAAAATACTGCTAAATAATATTCACCAACAGTCTCTCAAAGACCTCCAGAAACCCATAAAAAAACCACCAAGCAACTCGAAAAATCACGGAATTTCCTCCAAAAAACATGCTGTAATTCCTGACGGGTTCATTACTGGGTAATTTTGGAGGTGATCAAAACTGTAGTGCGTTAAATTTTGCGTATGATCTCGCAAACGGCCTTTCAAACAAACCAAAAGCATAGTTGCCAAACCGCCCCGAATTCCGAATTTGAAATCGATCGATTTTGAAGCATGCAGTAGTTCCTTTCAAACCTTTAAATGGACAAAATGCAGCGATTTTACGTGGTTAGATTTTCATAACTATAAGTAGATCTTTAAAAGTTTAACGTGCTGGTTTTTGGCCTCTTAATCGGTGGTCTCTGCCCCACTGTGCGGCGTGATGGAACGGCAGCATTTTAAGTTGGAACCAAAAAAGGAAAGCCACAGCGACACCCACTTGTTACATACAACGGCAACATCCTGGCCGGAATATACACAGTTACACTGGACCCCCCCCCCCCTCCTCCTTCCCTCCACCGAACCATCCCGCAACGCCCCCCGCAGCCTTCCGATCCCCGCTTCACGATTATTTGACGTTCGCGCATTCAGACACAGCTCGCGCCTCACGAATCAGGAATCAAAATCTAACACCCCCCCCCCCCCCCCCCTCCCCCCAGGGTACACAATCCGCGCTAGTTGACGAGAATCAGATGGATTGATCACTCGTATTGGTTGAATTGTACATTGTTTCCCATCATGTTGGGAAGGTGTTGGTAGTGTTGGTCGTAAAAAAAACACGAACACACAAGCACAACACGCATGAAAAAAGAGTGAACAAGGTTAAGAAATGTGTGAGTATAGATCGAGAAGTTCAGGGACTTTTTAATACATACCTGCTTTTTCACCAGAGGAATGATGGCAAAAACTTAAAAATACTAATTGAGCCGTTGCAAGGGTCTGAAATATTATGGTTTTTTATAAAGAAAATGATAGTACTTGATGAGCTGAGGACAATGGTGCCTTTGCCCTTTGGTTTTTTCCTAAGTGTCCCAAATTTGGAGATGCACATGTGTTAAATAGCGAAAAATCGTGTGCGTAGTGACGTCACTACGCGGAATTCCCATTTGAAACAATGTATTTTGAGCCAAAATCTCATTTCTGAAACCATGGGACTTAAATAGAAACCAAAGGCATTTTTGTTCTCAGCTCATCAAGTATTTTAATTTTTTTTTTTTTAATTTTTTTTTTTTTTTTTTTTTTTTTTTTTTTTAATGTAAAAAACAACATTTCAGACCTCGGCGACTCCATTCACACGCTCCCTTTACATTTTTACAAAAAATTTCTCGATTTCATCTAGAATTTCTTCCTCTAATTTTATTGCAATGTATTAAGTTGCACGGTAGTCTGATTTTCACAGACGATCCTTTGACGCGGGGGCGGGCGCTTAATCCCCCCAGACCTCCGATTTTTGGGAGTAAAGGGGAAGGGGGGAACAATTTTCAGTCAAACCCTCATCAGTGCGAGCCCCTCCCAAGAAAATTCCAGGGTACGCCACTGCACTGATCCCGAGTACACTTTTGTCCATACAGCCAGCGGTGACTCGTGCAATTTGGTGACAATGTTTTTCTTCCATTTGGTTCTACGTAAAATAAATCGATTCGATTGTGAAACAGTGCTCTTCACAGTGGCGTAGCGTGCAATTTGGCAACAATGTATTCTAACCATTTAAACTCATGTAAAAGATCGAATTCAGGGGGTGCACAGTGCACAAGGAAAATTCGATATATTTAATGAGTTTAAATGGAGCAGTTGCATTGTTGCCAGATGGCACGCGACGCAACTGGCTCTTCATCTACACCTACAATAAGGCTCTTACAAACTTCTGCTTTTTGCAGAAAGGGATTGAAGAGTTGATTCTTGCATAAAAACCAGTAAAAAAGCCGACGAGTGCACTAAGAAATCACAAAATTTATACTCTCAGAATCGGGCTTAATGGCGGAGAGACGCAGCATGAGAAATTCCTATCTGATTCAAGACGTATGTATCTCTGCGTTTCTGTAGAGAAAAAGACATATTAGACAGGAACGTCCCATGATACCTGCCTTGAACAGTGGCGTAGCGTGCAATTTGGCAACGTTGTATTGTGTCCATTTAAACCCCTGTAAAAGGTCGAATGTGAAGGTGCTCACCGAACACCCAATAGTACGATCTTTGTCCTGAGTTTAAATGGACAAACTGCAACGTTGTCAAAGTTCACGCTACGCCTCTGGCCTTGAATCGCCATTACGATTGCCGTCATAGTAGTTTTTTGAGTTTGTTAGTGAATGGGTCTGTTGCATACTTTTGCTACATCAATAAAATTCATTGTTTCTAACGTAAATTCGGCGAAAATAACGATACGCACAACAAAAACGTTCAAAATCCACTCAATAACTCAGAAAATACCTTCAATTTCAAACAACCCGCGCTACACTAGACACTATGTCACCGACTTATAACAACATAGATGGAACCATCTCGTTTATGTAAACATGAACAGAACTTACAAACATTTGAATGTTTCGATTAGATGGGTACATTTCTTATATTATGTTGTAATCTTTGATAAACCGAAGAGACTAGACAACAAATGCAGCCAATAGTTCATGTACTTAGAAGGGAATTCTATCATTTTGTAGTTACGATGTTGTTCACTTATGCACGGATGTTCCGTCTATGTAGTAGTATACCGGTGCAAATAGTGTCTAGTGTAGCGCGGGCTGTTTGAAATGAAGTGACTTCCTGAGTTCGTGAGTGGATTTTGAACGTTTTTAATGTGCGCATCATTATTTTCGCCGAATTTTACATAAGAATCAAGGTTCTATATTGTTGTAGCAGAAGTATGCAACAGACCCATTTTAGCCTTTTTCAGTGTTATTTTCGTTGGTTTTTACATCAGATTGGACTATTCATTTGCTCACATCAGCGAAAAGTGTGCAAGAGCCCCATTAATTGCGTTGTGCTAGTATCAACAAAAGTTTTGACAGACAAGAATTCACACAAAGCTTAGAGGGTCGCTTTGAATACATGAGGATTGGATAACAGTTTAAAAAAATATCCGTTTTGGACAGACTCAAATAAGAGAATAGGTATAACTGTAATGAATTTGCACGAGCCTCCCTACGAGGCTGTACTTACAACAGAAAAAAAAAACAGGGGGAATAGAAAAAAAAATAGAAAAAAACACTTTGGTTGTGCTGACAAAACCTTTGGTAGAAAAATGACCCAGCAAAAGACTTTAGTTAAGCTTAAGCTTACCAAATCTTTGGTTCACCCGGCAAAATCTCTGTAGTTAGGCGTACTATGACCTTCAAAAGAAAGTCCTCTCATCGAAACGGTCTTTGATCATGTTACCTTATTATTTTTCAAAGAGTTTTTAGATTTTTTAAGGCATACTTTCAAGAGGCAATGTTGTTAGACTCTGAAATACCTGAAAACTACAAAAACATTTAAAACTGATAAAGGAATGGAAAGGTTGAAACTTTCTCCCAAGATACTTTCTTTTGAAAGTCATATATATAGTTCAAAACTTTTGATTGGCTCAACTAAAGTCTTTTGCTAGGTTATTTTTCGACCAAAGGTTTTGTCAGCACTATACCAAAAGTAACTTTCCTGTTTTTTGTGTCGGAGGGACGTGTATGTGTTTAATCGAGCTCCCTTTCATCAAACCTTTTTCCAAATTCACAACGGATCGGATCTTTTTTCCTCGATATATACACATGACGTCATATTTTCGCCTAAATGCATTCGACCGATGCAAATCAACATTCGCCAGTCATGGTACCGAGACGTGGCGCCAACTCTGACCGAGAGTGAGCAAAAAAAAAGTTGTCCGATATCTCGAAGAAATGTATCTATGCCAAGCCCGCTGAGGATATAATCTGCGCGCTGTGATTAAATCTGCTCTGTTGTCCATTAAAGTGTGAACAAACACAAAGCAAAGAAGCGGAGGGAGGGGGGGGGTAAAGCTCAAATGTGATGAATAATAAATTCAAAACAGAAACGGAATATAGTTCGAACATAACCTAAATTTGTTCGGAATATCGTGAAAGAGCAAGCCATTTATGGAAGATGAAATGGTCAGAGAGGGCCGGCCGAACTGCGCGAGTCGAGCGGAACTGCTGCGCGCCTTGCCGCCGCGGTTGCGGTTGTGACAGGTCTCGACTTCGGCTTCGATTCTCATGCGCTTCGATGATTCGTCTTTTCGACTGTTTGTGAAGTTGTATCGCGAACGGCGTTGCCAAATGATTGATTTTTTTTTTTTTTTTTTTTTTTTTAAATATCAGTGGCAGCTTTTGATATTCTGCAATAATATTTTCCATCCATTTGAATCTATTGAAAACAATCGATTGTTTTGCATTGTTTCGAATGAAGGGAAAATATTGTTGTCAAATTGCACGAGTTGCCGCTGTTTTTCATAATAGTATATAAAATGTATCTGCGGTCATGGTGGTATGATGTAAAAGTCATGGCTGAAAAGTTCCTCTCCTTCACTGAAAGCAGCATAAGCGTAGCTAGGGTGTCAAAAGAGGGGGGGGGGCTTTGAAAAGTGATGATTTTTTTTTTTTTTTTTTTGGCTTGTTCGTATTTAAAATTTGGAATTTTTGAATACGATGAAAATACAGGTTTGGGATATTTACTTATAAACAGAGTGAAAATTGTTAAATGTTCCATGGAAACTGGGCTCTTTTAATTCAAGTTACTGTTGTCACAAAACTGTTTTTATCGTAATAAAGGGGGGAGGGGGCTTTTGGGGGTTGAAAAAAGTGGGGGGAGGGGGCTTTTGGGGCTAGAAAAAATAAGTAGAGGGGCTTCAGCGGTTATCTTCTTCTCGGTGTCGAAACTCAGACTATCAGACCGATGGTGACTCTTCGCAATGTTGATGTATTGACCCGGTCACGTGAAAAGTTACGCTCGAGAGGTCGAGGATTTGAAGTCAAATAAAAAGCAATGGGTATTTTGCAAACTTTTGTAACCACAATATATAGATTATTATGGATCACAGATTCCCATGGATTTACACCCCCTTCCCCCACAACCTCTATGAAAACACTTTGAACTTTTAAGGTTCACTCATAAAGTCGTAATTACCTTTTAAAATCCGTGTAGTCCATCATGCGCGCTCGTAATTTCTATCTATTAAAGATATTATCTACTGTTGTATCATCATCGAGATTAGTCACTGGCCTCAAGCGTTAATTACGCAATCAAAATTAGCTTAATCTAAGAGTTCATTGGTCGCAAACGTTTACTATGTGTACGAATAAACATCTGAAAAAGTAAATTTTTGCTAAATCCATGCGCTCTAATTTGCGAAGATTATATGGATCATCTAATTATAGCGCTTAAAATAGTGACTGGACGTATGTACTTACTTACCTCCGTAACAGTTCCTTTTATTACATGGGCTAACCAACATTATGATTCTGAAAAGGGATCGAATGGATACTAAAAATCCCTAAGGTCACATCAAAACTCTCTAGATTGGGGCTCTTGCAAACTTTGGCTATAAGCAAATAAATAGTCCATTCTTGTGTAAAGACCAGGAAAAATCACGAAAATCACAATAAAAAAGTCTAAAATTCAGTGATAAACTCACATAACTGCTATAACGGCAAGATGGTATTGACGGTTTGACGCAGGTATCATGGGAGATTCTGATCCCTGTCTATTATGTCACTTTCTCTACGGAAACACAGAGATATGTCTCAATTTAGATGGGAATCTCATATGATATCTGCGTCTATCCGCCACTAAGCCCGTTTCTGATAGTAAATTTCGTGATTTTTAAGTGTGCTCGTCGTCATTTTTACAGGTTTTTATGCAAAAATTAACTCTTTAATCTCCTGAAGCAAAAGTTTGCAAGAGCCCCATTGCATGATTCGAGCTTCAACTTTTCAAAATTTTTCTCAGAAAGACTTCTGAATCCCCAACCTAGTCGGCCTCCGTGGGCTAGCATGGCGGTCAGCGCAAATGACCACTAATATAACCCAGAGGTCCCGGGTTCGAATCCCGGCCGAGGAGACAAAATTTGATGAACTCAGATCTAGTCATCTCGGAAGGACATGGATGCAACTCTTCTCCCTATCATCTTTCCTTGTTCTTCCCTCTTCCATTTCGTCTGTTCCGGGCCCTAGTTGGCGAAAGAGGACACTTAAACTTCCGGGGAAAAAACCCCCATCATATCTTCGATATATTCCAATGTCAACCCCCCCCCCCCCTCGAGGCGGTCTGACGCCAAATTCGGACCGAGACGCCCTTTTTCTACGGGCCGCGATTGGACAAGTGTGGAGAAACTCACCCCAGGAATGGAAAGAGGTCTCCCCCTCATAAATATACGGATGACTTCAAAAAAGCCGTTTCTAAACCATATTTTGACGATTAAACTTATTATTAGAGGATGCCCGATCTCTTCTGCCTTTTCGCAGGATATGTAGACTGCTCCTTTGGCATTGTTGATGCGATTTACGGTAAATAATTAATGACGATTGTCAGATTTCCGTAGCTTTTTATTTCTGTTTTATTTTGTTTTGATGATTGTTATTAGTCTGGAACCCAATATTGTTACATCTTTACGGTTTCGCACGCAGATAATCGGTGAGAACTTGAGGAAGGTTAAAATCACGCGCAGCTACACTTTAGTACGCACCATCCATCGTCTTTCGAAGGACCATCGCGTCGAGCCGCAGCATTATTTGGTCCTTGGTCTGACGAAAGAGTGGCACAGTTTTCATCGGTCAATTTTCAGAGCTGCGGGAGTTTTCGGTGAATCAGATGGCGCTCTGGGTTGGAAAGTATAGTATAGTTAACTATTCGTACGCGACTGAGTCGTTTTAGTCTATCTTTAAAAATGAAGGCGCACTTATTAAAATAAGACAAATCGATACTATTTGCGGGAGGTTTCGGGAGGAGTTTTTCAAAAGAAGATAAAATGTTAATCAAAGGAGTAACAGTTGACGAACTTCATTATTAGTTCACTTCGTAATTTTAACTAATTTTTTGAAAGGAATAGTAATTGTATGCATTTTTATTACTATATCACTATCATCTGTTGTCACTTTATTCCTGATACTTAACGAGCCAAAATTATTATTACCATATGATACACCTTCAATAGCTTGGAGTTGTACCATTTGGAACAAATTTGATTTTTGTCTCATTTTTTTTAGGGGGGTTGCAGAGCTTCCATTGGGATTCGACAATGATTAGGATAGACTGTTTCAGCGACGCAAGGGAAAATTTAAAATCCAGACATAGGAGGTTTTAGCATATATATATATTGGTCACTTTTGAATTTCCCGCTTCCCGCCGAAACCATGGGCGGATACAGGGAATTGACTTTCTCTCTTTCCCTCTATTTGAACTTATGAGTTAGAAAAGGACAGCAGAGGGGGCCATAACGTGACTTTGGCCCCCTCTTCTATCCTTTTCTAACGCACGTTTTCAAATGGGAGGGGAGAGAGAAAGACTATTCCCTGTATCCGCCAATGACCGAAACTGTCTATTGATACAGCTCGTTGATCGATTGAGATCGAACTAAGAATCTGCTCGAAATCAGCGAGGAAACTTCCTGATTGACTCACGCGGCAACTGCGAATCCTCGGATATCGCTTCCACACAGGGGAGACTTCGCATACGTTTACAGAGAGAGACGGGGACGCACGGCCACAGCGGCGGTCGAGGATTTTGGAGTTGGATCGAATCCAGAAACTCAGAACTCGGGAGTCGAAGAATGAATCATTCCCCTCGAGTCTCCTCTTTCAAAGTCTCAAACGTATGATCAATATTTATGGAACCGATTGTACCGCTATTCCTCAATTAGTAACCTGCAGACTCCCGAGCGGCCTGAGCCTATCAGGCACAAGGCCTCCTGTGTGTTCCCATTGGTATATTGGTGTAAATAGTAATACACTGCTCTCAGCTCCCTCCCTCCCTCCCCTCCCACCTCTCTCTCTCTCTCTCTCTCTCTCTCTCTCTCTCTCTCTCTCTCTCTCTCTCTCTCTCTCTCTCTCTCTCTCTCTCTCTCTTTCCCTTTCCCTTATCCGTCCGGTGTTCCCTAGTCTTGGTCTTTTGCGTCCTCTTGGCCGTCATCTTCGCAGACAACTCAAAACTTAAGGTCATATCGATAAATTCGTATCGACTGCAGCGCTGCCTCCCACTGAGTAAATATTTTGTCTAAAGATAGACAAATTATACCACATTTCAAAAGTAATTATCTGTTGTGCTTACAATGCTTACATGCTGCAGTATTAGTCGCGTATTCCTGAAACCAGAGGCTGTTTGGATGAGGCGCTGAGGACATGAGGTATATCGGCCTTGAATGCACTGAAAAAGAAGAAAAAATGAATGATTCCATTCGACGTGTCTGTCTTAGGAAAAGATTTTCACCAAGTTTCAAGAAAATCCTGACTTTAGTCGGAAATGGGTATTTCCCCCACCCCTCTCCCAGAAGTACCCTTTTGTGAGTTTACCTGGACAAACCAATAAATGTAATTTATCAGTAACTAGTCAGGGAATATTTCCAAAAAATTTCAAGAAAATCCTTGAAGCTATTTTTGAGAAATTCTAATTTTTTGCCATTTTTTTTTGCTCATTTGTGCCTATCTTTGGGGGTTAACCCCCCGTGATTTAAACTTAGGACAAATTCCTAATCAGCTCCTTTTGGAAAGTAGAAAACTATTCTACTTGCCAAATTTGATGCAAGCACGTCAATTGATGAGGAAATATCATCCGTGACGGACGGACAGACTGACCGACATTTCTTGAGAAATGTTTTTTTTTGGGTTCATTGGGTTATCAAACGCCAAGAAATTGAGCTAACTCAATTTTCAAATTTTTCATGATTGCAATCATTAGCGGATCCAGCCCTCGCGAAAGGGGGGCGGGGCGAACTTGGGATTTTTGCCCCCCCCCGGAGACCCCCTTTTCCTTTTTTCTCTCTTTCTTTCCCCCTTCCTACCCTTCCTACCCTTCCTACCCCTCTTTTCCCTCTTTTTTGACCGGACGGGGGGCGATCGCCCCTTTTGCACCCCCCCCCCCCCCTATCCGCCAATGATTGCAATACTTTCTCTATCCTATGGGGATGAGAAATTAAAATAGTGCTAAAGGACCTGTCCCGATTAGGGGTCATTTTCTGTCCCCTTTTGGTCAAAATTTAAAAGTCTGAAAAAAGTAAAAAAAAAATGTGATTATGTGTGCTTGGAGGTCTAATCTAATAGAAAATATTAATTAAAGGATTGGTTTGTGAACCAGATTTGCGAATCAATAAATGGCTAGTTTTGCGATTTTTCGGTAAAACGACAAATTAAGCTGCTATAACGGCTATTAAGTTTTAGGTATAAGCTCAAGCGAAAGACAGCTTCTCCGGGGGATAAAATTCTTATTCTGATGCAGCTAACAACATTTATAAGGCAGAAGCTGCCACTCTCTTGCGCTCACAATCAGACCTAAATGTACACTTTCATGTTGAAAAGAAGCCGGTTTTTTCGGTTTTCTCGTTTTTTCCCGGAAACCATTGGACACCACACTAGCAGAAGAAGAAGAAGAAAGAAGAGCAGGAGCAGGATGAGAAGGAGGAGACGGAGAAGAAGAATAAAATTGCCATTAGATTTAAATGGCTATCAGCGCCATCATGATTTCGCGTTTGAAAGCATTTTATGAGTTTGGGGGTAGATTACGTGATTTTGTAGTGATCTTATCGTCATTTTTGCGAGGTGTTACATCCGAATCGACTATTTTTAGCCTGTAGCAAAAGTTTGCGACAGCTCAATTGAAAAAATTCCTCAATGAAAAGCAAAACGCTTATATTCCTTTTTTTTAAATTTTTATTTTGTAAAAAGATAAATATTGTTGGAAAATTCCAAAGATAACACACCAAACCTCTGAACCGGCTTCTATGAAAGGATCGGACGTTAGTCACGGCTTGACGTTGCGACTTGGATCGTATGTGACTTTGAATATGATGGTGCGTACAGCGTAACCCCCAGATCCAATCCCCTGTGCTTTAAGTGCACAATGTGCATTTGTGTGTAGGTATAGTACCTTTTGTGTGTGACGTGTAATGTGCATCTAACGGCATCGAGCAGCCCCGCGCGCTTCACCGCGGTGTTCTCTGCGCGCTCCGCCTGCGCCTTGGCTAGCTTTATTGGGAGTGCGTTTCCGCGAAACACCACCACCGCGCGCGCGTGCGCGATTAAGAATTCTCTGCTCAACGATTTGAACTCGACGCAAGCGAATTCTCCGGCATATTTAGGAGGAGCTACTACAAGCTATAGCCTGCACCATTGCATTGCCTCTGTCCTCAGCCTTTTCTTGCTGGATCGAGTGTTGCCGATTTGAAATATTTTCTCCATTATTTTGATTCAGATCAAACTGAAGCTTTGGCCTCAAAGAATCGAATTCTGCTCTTGTAACTGAAATTAAAGGTCCATCAGGGGGATGAATCCGTTACAAATGGATGGGACTCTTGCAAAATTTTGCTACCGGGAATTGAAGAGTTGATTCTTGCATAAAAACCTATAAAAATGACGATGAATACACTAAAAAATCACCAAATTCACTCTCAGAATCGAGTTCAACTCCTTCTGGGCCAGGCCCAAGTATACTATACTCGTTTTTCACCTCTAGTCTATTGTTTTAGTCTTCATTTAGAATAAACGCGAATATCGACAAAAATACACCTACAAGGCAGGGTTTTGTCGGGCAGGGCGCCTTCAATTCGTCGTATAGGCAACTCCAACTCCCCCGAATACGAACAGTTAACTACCTTCCCTTTATAAACGGAAGAGTGCGGGTGTTCTTTTGAACTAACCTGGTCCTTAGAGGGTTAATGGCGGAGATACGCAGGTCGCAGGTATCATGGGAGATTCCTATCTAAATTGAGACATATCTCTGTGTTTCCATAGAGAAAGTGACAAATTACACAGGAATCTCCCATGATATACCTACGTCGAACCGCCATTACGATCTTGCCGTTATATCAGTTATGATAGTTTATGACTGAATTTTAGACTGTTTTAGAGTAATTTTCGTGATTTTCGCTCTTATTTTTCTAACATTGAACTATTCATTTGCTCACAGCAAAAGTTTGCGAGAGTCCCATTTAAGGTTGATAAAAAAGGAACAAACAAACACGTAAAATGTTCATAAGAGATCTCCATCACAACTGCCTTATGATGACTTCAAAATTCGTTACACAAGACCCCTCTACTATTTTAGTGACGAGTCTTGCTAAAAAAAAAAGTTCCACGAACTCTGTTCCAATTTTCCAGGTTTATCAGGAAAATTGGAACAGTTAGAGTTCATGGAACTTTTTTTTACAGGGGAGCGGGAGATTTGAAATTCAGGAATCTGATTGGCTTAGATGCTTCTTTTGATTGAAGGAGTCCATGGTGTAGAACGATAAAATGTCTCAAAACTCCATTTTATAGTTTTTCAGCTGAAGGAGAGGGGGAAATGACGCTTACGGTTATTAATTCTCATATAAGAACAGTGTTGCAGATCGAGGGTAAAAAGCCGTATAGTCCCCATTTAAAAATGCCATTTGATTTGTCACCGTTGGATACAATGAATTGGCGACCGAAACATCAGTGATGCATAACTATCTTAAATAAACACACATGTTTTGAAGTAAACCACTTGAATTTACTTAAAGATAACGTTTGAAGTTTTTTTTTTTTTTTTTTTCTTTCTTTTCTTTTGAAAGCGTATTAAATTCCTTCAGTTATCAACTTCCAACTTGCAAAGATATTGGAATATCGGCCCACCCCTTCGTTTCCGCTATAGTTGATTCAGACATCTCAAGTGTCGAAAATATTGGGGTTAACCTTAATAATTGATAAGTGTTCACCGGCGATATCAGTAGATGATTTCGAGTTTAGGAGTGGAATTTGTCAATTTTGAACTCGTGTTTTATTACCTTTGCGTTACTTCAAGGATGATGGATGAACCCATGCTTACGCAAAAAACTGCTGAAACAAATAGTCTCAACAAAGATAGACATCGTTAATATTTTGGATACACGAAAAAAATTGGGTGTACCGTGCCAATTTGAGTTGGAGCCCGGAACTTATTTATTGATGGTTGGAGTGCCTTTTTTCTTGGATATGAACAACCAATGAAGACTGCGCAAATTTTACTAATAATTGATCGGCCGAACCAATTTTTTTTTCCAGTGAATGATTCTCAAGATGGCAACACTGTTGCACACCACGCTCATATTGTTAGCTCAATGATCGTGGGTATTGACTCAATGAACTCACGAGGAAACGGAAGTCACTTGAGTATCCGGACCCATTAAGCACAACTTGCAAAACTATACCAAAGTACACAGTTCAAAATTTACGTAAACCTCCTGAAAGAAACCAGAGCGAAATAATTTAGGGTAGTCCCGGCTACAAGCTTACTTACACATACATCCGGATGAAATCCGATTCGTCTAGGTGTAAGTGGGCAGTGGGAGACTTTTCACAAGAGAAAGAGAGCAATAGGGTCTAATTTTGAAGAGTCTAACACGATCATTTTAGAGCTATTTACAGACACAAAGGCGGAGCTTAACGATAACCTTTGGTTGATTTCGAATTTTCTTTCCTTCTTGCCAACACAAAATTTGCTCGAGACTACAAAATTTTGCAAAGCGCGCCGCTCTTTAATGAAGAAGCAAAGTTCTCAAAATCATTTTCATTCAACATCGTCGTGGAACATGAGAATTGACGTTCGAAAAATCCAAAGGCTATCGGTGAGCACCGCACCTTCACTTCTGAAAAGAGCTCTATATAATTAATGAGTACCTACTCCTAAATATTCCTCAGCTGGCGTTCAATCGCTGTGCCGCTCCGCTATGCAATGGATCGACATCATGGATATGGAATATGGATATGGACTTTCCCGGACATAATTTTACGAATACATACTTATAAATCAAGATTATGAACAATAAATAGCGAGATGACTTAACAGTGTGTGAAACCATTCATGTTAGAGCTTAAAAGGAGTCAAACAACATGATTTTTTATAGGAACTTTCAACTTTAAAATGTTTGAAAGCAAAACAAAACACAGTTTTTCATGTCATGAAAAAGCCATACCTATTCCGATCCAGTATGCGCTACCACAGTCAAATTACCGCGCATTTCAAAACAATTAACTGATCAAGTTGGGAGGGGGAGGGGTGCTTCTAGTTAAATTTTAAAGATTTTTTGTAGAAAATTTCGGCATAGGAAATATGCCCTGTTGATCTGAGATCAAAGAGAAGTCAGTGTGAAGGCTAAGAAATTATGAGAGTTTTCCTATAACCATAGTCAATATACTTAACTTATAATTCTCAATTCTGTTTTAAGTCTCATTTTTTTAAGTATTTAAATATTTTGTATGCAGAATGCACATTTAACATTTCTCTTTAAAGTATTTATTAATAAGAGAAAACATGCCCCATTCGAAACTTCTCTTCCAGGAAATTACAATAAACCATAGATTTGGTTTGAAACTAATATTTTTTTCAAATCGATGTATCAACTAATGCCTATCGAAACGGTCGTGCTTCGAACGTTGAATGATGCGTGCGTGAGCGGTGAGGGTGAGGATCTCGATGAGCTCGGTGACTCCGATGAGTGATGCAGCTGTTGCTAAACAACTTTTTCAGTCAGTTTCGCGTTCCGGTCGTCAGGACCAATGTGGTCGTGGTCTCGTGGTCGTATATACAGTCATCATCATCATCATCATCATCATAGCCACAATCATGCATAATCATCGACTTACGACCGACTCGACTCCATTCGAACCCAGGAACTTTATGAGCATAAAAGCGAATTAATCATTGTTGCCGTATTGGGTCATTTTCCCCTCGCAGATTGAGCTCCAACATAAATTCCGATATCGACTCTGAAACGACGATCAACACGACGCGACGTTGTCTAAGGAAGGCGATTCCAAGCAGAGTTGGGCAAATGGGGGTGGTAATCGATTACACGATTACCAAGTAATCGTAATCGTCGTTTTTTCGGAGGATGATTCTATGGTAATCAAGGCTGATTTTTTACAAGCCACCCATCATATTAATTGCAGAAGTATTAGATCTAATCAAAAATACCCTTGATTTTACTATTTATCTGTGAAAAATGGATTTAATTTCCATCCAAAGATTCGACGATTACGATTACTCGGTAATCGTGTGAACGATTACGATTCCCATTTGCCCAACTCTGATTCCAAGTAACTACGAGTCGTTTACTTCTAAAAGACCTAAATTGCACACTGCCGACATTTTGCAGAAACGAGGAAAAACTTACACAATACATTGAATGTATAGGAAGCTGGCGTGCGATTTGGCAACGTTCTTTTTTTCCTATTTAAACACATTGTAAAGGTCGAAATGCCTGGTCATCGCCGATGACTGGAAGCGGTAGACGCTTTTGGTGAATTTAAATGGAAAAAATACATTGTTGCCGAATTTCACGCCTCGCCACTGATAAGAAGCAATGGAAGCATGCAAAAAACTAATTGGAGCTTTTTTGCGGGTTCGGTTGTACTTTTATTAGAGGGAGCGCACAATAGGGGAGGATGGCGTAGCGTGCAATTTGGCAACAATGTATTCTATCCATTTAAACTCATGTAAAATATCGAATTCAGGGGGTGCACTGTGCACAAGGAAAATTCGATATATTTAATGAGTTTAAATAGAGCCGTTGCATTGTTGCCAGATGGCACGCGACGCCACTGATTACGCTTCTATACATATAGGAAGCAGAAAAATGTCTCAAAGTGCAGGATGAATAGTTTGCAAATGAGTATACTATTGATGAAGTAAACCAGTATTGCAGAGCGTATTTTTAGCGTATATTGAATGACATTTTTCAATTCACCGATGATTCATCCGGTTGAGAATAGATTACGTAGTTCTGATCAGCGTATGACAATTGACTGTACTGTACGGAAATATTAATAACCAATTTTGTCGCTGTCTACAAAATACCGTCCGGGGAAAGGACGCCCTCGCCTCCCCTTCCTTCTAGACCCGCTCTCGCATGGTGCGGGCCTGTATTTAGTGTAAGTACCCATAGCTATCGATACCTTCTCGAAATGAAATCCTTGAAAAATACGTCAATCCGTAAAGGGTTCAATCAATTGGAGTTGTCCATACGAAGAGTCCATAGGAAAAACGAAAAATGTTACAAAAATCAAAATTAAAGTTTCCATGGGCATCTGACTAAAGGTGGATCCAGTAATCTGGCAAATGCGTTTCATTTCCATTTGAATTCATGAGAAACAATCGATTAGTGAAAGGGCCATGGCCCCCTTAAAAATCGATTCTTTCTCATACGTTCAAAGGGGATGAATTCAAGGTTTCCAAATTGCTGGATCCGTCCATGCATCTGACAGATCACAAACAAGTTTTTTTTTTTTTTTTTTTTTTTTTTAACAAGTTTTATTAACACGACTTTACAACATGAGTACAATAATTGTTTTTTTCTTATGATAAATAGTATAAAATAATTACAGTATGATTTTTTTTTGTAAATATTTATGGATATAGTAAAATTTTCCTTAGTTTTATGTTCCTGAAAAAAAACGAACGAGAGATAAAAATGATGATGACGATAATGATGACGATGAGATATGGAATGAAGGGATGAAAAGATGGAGGAAAGTGAAGTGAAGGTAAAGACAATTCTGAGTGGAGGAGGGAAAAAAGGAGAAAAAAGTTGACCCCCGTCCCTCAGATTTTATGATAATAATCCGAGGCCAGCTCAAAAGGCTTGCGCCGTTTGAGCCTTCTCAGGACATTGCTATTGTCCAGAAGGCGAATAGCTTCTATGTTGGGTGAGAGTGTAGCCGAGCTTCGTACCTCTCAGCTATTTTTTTAATGTGGGTTCTGACGTCATCGACGCCTAGATCCCTGTGTATGTCAGAATTTCTGACATACCAGGGCGCCCCAACAATTTTCCTCAGGACCATATTCTGGAAGGTTTGAATAGGCCTCAGGTTACTATTTGCGGTGCACCCCCAAAGCTGGGAACAAACAAGTAAAAATTGAATAGGGATCTACAGAAGCGCAAAACAATCAATTATGGTAGATGGAAATACATGGATTCAGTGACGTTGCTTTCAATTTCGCAACACAGCAATTCGTCCATTTGATCCCGTGTAAAATATCGATTCGAGGGAGCGCACCCCAATGTTTTGACTCTTTTCATGGGTTTTAAAGGACCAAATAAAACGTTGCCAGTTTGCACTGCATGCCGCATGGATTCTTATAAGAACGAATAACTTTTAAACGTCATTTTTCCCTCTCCTTCAGCTTTAACCCCTTATGGGCCAAGCCCGAGTATACTCGTTTTGCAATTCTATAGTCTATTTCACATTGATTTCGTCTTCATTTCGGATAAACGCAAATATAAATGAAAACGCTACAATAGATAAGATCTCCTCGGGCGCCTTCAATTCGTCGTATAGGCAATTCCAACTCCATCAAGTACGAACAGTTAACTACCTTCCCTGTAGAAACGGAAGAGTGGTGTTCTCTTGAACTAACCTGGTCCTTAAAAGGTTAATAACAAAAACGGGGGTTTGCACATTTATTGTTCCTCTGGACTCTTCATATACCTGCATTCATACTTTTGCGTTACTTGAATCATAATAAAGAAAAACGACTTTTTGCGAGTAGGTACGGTTAATGATTCATCGGAGAGTGAGAGTTATTTTACACCTGATCATAAATTTCTCTTGAACTTTCTCACCTGTCCAAAGAACTTCGCTACATAATGCATTCCTAAGCGAAAGAAAAACACTTTAGAAACAAAAATTTAAGAATCTTCAATCTTTCTTGAGACCCAGAACTGTTTCACACACCATGTCACATTGTCTCATCCGGACGACGCGAAATGAGATTGTTGGAAAAACAAATTGGAAATCTGAGGATTCTTTTGTGGATCGACGTGACGTTGAGTTTTTGCGCAGATTTTTGAGTTCTCAGACTTGGGTACGAAATTTGAAGATTATGCGCGAATGTGCGTGCAGCTGCAAAAGAAGTCACGAAGTAGGTATGTATGTGCGTGCGAGAAATTGATCGTTCTTCACAAAGTCCGACTGTCTATAGAAAGATAAATAGGGCTCAACGCGTTCAGTCCGCGGATATAGTATGACTTTCAAAAGAAAGAATCCTGGTAGAAAATTTCATTCTTCCATTCTTCTACCAATTTTAATTTTTTTTGCAGTTTTCAGGTATTTCAGAGTCTAATAGCATTGCCACTTGAAAGTATCCCTTAAAAAATCTAAAACTCTTTAAAAAATAACGGACAGCATAATCAAAGAACGTTCCGATGAGAGGACTTTCTTTTGAAGGGCATAGTACATTGCACTAATATTTGCCTTTGTACTGAATATTTTAAGCCGATCACAGCGGATCTAGGAATTTGTTCTTCTCTGCTCTTTTTGTCCGTGTCCGAATCCTATTAAAGAAGATTTCAAAGTCACGTGACTTAGGTATCATTATTCGTTATCTCGCCTCTCCCCCCATATCCTTTATTTAACGCATATGTTCAAAAGAGCCAAAGAAGAGAGAAGAACAAATTTTCTGGATTCTCCCATGGAGCTGTAAACGAATACGAAAAATAACCCATTGATTTTAGAGTCGCAAAAATGGAATAATTTGCAAATCCTAAATATGAAGTAAGATTTATTGCAATTTATTATTGCACATGCCACGGTTTGCGTGCATGCTTTTATACAGTGCCGATTTAAAAACACGATGCTCGCGCTCTATTTAGTTTCTTCTTCTTCTTAGACAAGACAAAGTAGCGTAAAAAATAATATATTTTCGACAAATCTAACCCAGATAAAAGCGATGTGACATATATATCGTAGAACGCACGCAAGAGCCATGCAGCATTCAGCAGCGGCACTCATTTTGACACGGCGCGTTTGTAACGAAATCGCTAAAATGCTGCAAAGTTACTCGCGCTTGTATTGCATCATTGATACCTACAATGTTATGTTACTCACGGCTCTCTGTGTTTCTTTTTCTTTTTTTCTTGGCGGGGCGAGAGTCAGCTACAATCCTCGCGGGTAGGTTTATTAAGGTATGGATTCATGAATAAAAAGAGTCGAGAAAAGCGGGGGTACCGAGAAATTACGAACGCCCGGCGATGAATGGGATCTCCGGGAGCGATGAATGGGTAACGGTGGCATGCATAAGTTGAATTATAAAGGCACCAGGCGGCGCGCGGCGAATGCGCGCACATTGATGAGGATAGTTTGATTCATGTATCCACCTGGCTCGTTGAAATGCATTTGAACACTGAGAAAAATTCCTTTTGCCGCAACCGGACGTTCTGTTAATACTTACTTAACCGGAATTCCTGTTATTTTAACACGAAATTCCTGTTATTTTAACACGAAATTCCCGTTATTTTAACACGAAGTTCCTGTTAATTCCTACAGAAATAACAGGAATGGGGCTCTTGCAAACTTTTGCTGTGAGCAAACGAATAGTACATTCAGATGAAAAACCAGCAAAAATCACGGAAATCACACTGAGAAAGTTTAAAATTCAGTAATAAACCTACATAACTACATAAATGGCAAGATTGTAGTGGCGGTTCTACGCAGGTATCATGTGAGATTTCTATCTAATATGCCAATTTCTCTTTGGAAACTCAGAGGTATATCTCGCTTTGGATAGGAATCTCCCATGATACCTGCGTCTCTCCGCCATTAAACTCGATTCTGAGAGTGAATTTCGTGATTTTTTAGTGTACTCATCGTCATTTTTACAGGTTTTAATGCAAGAATCAAGCCTTTAATCCCGTGTAGCAAAAGTTCGCAAGAGCCCCATTCCAGTCAAGTAACAGGAATTCCTGTTGAAATAACCGAAATTCCTGTTGAACCAACCGGACAATGTTTCACAGTGAAGAGTCCAGGGAAAAAAACGACAAATGTCACAAAATTTAAAATTAAAGTTTCCATGATCATCTATTAACGGCATACAAAAGTAAGCATTGAATGGAAATCTATACAGAGGTGGAAGAACTGTCGGAATCAATTTTGGTGGAAGGAAATGCATTGATTCTTATGAGAGTGAAACCAGTTACAATTAACAGGCAGTAAAACTAAAAAAAGACTCCATTAGAACATATAAAACTATTAAAATAGAAACTACGCTAATAATTCTACCAATATAGAAGAAACCTTACTTCACACCATGTACCAAGCAGTCTCCGTAATCTGTATGACGACGGGGTATCCGTCACTCAATCCTTAAAAACAAGTCGAGGAAAAAATATCAAATTAACACCTAATTTGGGAAAAACACTTGAAAAGAGTATTTAAAAATTAGGGAATTGAAATATGCACGTTAGGTCATATCTGGTATAATTCATTTTCAGCCTCTCATCAATGAAAAATAATGGGGGAAAAGTCACTATTTTTCCCTATTTCAGCACCCCATAATGTACTGAATAAACATATTCGGTTTAAAAAATAAAAAATAAAAAAATAAATCGTACAGTGAAGGGTTAAACGCTATTCCCTCTTTCCTGCAGCTTAAACATAGAAATAGGTTTTTGTGACATTTATCGTTCTTCCCTCGGACTTTTCATTTGTATACAAGGCTGTTAGAGAAAATAGGTTTGACGAGAGTTGGCTTGTGAACAATTGATTATCGTTTTTATCCCAATTTAACGTATGCACAAGTATCGATTTTTCGGAGGTTCAATCTCGAGCCCCCTGAAGATCGATTCTTTTTCATAAGTTTACAGGAAAGGGATTTCGATAAATCGCAGTTCAAGTAGCAGCTGGATTTGTCCTATCGACTGATTGACGTCCGGATGCTATACTCACTGATATAAGAATCAGGGAAACGGTTCAACGTCATTTTCCCATACGAAGTCGTAGCCAGGAATTTGCCTTTCTCTCTCTTTGCACGTTTGACTGCATGTGTTAGACTAGGACAAAAACAGGGGCCGGGCAGTTCTTATATCCATCCTTTTCTAACTCATGCGTTTAAACGGGCTAAGAGAGAGAAATACAATGTCCTGGCGAAGCAAATTTTCTCATCGAAGCATTTCAATATCGTCCCCATCTTGTCGAGCCATCTCGTTGAAAGATGCAGAAAGGAATCCAGATTGCGACTTTTCGTTTGCTGTTCTTGTATTGGACGGATTTATTTAAAAGGGAATTTTTAGAATCAAAATACATCCGTTAAAACTAATAGCATGTTTAGTGAATGCCAAGAGTCGGACAGTTTTCTGTTCAGAACAGGGATGTAATTCATTGAAGCGCACGGCACGGGAAATACACGAGCGCCTTCCATTCCGAGCATATGCAATTCGAGCTCCAACGCGTAGGAATAGTTGCGTGCTTCATTCGCACAATTTGGCCGGCGTGCATATGGATAGTGTTCTCACTTTCTCAGCTTTTTCCTTGCTCGGAACTGAGCTACAATGCTGGCGCTGCACGCTTGTTTCGTTTAAAGATACGTACTACTAATATTTGGTTTTGCTACACGCGAACTCCTAACAAATATAATTTTAGCATTGATTAATTGTAAAATGAAGCAAAAATAAAGATTGTTTGCTCTGCTCCATTCTGAATACAGCCGTCCAATGTGGGACCGAGTTTCAGTCATTTTAAATGCACTCGTCGTTCTATCTTGCGCCATTTTTGTCTGGAATAAATAGGTACTAAAAATCTCATGATCAGAAGTTCGCAACAGACCGATTTATAGAGATCATTTCAGAAGTGTAGGCAGTAGGCGCACCTATATACCGATAATATTTGGAACTTTCCGAAGTTAATTCTCATATTACTGATTCAAAATTAATGAAAACGAATCTGAGCGTTTTGGCTCTTCATATAAAAGAACTTAAATTAAAAGGTCAAAATCATCGGCAAAGTTCGATTAGATTTGAAGGAATGGGAATTTAAAATTAGCCAAAGATTATCGAAGAGCTGCGATTTTTTTTTTTTTTTTTTTTTTTTTTTTCTGAAACAAACTCTAGCTCTTGATTTTTCCTCTTTGCATAGTTTGATGTCCAGAAAAAAACTCGTAATGGGGCTCTTGCAAACTTTTGCTACGTGGGAGTGAAGAGTTAATTCTTGTAAAAAAAAAAAAAACCTGTAAAAATGACGATATGAAAAATAGAGTCGATGTATAAAGCGCACAGGCAGAATAAGTATGAGAGTTGCGACAGGAAAGACAAGGGGCGACGTCACACAAGTAAAAAGAAGATCTTGCAAACTTTTGTTACAGGGGACTGAAGAGTTGATTCTTGTTTAAAAACCTGTAAAAATGACGAAAATGACACTGAAAAATCACAAAATTCACTCTCAGAGTCGGGCATAGTGGTGGGACAATGCAGTTATCATGGGATTCCTATTTAATTTGAGACATATCTCTGTGTTTCCGCAGAGAAAGTGACACATTAGACAGGAATCTCCCATGATACCTGCGTTGAAGCTCCATTGCGATCTTGCTGTTGGAGCAGTTTTGTGAGTTTATTACTGAATTTTAGACTTGCTTAGTGTGGTTTTGTGACTCTCGCTGGTTTTTACCTCAGATTGAATTATTCATTTTCTTACAGCAAAACTTTGCAAGATCCCCACTGTCGTTCCAGTGTGCGACGCCGGCTGCAAGCGGTGGCATGTATGTTTGCACGATGCGCGAACACGCTCTTAAGTCCCATGCCCTACAAATTGTGGTGGATCATATGGATGTTGCGTCTCTCTCTCTCTCTCTCTCTCTCTCTCTCTCTCTCTCTCTCTCTCTCTCTCTCTCTCTCCCTCCCTCTCTCTTTCTCACTCACTCACACACACACCCTCATACATATACACACATAAACAAACACAGATATATAATACTCACTTATTTCAGCGGACCTCATGAATAGGTGCGAGTTTTTTCTTCCATACCTATGACATCGCCCCAGTTTTTATGTGGTGTATTATTAGTGAGTAGCAGTGCAATATGACAGTCGTGAAGTCCAGGGGTGCTTGCCGTGCCGTCGTGCAAACGTCAGCAATGAATGGCTCATAAACCGCAGGCGTAAAATCATGTGGAAAAAATTGGCTCTTAAATTTTAAATATATTTAAACTAGGTTTAATGGAAAGTTGCAGGAGTTTCAACTTTTAAACCAAATTATCCAAAGAGAAGACAAAAAAAAAGAGGTTCGGCTCTATCAATTATGTGGAACACTTTGTGGAGCTAGAGAGGCAATGTACTGTCATAATGGGCAACCAGGCTCGTCGGTAAGGCCCCCTCAGATTCTGCGTCGTGGAGGGGACCCCGATTCTCCGAGTCTAAAAAGCCCCCCACCCCATGTCACTACTGCAGATTTTGCAGATTTATTCTCATGGTATATCCTGAATTATACATTCTTAAACCCTTTGCTCACGAATCATATAAAGGTGTCACTGTAATCTGAAACCTATACCATATTAAATTGACCAAACTTTTCTCATATGATTTTATGTGCGAGTCAATTTTCTCGAATTTTCATAAGGCTCCATGTGAGCAAAAGGATTAAAAAACGAATCACACGTAATAAATGCCCAGTGTCAGACAGTTAAACACGCAGAACTGGGACATACTTAACTCACTTGATAGATACAAACGGGAAAGACACGAGCCCCTTCAATTCGGGGCATACGCAATACGAGCTCCAACGTGTAGGAATAGTTGCGTGTTTTTTTTTGCGTGTGCAAATACGAACAGCTCTCTAGCTTTCAAATGAGTTAGCTGCTGTGCTTGCGATGCTGGCTGTATTTGCTTAAAGATTAGCATCAGTAATCTTTGGTTTGGCTACATGCGTTATTCGAGAAATTATCTAAAACTCTGCACGGATGCTTCGATCGTTTGGCCTTCGTGATATTGTTGTATGAGATCGATACGTGTTATTGCAGAAACATCGTTCTTTTACGTGTGATTATCAGTGGTGTTCCAGTATATGTTTTTTTTCCCGGTATAGATGCATCCACTTAGGTATTCTCCAGTGGCGTAGCGTGCAATTTGGCAACACTGCACTTCGTTTAATAAACCCATGAAAAAGATCGATCTATTGTTACGTGTTCGGTAATCAACTTCACTTCGACGATTTACATGAATTAAATAAGCCAAAAAGCAGCGTTGCCGAATCGCACATGCAAATGGCTCATGCAAGTTGCAACACGTCATTCTATCCGGTCTTGGCATGAAAAATAGCGGTCGTTTCAGAAGTATAGGCACACCTAGATCCGATAATCTTTGGAATTTCCCAACCTTATTTCTCATAATACGCAGTGAAAATGAATGGAAATGAAATCGAGCGTTTGCTTTCATAGAGAAAATGTTTTAAACACAGAGGGTTGGAGTTGAAGGCAAGTTTTATTTTGACAAAAAGGAACAACAATTGAAAAATCGCCAAAGATTATAGTTAAGCACAACACTCTTCTGAAAGAAACTATGGCTCGTTCCAGCAAGAGCTATAAGAAAGCCAAAAGTGTTCATAACTTGTGATGCTGCACTCTAGGAGGGCATCAATATTTAGTAATTATAAATAATTTTGCCTAAGTAGAAAAGCTGTGTCCTGTGCACCTCGGGTTTAAATGGATGAAATGCTTTAATGTCAAATTTTACGCAACGCCTCTGCAGTAAAGTTAACGACCCTCTATTCGATGATTACCGGTCCAAGTGGACGCAAACTTTGGGGAACCAGAATTCAACCCCTTTTTTTTGGAGAGTTGAAAAAATAAGTACCACGGAGTAAAAAGATTAATATTCATACACCCGGCCCGCCTGGTCTGAATGAGCTCGCTTTGTGAGTGGCTTATTAAAGTTGGTACTGAAAGGGTTGAAGTCCCAGGGATGTACAGTGACTAGATAAACCACAGTGTGGTCAATTGCTACGCACCCAAGCCGACATCACCGCCCATAAGAACGCGCGTAAAACACCCGATTTTCAAAAAATCGTTAAAAATATAAATATCAAACCAAATATAGAAAATAAGGTCTCTATCGAAAGCTTAAAGCGTCAAAATTATGAAACTTGTGAGCTTCAAACTTCAACGTTAGCCCTTATTTTGCCATAATCATTGGATTAGGGGAATCCCTCGTCTCAGCCGTCGTCAGCGGCCAGTTTGTTTACATTCTCTCAACTCCTCTCCACTCATACATCCGCTCGTTCTTATTTTTATGAAAATCAGGAATTTTCTACGCGTTCATATTGGCGAAAGAGGCCGCTTGGGTGCGTAAACGCCAGCCAATTAGCAACACGACCAAAATGACCACACTGTGGTTTATCTAGTCACTGTACAGGGATGCGCGAAAAAGCGCGCTCTAGTGACACATTTCTTCAACGACACCCTGCACCCCTTTCCCCTAAAAGCTCGCACCGAGCGCGGAAACTCTACGCCTCGGGTGGAAAGGAATCCCATTCGGAAAGGATTCAAGTGGGGCACGATGCCGCGAGCCGCGCGTCTGATGCTCGCCGCCCGCGCCTGCCGCGACGCGACGTCACGCCCGATGTCGATGCAATGGTCCAAGGCCAGAGATGACATCATCGTCGTCCAGTAACGATCGAGCTCTGGAGTCACGTGACTAGCGCTTCATCTGCCGCGAGAAATGGGTAGGTTGCCCAGCTCACTACTCGAACATTTCGGATCAGTTGGAATCCGTGCATCGTCAGTGAAACCCGCGCGTGCCGTGTGATTAACATATTTGTTATTATTTTTTTTTCCTGTGTGTAGTGTTTTAGAAAATCCGTAAAGCTGGCTCCCATAATGGCTAACAACCGGGCAACTAAGTCTGGATTTGCCGCGGAAGCGCAAAGAAAAGTAAGGATCCTGTACAAATTATATTTTGCGCTCTTTTTTTTCCTCTCCCACCGGAAGTGTTTTTTTCTCCTCTGCGATGAACTGTTTCGGAATACTTTGAAAAGTTCATTTTTCAACATATGTTTTGATTTTTGCGTGCAAAAAACTCGGCTTTGAATCGTTCGAGAAAAAGGTTTAAGAATCTAGTTCTGATCCTCTTTTAAAGCGATTTTTTTAAAATTTCATCAACTTCCTCCCGAACTCCCCTCTCCTCCTGCGCGCTTTTATTGTTTGGTTCTGAATCTTTCTCTTTTTCATTACGTCATGAATTTAATCATGCTTTCCAATTTTTATACACAGTGCGACGTTCTCAGATCTTGACTACATGGAGTGTTAATAAAATTGCTTGCTTTGGATTTGGATAGGAAATGGAAGAAAATGTTTACAGTTTTTCCTGTTAGGGTGTAAAAATTGAACAGCTGAATCGTGCATCTTGGAAAAGGTAGAGGTGAAAAAGGCAAATAATTTGTCCGAGACGGACAAGACATTTGAAAGACAAAGAGGCAAATCTACAAACTAAAACAACTGTCGCATAGTCTATAAACAGTTGCCTACTCATTAACTCATTTATTACAGTTGTAACTCATCGCAGAGTCAGATAAAAGGAAGATCCTCTTTTTTCGACCCTTCTGTAGTCAATATTTTAGCGAAACAGCTTCTTTTTTTGCAGAGTTGAGGATTAAAAAAAAAAAAATCGATTAGCTCGAAAATGTGCAATTTTGTATCAGCTGCATCTTTCACTTTTATTGTTTTTTATTAAAATTGTTATATTTCCGTAATTATTCAAAAGATATCAAAGGTGCGCGCCTTATCATGTAGTACCCGCATATCAATTGTATTATCTTAGTAACAAATTTTTCTTGCAGTTTCCAACGAAGTTATTGTTCGATGAATGCACTCCCTCCTCTCCCATGGTTTTTTCCTCTTTTAAAAGAAGCATAACATTTTAATTATTTTTTAATCTCAAATTGGGAAGGCTTTAATTAATGTTGAACTCGCCGGAATGAGAAATTGACAAAATCGTGCAGTGACCACTAATCTTATCACTTGTCCCGTGCCCTCGCCTCCCCCTTCAGTGATAAGAATTATTGGAATCAATGAAAGTCAGTTTTCATCCAGTTTTCGCTGTTATCAAAAAGAGTAGAAGAACGAAAGTGTACCGTGATCACAAGGCTGTTGTAAATGAATTATTGTGCCATGTTTTTTTCTCCCGCTTTAGCTAAATTTTTTATGAAGATTATAGCGAGTTGCATCAGTAGATTAGCGTGTAACTTGGCGAGATTGCATTTTGTCTACGCAAACCCGTATGAGAAAGGTCCAATCCAACGGTTTTTGAAGGCTTTTTCGTGAGCTCAAAATAAATGTAAAAAATGCGACGTTTCCAAATGGCCCGCCAAGCAATTGTTTTTCATGTGTTAATGATGTGAGCGATTCGCTTAAAAGCTTAAAACACTTAAATTCAACGTTCAATTTAATCCTTTTTTTCAAAGATGGAAATCCTCGGGTATGGGAGGTAGGGGTTAAAATTCCAAAACTCCGAAAAGTTCACGAATAACTTTCTTATAGTTTGTTACTTCTGTGGATCTTGTAAAGTTATAACCCACAAGTCAAACAAGCTTGTTAAATCTTGTTTAGTGACATGAAATGTTGTTTTTTCGTTTGATGTTTGGAGAGTTTTTCATATTAAAAAAAAGGCTTTCTCTGAAAGTGGGTGCGAAACGCTGACAACAAAGCTTGACCATGTATGAGCTTTGAGCTCGCCCGTGATTTTCATTTCACTTTTTTGTCTGGCTCTTTTCCATTTTTACGTTGTTTGATTTGAGCCGATTTTTTCTTTTGAAAAATGTATTTTTAAAAATGATGACGATTAATTTCTTTCAAACATTAACTTTTACAAACCGAATTTAACTTTTTTGGAAAAAAAAAAAAAAAAAAAAAATTGAGTTGAGTAATCTTTTGTTTAGAAGCGTTAACCGTATCTTTACAATACCAATATGGATAGCTACCAAAATAGCACGGCTGAGTAAAATTATCGAGTAGCAGGCGTTCATCTTAAGGCATTTCTAGATTAGAATATCGGAGACTTGAGTGAATAACCCGAAAGATTAATGATTTCGAGTGAATTAAGTAGTTAATGATAGGCTTAAACTCAAAAAGCAAGAGTCGGTAGATACTCACAAGGTTAACTAGTAAAAATTAAACAAACGTTGGCACCACTAGCTACTCCATTAAGATCCATTAATATAATCGATGATGATTATGTTTTTCCATTCTCTTGAAAATTTGATATTTTTGGAGTTACGTGATTTTTTTCTTTAACTGTTGATAACGATATAGGATTCATTTCTTTGTGAATCGCGCAAGTGCAGCAAGTTCAAATACTCGCAGCGAGGGAGATCTCGATGAAGGATTGCGAGGAATTTTAACAAAGCGTGGTTGATTGTAGGTGTGGTTGAGGCCCCGCGGAACGACCGCCACTCAATGGCCCGAAAACGAAAAAAAAGTAGGAAAAAATCAGCGAAAGAAAGTCTCTAAAGATAGTTGCGTTTGCAATATTTTAAGGTTAATTTAAAACTTTCCAAGGATATTTCTAGGTTTAAATTACTTGCTAAAAGTGTTCTCTAGGATTAAAATTGGTCTGGAAAGTTTTTAAATGAAAAATTGATGATCAATTTACGTTCTGATTTTTTGCCACTTTTTAACGATCTCAGACTACAGTGCGCTGCGGTCTCGGTCGCAGACCCAATGCCCACACGTATTTTTTTTCCTCTCTTAATTCTTTATTCATTCGTCTGTCTCATCAGAATCCCCTCTGGCCCGTGCTCTGGCCCTGGTCTGCCCCCCTCCTTCCTCTTATTCAGGATTGCCGTTTTACGTGAATAGAATGAAATTTCCAAATTCAACGGTGATTCCATCGGTGGAGAAAAAGATTACAGATTCAAGCATGTTCATGTGATATACAGTCGCATAGTGCTTAACCCCTTATGGGCCAAGCCCGAGTTTACTCGTTTTTCTCTTCTATAGTCTATTTTACATTGATTTCGTCTTTATTTCGGATAGACGAAAATATAATTGAAAACACTACAAGAGATAAGATCTCCTATGGCGCCTTCAATTCATCGTATAGGCAATTCCAACTCCATCAAGTACGAGCAGTTAACTACCTTCCCTGTAGAAGCGGAAGAGTGGTGTTCTCTTGAACTAACCTGGTCCTTAAAAGGTTAAGGTGATTCGATACTTTCCGTCAGTGCGGCCGTATTAGAGATCGCCCAACCGTCGCGGCGCGCGGCGTTGCCAAGCGGGTGGGGTACGACCACTAGAGTCCCTGTACGTAGAAAGTTAAGATAATAGGGTAGTCAACCTCTGATTGGTCTTGAGCTTTAGGGTCTCTACGGGCGCCGCCTTTGGATGCGTTTTTGCATATTTGTTTACAAATGAAAGGGTCCAACGGTATTTTACGGATAAAAGAGTTAATTGACGATAAACTTGTTAATTTTAATCATGATAAACCTCAAGAATGTTTATATTCAGTCTCAAAAGAATCTTTAAAAACGTAACTAGATGTCGATCATCGAAAGAAGTGAAATATTACACCGTTAGAAGCTTTACGGTGCTGTAATCTTTGCATCGGACCAAAACACAACAACTGCCCCTTATCAGAATGTAAACAAATGTCCAAAAACGGAGCCAATAATGCCGGCGCACATGGTTTCGCTTGTCTTAACTCTCTACATATGGGGACTCTATTATGGACGGGGTTCATCTATTGGGAATCCGATTTCAAAGGGGGGGGGGTTAATTTTTCCAATTCTCACATCTTTCCTTTGCATCAGCATCTTTATGTTGGTTTTGACGTTGGATGTATTTGAATGGACTCTAAAGGTAAAGCTGGGAAAATTTCAATTATTAATCCCCAATGATGCCTCAAATACGCTCATAAAATTTCCCTGATACGCTGTTGTTAGATGCCAGATTGCAAGTTTACCACTGCTGCCAAATTTGGTGAGAAATTCGAACATTTTACATTGATGTTAGTTAATTAAACAGGCTAATGCGTAATGCACGCTCAAAGGCCTGTAGCTCGCGCAATCTGGCAATCGTGTTTTTTGTCCTTCGAAATCTATGTAAACAAATCGATCTTAGACGAGGCACGTTGCCTTACCCAGAACCGATTCTTTTACATTGGTTTAAATGTAGAACACCCGATGTTGCCAAATTTCGCGAGCCGCCACTGAAAACGACAGCCCTGACGAATCTATCCCATCTCTATCGACCACCTCTGCTTGTAAGTCTATCTGTCCCCTAATAAAAAGCGCTTTCTTCTCTGGAATTCATCAAACGGTTGTTGATGCTCGCGTCGCGTCGCGCTCTCTGTTCGGATGAATTAAACTACGACTCACAATCAGAAACCCAACGGCAACGGTCCGAGGAAGCAGAGTGGTTTCTGGTGATGTCACGCCAATAAAGTCCAACTTTGGCGCACTCCGGCATTTCTTTCCATGGAGTGCCAACGAGCCAACATCCATCAGCCAACACCCATTCCGTTCCCATGTCTCATCCAGTTCTTTTTTTTTTTTATTCCAGCTTCTTCGAATCTAACCGAGCTTTTATACATGCGTGCTGTGTGTCTGTCGATGTGTGCTCTTGTATTTTATATGAATGTGAGTGTGAGTCGTGCGGCCTTAAATTCTAAAGTCCTGGTGCACACAAGCGACAACACTCAACATTATAAACATTCAACAACTCAGCGAGACGACCGCGGCAGCCAGCGGTGGCGCTGTCGCGCATTTAAGGTTACTCGGGTGGATCTAGGCGGAACACGTCTCAATGTCTCATCGCCCCCCCCCCCCCCCATTCATCCATTTGCCATTTTGCCATTCGCAAATGCGGATCACAAGAATTGCGGTGCTCTCTGATGTATATATATGCTCTACATACGGAAATCTCAATTCTCGCAAAAAAGATAACGAATATAAGAATATAGTATTCTCATGAAAAAAAAGGAGAAAAAAAATAACGGCAGCAACAAGTCAACTTGTTCAGCTCCAAGACTCCACTTACGGTATGGGTCAGCTATCGTAATTTATATAAAAGTTCAGATAAGTTTGAGTTTGTCAGAGCTTGTCTTAACCGATTGATCACTCCGTGCGGTCGAGTTGCAAATACCATACATATGTAACTATAAAGTTGTACTATAAATCAATATAAATCAAGAATCAAGCATCCCAAATGAAGATTCGATCCCTGCGGATGGTTTCAAATGGAAAGAATTCAAGCGATTTGACCATCTTTGCTTTGAAACTGCTATAATTTTTTTTTTGTTTAACTAATTGAGATCACACACACTGTTGTCAGATTTAAGGACGACGCAACGAATTCAAGCGGATCAAAAGCAAAGCTTCAGAATGGGGCAGTTGCAAGGGTCTGAAATGTTGTGTTTTTTATCAAGAAAATGAAAGTACTTGATGAGGTGAGGACAAAGATGCCTTTGGTTTCTGATTAAGTCCCATTGTTCCGGATATGAGATTTTGGCCCAAAATACATTGTTTTAAATGGGGATTACGCGTAGTGACGTCACTACACGCACGGTTTATTACGACTTTACACGTGTGTATCTCCAAAACTGGGACACTTAGGAAAAAACCAAGGGCACAATTGTTTTCAGCTCATCAAAAACTACCATTTTCTTTAAAAAAAAAAAAACACAACATTTTAGACCCTTGCAACTGCCCCATTGGGATGTGCGCTTTTTCGAAACTTGACTGCGGGCGTCAGATTATTCCTGTATTTGCTTCTTGGCTAAATAAAGATAAAATATAAATATAAATTTATGGATATATAAATAATGGGTCTGGCGTGAGTCCTTCCATTGAAAGATGTAGTTTAAGCTACCAGATGAATACCCTCGAAACAATTCAAACTGACCGCTAGAGTCTTGACTTGACTCGAGTGGCCTTGAACTTGAAAAGTGTTGTTTTTAAAAATCACAACCACCAATCAGATTTGGCAACAATGCGAGTTAATGGTCAGTGGTGGTCCTCGCAAGTCAGACTAGCCTCAAAATTAACGGTAACTTCATGATGTTATCTGAATTCTGAGCACTTCGAGAATGGTGTAAATTGATTGAAACTTGAAAGGTCAAGTGCCCCAACGCGATTCAATAAAAACGCAGATCGGTGCAGAACAAAATAAACAAAAAACAAAACAAAAAATCAACAACTCCAAATTCTTAACCTGTTGTTTATTGAGAGAAGAGCTGCGGAGTAAAAAACGTGTTAAAAACATTATAAAATTCGCGTCTTTGCTGGTTTCGAGAAAGGAAAAAAGAAGAGGAAAGAACATCAAAATCAACATAAACATTCGCGCTTCGATGTATCAGATGTGATAGCGAGACGCGATACGTTACCTGAGACGAGCCTTTAATTTAGTTGCAAAGCGAGCGGACGGTCACTGGTATAGGTCAGTCAGCCGGAAAGAACATGACAGTAATTTAACGGAAAATTAGATCCGGATGCACTCATTCAATGACCTGGTGTTTCTGGCGTTAAACCTGGCAACATTGTATTTGCGTCCACCAAAGTCTTTAAAACTTATCGCTCTATTGCGTGTTCGGTGACCAACCCCGAACTCGATCTTTTGTGTGGGTTTAAATGAAGAGAAATGCAATGTTGCCAAATTGGTTGAATGGTTGCATGGTACGCCACTGATTCACAACTTGGTAATGGCTAAAGGTTGAAGATACGTTCGATGAACTGATCTGATGACGAAGTGAATATCCTTTGGCTCTCAACTTTCCTCATGGATCAAGTTAAGGTAAACACTCCAGTAGCTGGCACCCCTAAAATTTACACCAATACCCGGCACCTATTATTCACAATGTGAAAAATATTAGTTCAGTGTTCAGTGGCAATTATTTTGGTGTTTTGTGTAGGTATTTTTTTCGAGTGTTTCACACTTGAAGCCTCAGAAAAAAACCATACAAAACACCAATAATGCCACTAAGACAACACTTTTCACATTGCAAAAAATGGTTGCCGCGTGCTGGTGGAAGTTTTAGGGGTGCCGGCTACTGAGGTGTTTATCTTAAATCACAAAAAAGCGCAGGAAAATTGGAAGTATCATCAGCGCGGCGCACAGTGGTTCGGAGTTAGGTGTTTTTAGAACACATTTCTTGAACGAAAATCAAGTTTATAAACAGTTAAGTAAGTTAATGGAAAGACATTTAAGAGATGAGTTAAATTATTAGTTTTAAAGCTTAAAACATTAAATGGTCTTTGCAACCAAATATACCAACAGATAAACGAATTTGATATGAAAGAAACAAACAAAACATGTTTCATGTCCATAAAGATCGACGATTCGATACACTGTGCGGAGCAGTGGCGTAGCGTGCAATTTGGCAACGTTGTAGTTTGTCCATTTAAACCCATGAAAATGATCGAAGTATTATGGGTGTTCGGTGAACACCTTCGCATTCGACCTTTTACATTGGTTTAAATGGACACATTGCAATGTTGCCAAATTGCACGCTACGCCACTGGTGCGGAGTCTCTCGAACTGACAGGGTTGCCAGATGATCAAGAGAAATATCAGCCTGCATTTTCCACAAGCAATCTGGATAGCCGGAGATACACCAATAGAAAATCCTGTTATTCATGCGAGGTGAATTAATGAGAATGTTTAGTGATCCGAGCTTATTTTCCCACGAAATCTGACAACTTTTGATTACTTATATATATAACGCGCTCCAGCCCCCCCTCCCAGTTTGATCATTAAAACAGTAATTAACTGGAATGTATTTTCAAATAATGTAATTAACACCTGCTATCTTCGCAAAAAAAACAAAAAACAAAAACAAAAAAAAAAAAAAAAAAAAAAACAACAAGGTGCCAAAAATCGCGAGTAGATACAATGATCGAACTTTGCGCAGTATTCTGACCTCATTTAATCTAAATTCTGCTTCACCATGCACCACGGTCCACGGTGCTTACTTCCTCATCCGGAGATCGAAAGAGCTCGCCATGTTGGAGTCGCATGTCTCATTGCCAACCGCTTGTCATCTTTATCCCGTTTAAACCAATGCAAAAGTATCGATTTCTAGGGAGAGAATTGAAACCCTCTGAGGATCGATTCTTTTCCATAAGTCTAAATCGAGGATAGACATCGATACATCGCATTTTACTGGTTCTTGCTACGACGGGCGACGGTGAACGCATTAGTTATCAGAGCCAACTATTTAGTTAAAAAGTCAACCTAGTAGATACAGTAAAAGATCACGACCTGATTTTGCTCTGTGCGAGCAAATAAGCTGATTTCCATTCAGTTCAGTGGCTATAATTTTTTGTTTATCGGTATCAGTCGCCGAACGCATTTCTTTTGTAAGCAGGTCGAGCAAGGCCATTCGGGGGGAGAGGATACGTATTATAATGGAGATAAATTGAACAGAACTAAGTAGCTTAATAATTCATTGTATTATTTGTTTCCTATACAACTGTCGTATCAGTTTCCGGCAACAATGAAACTGAACAATTTTTATCTGAAATTGCTCAAAACAGTGCGAAAAAAAAAACGCACGAGTTCCGTTACAAACATAAACACCCGGAAGTATTCAGATATTTGGCGAGGTGTGAAGTTTGGCAACGTTTCTTTTTTCCCCTTTAAACACATTTGAAAAGTCGAAACATCTGGTCATCGCCGATGACCGAAGCATTCGATTCTTTCAGTGAGTTTAAATGGAGAAAGTACATCGTTGTAAAATTTCACGCCTCGCTTCTGATTGGATTCTAGCATTTTACTAACAAAGGAAAAGCAATAAATTGTGCTGGTATCATTGGCGGAGGGTAGAGATCTAGGGATTTTCGCCCCCCCCCCGCATTAGACAGGAAAAATTAAAGGGAGTTCACTGTGCACCTCGATAGTTCGACCTTTTTCATGGGTTTAAATGGACGAAACTCACAATCAGCGTTGTTGCTAGATTGGAGGCGACGCCACTGGTTTCGATTCATCGTGCAGCGTGGCGTTCATCCTTAATTACGTTTGTACGCATGCGCATCGAACATCGATGACTCTCTTTCCTTGTATATTGGTCTTCTTCCGCAATCGGAAATGGGCCAGAAGACGCAGCGGCGCGGCGAGGCGCAAGAGAAATAAGGCTAAATATGGGCAAAAATGGTACCGGGCGCGCAAAAAGCGGTCTAATAAATGTTTTCCTTTAATTTGATCACGGGGAAATAATTTTGTGAGCCTTGGTCGGAGCTAGTTGATAAATACACGGTAGGTCATTTGCCTTATTCGGAGTGTTGATGCCTCCACCAAGGCTTCAGTAGAGTATAGACAGACTGTCTCATGTCTGGGCTCTTTTGAATTGGGCCAAGGGCAGCGCCATCCATTCCAAGTCTTTGCGCTGCGGTATAGAGAGCTCTATAGGTACTTACAATGCACATCCGATAATTGTCATCAAGCTTTTAACGATCGTTTGACCGAAGCCGCGCTCTCATGCACTATTTCCTGTTTTCCTCTTTGGTCTTTTTTTTAGTCCACTTCCGCGCGGTTTTCCGCGGAGCTCACAAGTTTACGTGAGAGCTCTCCGATGACAAATCAACTCCAGTCCGCATTCAAATGTTATAAAATGTCTATAGACACTTTCTCTATTCATCTCACTCTCTCTCTCTCTCTCTCTCTCTCTCTCTCTCTCTCTCTCTCTCTCTCTCTCTCTCTCTCTCTCTCTCTCTCTCTCTCTCACTCTCTCTCTCTCTCTCTCTCTCTCTCTCTCTCTCTCTCTCTCTGCCCCCCTCCCCAAATCATGAAAACACAAAATAAAAATAAAATCACTTTTAGTCGAGTGAAATGAACGCGACATCGTAAAAAAAAAAAAAAAAAAAAAAAAAAAAAAAATGAGGGTGAACAAGTAAAAATTAAGGAAAGGGGAAGAGGTCGTACGTTTTCCTGACTTTTCTTCAATGAGGGTGGCAGAACCGTTTTCTCTGCACCCCTCCCCGAAAACTCACAAATTCTAGAGTACTATGATTATGATGAAAAGGGGGCATGCGATAAATAATAATAAAAATTAAAACTTCAAAACGGAAATAAAAAGTCTGAAAATCGCCTTAAGATTGCTGAAAAATTTGAAGCCTCGTTAACTTGAGTAGTAATCACCTCGGTTTGAAAATTTCCGGCCTTCCCGGAAAAGAAAAAAAAACCAATGATTGTGACTGATGAGTGCGTTGAAGCAAAACAACTTTGTTTTTCTGTTATACGCACGACGTGACGGTGCAGGTTCTTTTGGTGGAAAATTGAGGCAGGTCTCTACGCTTATTTTTGGTTCCGAGGTTAAGAATCTGTGAGTACAATCAACAAACAGCATCAAGTTGAGAACGTTTTGAGTTCGTAAGATATGCATGATGCATATTTTGATCAGTAATAAAATCTTTCTCTTTTATGACGCATTACAAAAATGCAGTAGCGAAGCATGAAAGTTGGCAAAGTCACACGATATACACTCTTCTTGTATGAAGTTGAAGAAATCGTGTGTTGTGACATCACAATGCAAAATTTCCTTTTCAAACAATGTATTTTGGACCAAAACCGTTTCTCTGGAATTACGAAACCTGCAGTTAGAAGCCAAAGGCATTCTTGTTTTCAGCTTCATTTCCTCACAAAAAACATCTCGAAATGGGACAGTTGCAAGGGTCTGAAACGTTATGTTTCTTTATAAAGAAAATGAAAGTACTCGATGAGCTGAGAACAAAGATGGCTTTGATGCCTTTGGTTTCTAATTAAGTCCGATTGTTCCGGAGATGAGATTTTGTCACAAAATACATTGTTTTAAATGGGCATTCCGCGTAGTGACGTCACTACGCACACGATTTTTTTTTTACAACTTTATACGTGCGTAACTTCAAAACTGGGACACCTATAATTAAACCCAAAATCACCATTGTTCTCGGCTCATCAAGTACCTACTTATCAGGGCTGGGCTGCCGTTTTGCGTATAATCAATGCTATTTTTCTATTCACCGATGATTCCACCGGTTGAGAAAAGATTACACAGTTCAGTTCAGTGCGTGACTGTAATGAACTGAAATACTCGCATCTGTAATCTTTTCTCAAGCGGTGGAGTCGTCGATGACTTTGAAAAACTTGCGGATAATTTAATTAATCAACGAAGTTTCCACCGATTAAGGAAAGATTACAGATCATAGTATTTTCGTGCATCACAGTCATACACTGAACTCAACTGTGTAATCTTTTCTCAACCGGTGGAATCATCGGTGAATAGAAAAATACAAGGGGTGTCCCAAAAGTAAGTGTACTGATGCTGTCATTTCAAAACTATTCTACCTAGAGACTTGATCTTGGTCTTATTTTAAAGACCAAATCAATTTCTATCGATTAAAACCAAGATCAGTTCATTTAATTAAAAATTAAAAAAGTTATGACGGTTTTTGTGATGGGTGAACGCACGCCGCCTATAGGTTTTTGACAATAATTGTTGAATTGTTTTCTTCTCACCTCTTATACATTTCCAATGAACTTTTGAAGAAAAATCTGCTTGTAAAGTGTTGCTAATTGCTTTTTTTGAAAGTCAAGGCACGATTCATCAGTATTTTGTAGCAGACAACATGACCAATAACAGTGAATACTACTGTGTTGTCTTGGCTGAATTGCGAAAGCACCTTACGCAAAAAAGGTCTCACTTAAAGAATTCATGGATTTTGCATCAGGACAATGCGCGGCTGCATAAATCAAAGTTTACCCGTGAATTTTTAAAGAAGAAGGGTATTAAACTGTTGAGACATCCTCCGCACAGTCCAGATCTCGCATCATGCGACTTCTGGCTGTTTCCAACATTGAAAAGGGATATTTTTGGACGAAGATTTGAGACTAAAGCTAAAATCAAGACAGCAGTTCAAAAAACCCTGAAAAAAAAATTCCCGAAGAAGAATGCGATAAAACTTTTCTTAGAAAATGGGAGGAAATAATGCACAAATGTCTGGAAAGTGGCGGAAAATACTTTGAAAAGCAACCGGAAATTCAGGTGAAGTCGGGGGATGGCGGAGAAGAAGACTTATAATTGGTAAGAAATTATTTTTGTCAAAAACCTATAGGCGGCGCGCGTTCACCCGTCACAAAAACCGTCATAACTTTTTTAATTTTTAATAAAATGAACTGATCTTGGTTTTAATCGATAGAAAATTATTTGATCTATAAAATAAAACCAAGATCAAGTCTCTAGGTAGAATAGTTTTGAAATTACAGCATCAGTACACTTACTTTTGGGACACCCTTTGTAGCATTGATTACACGCAAAACGACAGCCCTTCTACTTATTTAAAACACATAATTTCAGACCCTTGCTATACTATTACCCCATTCGGGTTCTTGCAACTATCCCGCAGTGGCAGTGGGGATCAATAAATTTATCAGGGATTCGAGAGAAAATTCAGGGGTAAAATTTGTAGGGTGTCCCGGAACATAAGAGATTTTATTATTTGAGCGTAAAATTCAAAATATTGTGAAATGTGTTTCGGACTCCCTGGTGCTCTGTCCACGAATGCGCCTCCAAACCTACTCGACGGAGCTTTTATTCTGATACTGATTGACGAGAATTTCGACTCTCTTATTGTGTAACTTGCGTTACTTCGTTTCATAACAATCGTATCGACTGTCGGTTTTTTTTTCTTTTTTTGACAACCGGACCAGCTCAATTCAGCTTATTGTTCCTCTTCATTAAACGTTATTCAATGCGGACACGCAATCATGACCCATTGTGGCTGTACCACGAACTGTCATCAATATACACAATGCAGCGTACAGTCCAGAGAAAACATCACGTGAGGTCGTTGAATCTTTGATCAATCGCATTTTGACTTCGATATCTACGATACGTCGCCTGAAAAATAAAGTCGATGTATGAAGCGCACAGGCACAATAAGTATGAGAGTTGCGATAAGAAAGACAAGGGGGGCGACGTGACACTAGTAAAAAGGGGCTTTAGCAAACTTTTGCTACAGGGGACTGAAGAGTTGATTCTTGCATAAAAATCTGTAAAAATGACATCAATAAGTATACACTGAAAACTCACGAAATTCACTTTCAGAATCGGGCATAATGGTGGAGAGACGCAGGTATAATGGGAGATTCCTATCTAATTTGAGACGTATCTCTGTGTTTCCCTAGAGAAAGTGGCAAACTAGAATGGAATCTCCCTAGGTACCTGCGTTGAACCGCCATTACGGTCTTGCCGTTACAGTGGCTTTGTGAGTTTAAATTCAATATAGGGTTTCAATATATTTCGACCTTCTGCATGCGTTCAAATAGAGGAAATGCTACGTTGCCAGATATCACTGATAAAATAATCTATCTCCAGAAGATTCTCTAAACTCCTGAGGAATCGATATACTTTTGCACAGATTCAAATGGCAAAACGCATGGTTACCAAATATCTCGAGCCGCCAATGAGTGCAACAAAGGCGTGAACGTCCCTCTAAAAACACATTCGCTTTGCTGCTTGCCAACACAGTCATAGCCAGGAATTTATCTTCGCCTCTCTCTTTTTCCCATTTATACGCATGTGTTAGAAAAGGATGGATATATAGGGGCTGTCTCGTGTCTTCATCCCCTGTTTCTGTCCTTTTCCAGCACGTGCAGTTATAAATGGACCGAAGAGAGAGAAAGACAAATACCCGACTACGCGACCATGCTTGCCGACACGCTTTAATTAAAAACAGCGACTTAAGAAAGTCACTTTTTGTTTCTCTCTATAAATACAAATCTCTCGAGTTTTACATAATTAATACAAACAATGCTCTGACCGCAATTTCAACAAACTTTTATATTGTTACGGTCAAATGTGTGTTGTGCTCGGTGCAAGCGATTTGTATAAAAAGCTGAGACAATACAACTTTCAAAGTACGATCCCGATTCAAAACATTGCATTGTGGGGCAAGAAGCGCGGTTCTTCAGTCTTGAGCAATGGCCGAAGGGCCGCGACTGGCCAGCGCGCGGCCGGCCGGCGTGGTCGGGACGGACCGAGGGCCACGCTTTGCTATGCTATGTATATATGTATAGCAGAGCGTTTAAGTCTACAGCGCAGCGGGGCCATTACGGCCATTAAGTTCGCCGCGTGCTGTCAAAATACGCCAACCATTGCACGACCAACTGTACTAACACCCGGGCGGGTGGCCTCCCAGTGGATCAGAACTTGGCCTTTTCCCGGACATGGGACATCACTTCACGAATAATAAAAATCAAGGTTATGAAAAATCTACAATGAAATTATACTTAAAAAACGGGTGAAATAATTCATGCAAGAGCTTAAAAGAAGTCTAATAAAATGGTTTTTGCAAGAAAATACCAAATTTAAAATGTTTTTAAAGCAAAAAACAAGCAACTTTTCTTGTCCGGAAATATCCATTTGTCGACCCAGTGTGCGGACGCGGTATTGCTTGCGCATGCGTGGTGTAGACTCTACCGGTCGGTTTGGTCGCCGATTATTTTCCATTCGTGATCTCGTGACCGGGTTTCTGCTAAGAATCGTTTTTTCGCCACCCAAAATCAGAGTTGCCAACTTTGAAACAGGGTATTCACTCGATCATAGATATAGAGAATTTTCAAAAATCGGAAAGGCACTAGAACATAAAACTGGAGCTGAACTGCGTTTGATTGATTTTTTTAGGTAATAACTGTACTCTAAATGCATTGCGCCGGGGTTTGTTTCTTTCCTTTAATTAATTTGCCGAAACCAATGTTGAATTAATTTGTTATTTGATAGCTGATGTTCCATTGATTCAATTTCTATAACATTTACTGTGGCGTGCTGAAAAATGATCTACTTAAAACATGCAGTTTCGGATGTACTCAATTTCTCACCTATAGAAAGAAAGTAAACCTCCACGGTGCACCGAAAAAAAATATATTACAAAAATACCAAGAGCGCAACGATTTGTGAACCAATAGTAAAGTAAATGGTTCTTTTATCATAATTTCCAGTGTTTGTACCATAATTACCATTTTTGTTTGTTTGTTTGTTTGTTTGTTTGTTTTGTTGTTGTTGTTGTTGTTGGTGTTGTTGTTGTTGTTGGAAATTCTAGTACTGTGACCATATTCTGATAATAACACTCGCATTTTCTGATAAAAGTACTACACTCACTATGGTTCACATCCCATTGTGCTTCAGGCGATGTTTCTAGAACTTCAGATTCTTTTTCCAGTGCGGAAAACAGTTTGGGGTATTTTCAGGACCTCTTACTAAACGTTGTACTAAATTGTGGGATCGTCAGAAAGTGGTCAAAAATTAGGAAGTAAATTTATCATCAGTTTATTAGGTACCTCTATTTATATAAATTTTCGAGACCAAATTTGATCACCGAGGACACTTTGCTCCAGTAATTCAAACTTGGAAATGCCATTGTGAAGAGTATTGAGTTAAGCTTAAAAAGTTGAAAACTGTGATTTTTAATAAATTTTTTTACATCAGTAATTAAGTTTAATAATAAATAAGTTTAATATTAATAATAAATAAGTTAAATAAGTCTTCTATGACCATTTTTTTTTTCGATCTTAGATCATACACGGAAAAAAACTACGGTGAAAATAACCATACGGATACCTGATTTTGGCACCTGCTAGATGTTATGGTAATGTTAACCAGAAGTATACTATGTTTTGACTAGGTACTAGGTGATGTTACCTGATTGCATGTCGAATTTACTCAAAGTATCGGTAAATGTACCATACTTTTGGTCAAGTTTACCATAACATCTAGCAGGTGCCAAAATCAGGTATCCGTATGGTTATTTTCACTGATCTTTTTTTTTCCCGTGTAGCGCGTTGATTAAAGACCTAGGACTCACATCCACAAGAGGGTTAATAAGATCACTTTGCGCATTGGCAACACCACGCATTCGCAGAAAGAGATCAGAGTAGTGAAGAGAAGAGTTTGTTCCAAGCTTGAAAGTCCGGTGCGCCCACGCCATGCCATGCCACGCCACGCTTCGTCCATCTCGTCTCTCATTCCTCTCCGTCGTCAAATGGACCTGTTGCCATCAAAAGCGAGGCCTTATTTGAATAAAGTTTTTCTCCTCAAGTTATGACCTCCTCACATGAATAAATTCAGAAAATTAATTGTCTTGTCCTCATCATTTAAAACCTGCGCCGCGCGCGTGCGTGGACTCTGGACATGGTCAGGTGCTATTAGAGCCCTCCTCAGTCCTCACTTCTCGGTCAACGTGGCAGCATTGTTTATACCGCCTCGGTGCCTCGTTTTAACACTCTAGTCTCTTGGGCAGTTGGGCGGACCGGCTCTTTTAGCAATAGGTTGAATGCAGACAACATTCGAAGTTTTTTTTTTTTTTTTTTTTTTTTTTTTTTTTAAATTTTTTTTTTTAATTTTTTTAATTTTTTTAATTTTTTTAATTTTTTCAATTTTTTCAATTTTTTCAATTTTTTCAATTTTTTCAATTTTTTCAATTTTTTCAATTTTTTCAATTTTTTCAATTTTTTCAATTTTTTCAATTTTTTCAATTTTTTCAATTTTTTCAATTTTTTCAATTTTTTCAATTTTTTCAATTTTTTCAATTTTTTCAATTTTTTCAATTTTTTCAATTTTTTCAATTTTTTCAATTTTTTCAATTTTTTGCAATTTTTTCAATTTTTTCAATTTTTTTCAATTTTTTCAATTTTTTGCAATTTTTTCAATTTTTTCGATTTTTTTCAATTTTTTCAATTTTTTTTCAATTTTTTTCAATTTTTTCAAATAACCCATACAACATAGGAAAAAAAACTAAATAGGGAGACAGAAACTAGTATGTACTATGACTTTCAAAAGAAAGTACCCGGGCCGAAACTTTTACTCCTTCAAATATCGGTAAGCTGTGATCAATTTTGTGAATTTCAAGTGATCAAGGACTGAGCAGAATGCTCATTTTAGAGTACGTCTTGAAAAATCGTAAATTCTAATAAAACCAACGGAAATATTTAACAGTGAGAATTTCGACCAGAATACTTTCTTTTGGGAGTCACAGTACCAGCAAACACACAAGTTTTGGCAGACAAGAATTTAAGATAGGTGGCGAACCCTCGTGTAATCAAAGCAGCCCTCTGCCATAGGCGGATCCAGCAATCTGGCAACTGCGCATTATTCCCATTTGAATGTATGATAAATAGTCGACTCTTGAAGGGGCCACGGCCCCGTGACAAATCGATTGTTTGCCATGCAATCAAATGGGACGAATACACTGTTGCCAAATTGCTAGATCCGCCTATGCCCTCTGCGCGCATTCTTAATTGTCAAATCGTTTGCGTTACGCATCTATATTTCTTTTGGGATTGGGGCCGTGCCGGCGGTTAGAGTTTGAGGGGTTGGGAGGTGACAGGGTGTGACTCATATAGCAACATTACTTACTTTATGGTGTGACTGAAGGGATGAGTAAGATAAGGCGGAGGAGCTGGGGGGGGGGGGGTTGCGGCGTACTTACTTACGGTTCATAGTTATGTGGTAACCACTCTTTCCCTACCCGTGATGCCCGTAGTCGTTGCGTTGTTCAAAAGAGGCCTCTATAGGGCAACACATTTAAAGAGGCCAAAAGGGTCCACATGACGCGACGTCCTGTTTCCATCTGTTTTTATCAATTCGAGGGCTCGCCCACGCACCCGCACCCTGCCCCGAGCCGCGATGGTGAGAGATTGGCCGTAACCAAATGCCGTGGCCTCGTGACCGCAGATCCCAGATCGGTTCACTATTCCGCCCTGATTCAGGAAACGGTTGTTTATTTTCGTCAGCCTTGACTTTGGTTTTGTTTGTTTAGACCATCTGAATCTCATAGTTGCCAAATTTAATGACTGAAATTCATCGGAGACAGGAGCGCAGAAAACCTACTTTTTCAACGAAATGCCCAAAATTTCCCTCGAAAATTCCTATACAGACAGTGCACAAATTTGGCTAAAGGGGGGGATACAGCCCCCCAGCGCCTACCCCCTCCCTTGGATCCGCACCTGGAGCCTGTAATAATAGGTGTCGTTTATTTTATCGTAAAATTACCCACATAAATGGAAGTTTTCTTCGGTTTCCGAAGTTCTTGTCATTTATCAAACTCCTGTAAATTACAAGGACCAAATAATGCTAGGTCCCGAGCATTGAATTGCGTGCATCTTGCGTGCGGTTTCGACCAATCAGAGAGCTTACGCACGGTCATGTGACCGTGCGTAAGTTACGCTCGAGACCAAACATTATTTGGTCCCAGGTTCATATAAACCTCGCGATGTTCTAATCAGATGTTCAACATTCTAAATTCTCAAATTCTGTGGAAAATTCACCAATCTGGCGCACTAATTAAAGTTTTGAGCTTAATCAGATCAGATATTAGGTTAGGTTAGGTTATAATAAAGTAGAGTGCAACAATTGGTCCAAAACGAGGGTGAACCTTGACGAATTAAAAAATGAAGAATGTGGCAACAGCGGTTTATGATGAGATCATCTCGTCAATATAGAAGGATAGGCACGTGATGAGCAGTTAAGCACGAATCCTGCAATTTATTGAGAACCAAATGTTGACTGTCGAGAATCTTACTTATCTTCGATGAGTGACGGCTCCCGGGCTCCCCTTCCCCCTCCTGGACATGAAAAACGAGGGGGGAGGGGCCGATAAGAATCTTCAAATGATGCGTGAAAGGATGGACCGCGAAATTATCCGTGGAATGAGTCATCGGTCCACACCTCTGCCTCGGAGTTGCGAGGCAACCAGAGCGCGAAATATATCGATTCGTCCCATCGTTAGTTTCGATAAAATAATCGATTTACGTTGTTTATTCATCCGTCCAGTTGAAAACTCGATAGTTCGCATCTTGGGCATAGTCCACGGATCCGATTAAGGGCCGCCATCGATATGAGCTTCTGGACGATAGTTCTTTAGATATGAGACTAGAAACAAAACTAATCAACCGGTTTACCCTTGGTAGCGTTCTAGAATTTTATTCATCCCTTTATTGTCTCGGTGCAGAAAAGATTATTTATAGCAGATGCTTTTCAATATACACGGATATACTACATCACAGGATAATGTATTCTTCTCTGCACGGATGCAGTAAACCTATGAATTCTAGAACGCTACCCTTTTACGACCACGTTGAGAAGATTAATATCAATGTTTGCTCGTTTAAATTAAGTGGGTAGTTAACAGTGGCGCACCGAAGGGGGTGGTTTTAGGGTCAAAACCCCCCCTAAGCATCAAGATTTTGCCCTACAAAAGGTCATCGTCGGCCAAAATTGCTTTCAACCCCCCCCCCCCTAAGGCCTCAGAAAATGAAAAATTTGCAGTGAAACCCCCACCAAACTGAAGTTCTCGGTGCGCCACTGGTAGTTAAATATTCCAACATCACGGTGCTGATTTGGCATACACAGTTGATTGAAGGCGCTCGAGAAAATATTATTAATAACATTTTAACAATTTGGAGCCACAATTATTGTGAATAAAAAACTGATATGGTATGAGGCATCTAAACATACAATATAGTCACCGTCGCCGATGACTGAAGGGTTCGACTTTTTTGGTGAATTTAAATGGAGAAAATACATATTGTTACCAAACGCGCTTCGCCACTGAGGATTAGAGGGCTATATCGCCAATTGATTCTTTTTTGTCTAGTTCCTCCGTGACTGAATGCCATGTTTAAACGACTGGACCTATATAGGGGCCTATATGTCCTATAGTTCCTTAAGTTTCATACTATGAGGTTCCACCTGAATTATCGAAAATCTTTGGAAATTGGAGTTTTTTAGAAAAGTAATAGTTTGGTATATTAAATCGTATAGAACCTTTATTTAACATTAATGGCCTTCAAGTGATTTATTTTTGTAAAATTAATAAGTATTTGTGAGATCTGGCTCGAATGAGTGGATAGGGCATTGATCATTGCAAGTCAATTGATGAGCGACGGACGGAAATAAACCCTAAGGATAAGCATTTTGTGGAGATAAAGGGTGCGAAGAGTGAAGACTGTAAGTAGTTTTGAAAAGTAATGAGTCACGAAAAGTAATTATTGATATGATAAACAAGAATATCAAAAATTAAAAAAAAAAAAAAAAAAAAAAAAAAAAAAAAAAAAAGATGATTGAGTTGCGTTTAACTAATTAGGATGCATTTGATCCGCTACGTTGCCAATGTCGACGAATCGAAATGGGTTTTTTCTTGCTATAGGTATAGGTACCGGAAACCACTGGCGCAACCAGGATATCTTCCATCTCTCTCATTTCCCATTTGAATGTATGAGTAGGAAAAGGACAGAAGGAGGGGGTTTTATCCCCTTGTCCATCCTTGTCTAACATACGTTTCTTAATGGAGAAAAGAGAGAGATGAAGAAACTCTCGGTGCGCTACTGCCGGAAACGTATTGACCTTCATTTTAAACAAGCAATTTCTTTGTTTCCATCGCCATCAATTACAACATAGATGAAACTGTATTTTTTCAATTTAACTCTTCAGCGCCTCATCTCCCCTTTCTATATGAATGAATAAAAAGAACAAACGGGGGGGAGAGAAAATGAAGAAAGGGAATGCTTTTCGATGAATCATACTTGTTACTTACTTAGTGACAAGTCGTTCCCTCTACTTCTGATTTGAGATGACATTTTCTGCAATTTTGAAACACTGGATTGCAATCTCGAGTGTCTCCAGAACTCCAGAAGAAATAGTGATTCATGACTGATTTGTTTCACATCTTATCACCGCATTAAAAAGTTAAAACCCATTACTACTTGAAGTGTTTTCCAATTTTCTGCGATAAAAGTGTTAAAAATAGTCACAATAGCCCCCACGGAGCCGGATGATATGGAAGAGGAATTAAAGGATGAATGTACTTACCACACTTCTATATGCACATTGTTTGTATCAATATAAAAAATGCCGGAGCTTGTAGAATCATTATAAGTATGAGTCAACGTTTCAGATTGTTTTCCGCTTTGTTCATGTAATACAAAGCTTTCGCTTTTTGAAATATTTCAACAAACACAGGATTCCAGGTTCGAATCCCAGCGAGGTAATTCATATTTAACGAACTTTCGTCACAAAGAGGATGAGCGCCGTCTATTGGCAATTCCAGGAATTTCTCTCTCTCTCTCTCTCTCTCCCTCTCTCTCTCTCTCTCCGTCTCACTCTCCTTCTCTCTCTGGATTTTTAAACGCAAATGTTTAAAAAAGATGTAGAAAGAGGGAAGAAGAGCCATATCGTGGATTTAGCCCCTATAGCTGCGTCCTTTTCTAACGTACGCGTTCAAACGAAGGAAGAGAAAGAGAGGGAGAGATGGGAGAGAGAGAGAGAGAGAGAGAGAGAGAGAGAGAGAGAGAGAGAGAGAGAGAGAGAGAGAGAGAGAGAGAGAGAGAGAGCGAGAGAAAGACAAATTCCTAGATCCGCCAATGATGCAGTTCGAACGTTTCCTTCGCTTTCATCCCCCGTTCACCTCCAAACCATTCATTCATTCTTATCTGTAGTCATTATTGATTCTTTTAAGACTCTAAAGTCCAATTTCCTGAACTTTTATCCCCGCAAGTTCTTCAATATTGAATAGACACCATATTGGGCTTGAGGCTTAAGGAGAGCGGGCGGGGAAGGACCTTGGTCCTCGGTCGTCGGAGAGCGCACGATAAATGAACGCGTATTTAGTTTGCAAAAAGGAGCGTGACACTGTATACAGTGTGACCCATAAGTCCTTACCAGGCCTAAACTGAAAGACATCATATTTTGTTTCGATAAACTTTTGGTCATTTCGCTATATAGCTTGTGTCCCGAAGAATTTTTTATACAAGTCAATGGGTGATTTTGCCGATCTAATAAACTAACGAGCAGATTTATTGTTTATCGAAATGTGATAAGTGTATTTCCCCCGGCTTGAGCTCGGTAATGAACTTCAGTTCATCATATCATATTCAGTTTCGATAAACTTTTGGTCATTTCGCTCTATAGCTTGATTCCCGAAAAATTTCTTATACAAGTCAATGGGCGATTCTGCCGATCCAAAACTAACGAGAAGATTTGTTGTTTATCGAAATATGATAAGTGTATATTTCCCCCGGCTTGAGCTTGGTAATGAACTTCTGGGACATACTGTATAATATATTGAAAGGATGCGGTGCGAGATGACACACTCACACAGAGACACGATAAAACACAAGAGACGCAAACATATGTATAGAAGAGAGGAGACACTACTCGCGGCCGCGGTAGATAGGACAGAGCAGGTATGCAGGTATACTTTGTAGTGCGTACTTTGTAGTTTGGAGTCGGTATGAGTATAAGAGATATTGTGTGAGTGCATAATGACGCGTCCACGTTACATTGGTGAGAGTGGCCTCAAGGTGATCCGGTAGGAAGTGCTCGAATGGGGACACGGGAGGGGGGAGGGGGTGCCGGCCGGGGCAAGGGTCGTCGGGGGCAAGGGGACTCAGAGTCCCAAGTCCTCAACTACCCGGACGCTGAGTTGCCAACAACGAGAAACCAAATTTCTTCAAATGAGCGATATTCCTCCCCTCTCCCCCGCAAACTTGACAAAAATTATTCTAGCTGTTGAAAAAAAAAAGAAAAAAAAATATATAATTTAAAATTAATAAGGTACAGTAGCATAATAGCTCTTGCTCATAGTAACCTCGCGATGTCCATTCCATTTAAACGTATAGAAAAGAATCGATTCTAGAGGGTGCAATCGAACACCCGATAAATCGATACTGTTTCATATAGGTTCAAATGGAGGAAAATCAATGATCTATTGTTATCGAGCTACCACTAGATTCTGTTTTACAAATAAAGAGGAGAGGAATCAGAATTCGAGTTTAAAAAATTCTTGGTTCAGATTCATTGTGTGCAAGGGCATGGTTGCACCTTCGTCTGCTCCGCACCGCACCGCATCGGTTAGGTCGGGTCGAGTCAAGTCGGAGGAATGCAAGTTTTGTCACTCGCGCACAGAAAATAAAAAGAGGCCACATAAAGAGGGAACGAGAAAACAAGTCCTTATCGAAATGTATCAAAACGAAAGCTAGAAACATCGAACATAACACTCACTCCGTCAGTTGTGGTCCACGGCCTATTCGCTGCACGTACTTCGTTGGTAAAGTCAAGTCGTCATGCATACATAGCACCCCCGCACCCGGTTCAGATTTGAAAAAAGAAAAACAATAACTCTGAGCCTTGATACTTTCGAACATAATTTGAGGTTCGAAGCACAAAATCAGGAGTGGTTAACCAAAAAAACCTTTTATGACTCATCTCATGAGGTGAATTCGGTATGTCCATCTGAAAAACCCTTGAGCTGTATTTTATTGTTGCTCTCTCCAGACACTGTTGGAATTTGATTACATAACTATGAATGATTTCCACGGTCTATTAGTTGGAAACGTGGACTTCATGTCGCGTCGCACTGCTCAAAAAGTCAACAGTTTTTGCCTAAAATTAATTAATTTGCGCTAACAGTACACATTTGATGAACATCAGCACCTGCAAACATACCTCAAGAATACCCTGAACGTTTCAAGCTGAAATACTCAAAAATAAAGCCGAAAATGATGAAATACGAAAATCCCCACCAATGAGTGCGAGCGAGGCAAATACATACTATCACTTGCACTCACTCGCACTCACTAAGCTTATGGCGAAATGAATTTCATAATTTACAGCTTTAATTGTCAACCAATTTTGCGCGTTTTGGTCTCAAAAAATCCATCAACAAATTTCACAGATGCTGACTTTCATGGAATTTGTGTTTTTTATTTATTTTCAACATAAAATGCCAAAAAAATTACTTTTCCCAAAATTAAAGCGACTAGCTTGGCGCTATCTATCGGATTAAAATCTGAAAAAAATTCTCCAGGAATCACCTTAAACGTCAACTCTTATAACAATTCGAGAGTCGCGGCAGGAAATGAGTTTGCGTTATGATTGATGATGATCCAAGACAACATCGATAACCGTCAAAGATTCGCCGCTAATCCTTTCGATTGTTGGATGGTGAGCACCGAACAACAATCGTTCGATTTGGAGGTATAGTTGAAGGATATAAAAGACTGTATGAAGAGGGATTTTGCGCTTGACAGGGACGATCTTGCGAAGGTCCGCCCGATGACTCGAAAATTCAGCGAGAACGCAAAATAAACGAGGATTCACAACTTTCACGTTGAACTGAGGATCGATGTTGCCAGATTTTCACAAAAATTACCAACTATTAAATTACTTGTAAGTCAAACAGTGACGCGGCGTAGCGTGCAATTTGGCAACGTTGCAATTTCTCCATTTAAAAGCAATAAAAAAGATCGAAGTACTGGGTGTTCGGTGAACAACTTTGAATTCGACCTTTGACATGGGTTTAGATGGATATAATGCAACGTTACCAAATTGCACGCTACGCCACCGAAGTCAAATGGGAAAAATCAGATATTTATACGAACAATTGCAACACTGCTAAGGACCATCCGTATCAACAAATATAAAATGTCGGTCCTGGTTTTGAATTAACCCCTTATGGGCCAAGCGAGTAAACTCGTTTTTCTCCTCTAGTCTATTTTACATTGTTTCAGACTTCATTCTGAATAAACGCGATTATCGATGAAAACACTTACAAGATAAGATTTCTTTGGGCGCCTTCAATTCATCGTATAGGCAATTCCAACTCCACCGAGTACGAACAGTTAACTACCTTCCCTACATAAACGGAAGAGTGGTGTTTCGTATGAAAACGTGGCCCTTATAGGGTTAAACAAACAGTTTGTCCTAAACACTAACTTTGCCGAGCTTTAGGGCTTTACAATTTTTTGTTTTTCAATGTGCTTTGTATGGTAAATGCTGTCTATTGCATGATTTTCAATGGTCAAAACGCAACGTTCCCAGTTTGCACGCTTCGCTGTAAAATAACATGACATCTTTTTCAATAGACGTATTTTAATTTTTTTCTTTCTTTAAATTTTTACTCTAGTAAAATACGAATTTTGACACTGATAACCAGTGGCGGTTCGTGCAATTTGGCAACAATGTTTGCCACCGGTCCATTTGGATCTACGGGCAACAATCGATTGTTGATGAAGCAGCGCTTCACTATCGAATCGATTGTTTCATACAAACTCAAATGGAATATAAACATCGTTGCCAAATCGCACGTACGAGCCGCCACTGTTGATTGACATCGATTTTTAAAACTCAAAAGAATCGCAGCATCTTTCTCTAAAGATATTCATTCGCTATTCAATAGAGTTCAAAAGAATGATAATCATCAGTTATTAAAATATTCTGATTCCGGACTAATTGATTTTTAATAATGATTGATGGATGGAATTCGGTCGGGTTATCTCCAATATATGAGAGTATACATAAACCTCGAAACTTCTGCATGAGAAATTATGGTCTAACGACTGATGGAACGCGTTGTCATTCTTTTTCTATGACTGAGCTCTATCGAGAAAGGAGACTAAGTGACTTATATTAATATATCTTAAAAAAAAAAAAAAAAAAAAAAAAAAAAAAAAAAAAAAAAAAAAAAAAAAAAAAAAACAAACAAACAAAAAGGGTCATCCAAATTTTTGAAGGGCCTTGCCCCCCCCCCACAAGGAAAATCTGAAATGGCGCCCCTGAATAATAAAAATAATCATTCAAAATAAAAATCGTACATCCGAGTCTCTCTGAAAGGATAAAGAGAAAAATGTAATTTTCAAATAGTTCCTCACAAGTTGCGCCAAAGCATATGATTGTTATAAAAAAAAAAAAAAAAAAAAAAGACGATAAGCTCAAACCGATTGTGAGAATGATTAAAATGTATTCAAACGTCAGGAACTTGCATTTGACCTTACACTTTAGTTTATGAATCATAATATAGGATTTTTTCTTTACCGACAAAAAAGGAATGTTGTTTGTAACTGCATGAGAACAAGCAGCTCATAGGCATTTTATTAACACACTGACCCAATTCATTCGGCTTACAATGCACGGTTAATCACAAAGTCCCAACAGAAGTAAATTGAACTTGATTGATTCCTCATTTAAAATTCTGAAAGAGAAGTGCGAGGTTTTTGAATGTGATTGCGCTCATTTGCGAGGAGTATTATCTAATAATGACTCTACCCCCCCCCCCCCTCCCCACCCATCAGCCGGTAAAATATTAAATTTAGTAAAAATAGTTAATAAATTAGCATGACGGTCTCGGAGAGCAGTGATCATTGCATCTTCGTGTCAGCTATAAGAGCGAACATCAGAAACGAATTAATTATGGACCAATATGCTGTGCGATAACTCTCCCGACATGCCCGCTATCGAATTGCGTCAGCGCGAAATGAAGGCGCAGGTGCGATTGTTTTCTCCCCGATCTGACTCTGAAGTCTGAACGTTTCAAATTTCCGCTGGGCCACCCCCACTGTGATTTGTGAAATCATTGTTTTTTGTTAATGGCAAGCTCTATCTCTTTCACTCTCACGTACGTTATCTCTCTCTACACATAAACGCTATTCCACTCTCTTCTAGCAATCCTTTAATTAATGCATTTCCTCGGCGTATTATTCTGGCTGAAATTAGCAGGAAAAAGCTCATGGAGTTCATTTCTAAAAAAAAAGCGGACGAAAAGGGTCTCAGTCAGGGCTGCCGTTTTGCGTATAATCAATGCTATTTTTCAATTCACCGATGATTCCACCGGTCGAGAAAAGATTACGCAGTTCAGTTCAGTGCATGACTGTAATAAACTAAAATACTCGCATGTGTAATCTTTTCTCAACCGGTGGAGTCGTCGATGACTTTGAAAAACTTGCGGATATTTCAATTAATCAACGGAGTTTCCACCGATTAAGGAAAGATTACAGATCAGAGTATTTTCGTGCATAACAGTCGTACACTGAACTGAACTGTGTAATCTTTTCTCAACCGGTGGAATCATCGGTGAATAGAAAAATAGCATTGATTATACGCAAAACGGCAGCCCTGGTCTCAGTAGTCAGTAACAAGTTTAAGGACATTGGAGGATCCAGCCATCGCGGAGGGGGACCCCTCGGTGACCATATTTTCATTTCTCTCTCTTTCTTTTCCCCTTTCCACCCTTGTCGGCCAAACAGGGGGGGGGGGTCGTCCCTCCCTGTATCTGCCAATGCTAGAGGAAGTGAGAGAGATGCAGAAATGACGTCATTGACGGATACACGTGCATTAAAGTGAGAAAGACAGCAGATGGATGTTGTAAAACATGATAGAGAGGTTAAATGTCTCTAACGAGTTAAAGGACATATAAATAGTAGCCACATAATTAAGCCAATTTATCAAGAATGAACAGTGAAAATTAATTATAGTATTAGATATAGCAGATGTTTTGATTTATAATGTCATATTTACTACTCACTAGGTATAAAAGACAGTATAAGGGATAGAGAAATGAGGAAAAGCCGGGCTGGTCTAGGCAATGAGAAAGCTTTGCGAAGCACGTAAAGGCTTTATCAAATTTAATGTTGACTCTATAATAAGATGCTGGGAGCTGGGACGGATGGCTTTAACAAGCTCTTGGTGTCGGTACTGAGTTTTTGTTATCTTATTCTTTCCTACTGAAGAGTTTTTGAACTTTCGCTGTTTGGATGTTTGACACTTACTTACACTCATCAGTTGTGAAATCAATATCTACTTTTGGTTACAATTTTATCGATACTCGGAAAAAAAGTTAGGCGTTCCGCTTTTCAGTCCTCGGTCAACATGGTGCACGGAGACTATAAAAGAGTGACGACAAAAAAATGTTTGCTATCTAGTTCAAACACACCACGAAGCAGCTGTAAACACAAATTAAGTGCCTCGGAATTAATTAGTCACACACAGCGCATTGTCTTCTCCAAACTCGTGATAAGCGTGGTGGTTCTCCATACTCCGCGCGCGGTTGCCAAATTGAGTGAGAAAAAAACATACCCGCGCTATCATCGATTTAAAATCTAGGCCTAACTTGACCCTATCAATACGTCATTTAATCCTTTCGCTCTCAGTGTCCGATAAAAGGGACGACATTTTACGTGTAGCCTTATGGAAATTCGAAAAATTGACTCGAACATGAAATCGTAATGGAAAAGTCTGTTTAATTTAATGGTATAGGTTTCAGATTACAGTGACTTTTTTTCCACAATTCGAGTGCAAAAGGGTTAAAATTGAACTTTTTTTTCTAACCAGCTGTTTTGCAGAGATTTTCTAAAAATTGACAAATCGATAAAGGGTCACCGGGACAGACCTGATTATTTATATAAAAAAAAAAAAAAACAAAAGAACAAAAAACAAAAAAACAAAAATGATTCATAGCAAGATTTTGAGTAAATCAGTCGATGTTTTGATATCGATCGCTGGACGATCACGGCAAAACGAGTTATAGAAACATAAAAGTTTGAGGATTTTATTGTTTATTATATTTTTTCTTTTTTCATTTATATTATTTTGTTAATCCAGCAACCATGGCTGCTGTCTGATGTCTTGCCCCCCCCCCCCTCTGTTTTCCGCAGCATACCCAAGTCTCCAAGTGCAATTGAGACGATGCATGATATAGTGCAACAACGACTCATCATCCCGTTTAAACTACATTGAAGAAGTGATGTTGCTGTTCTGTATTATAAATACCCATCGCCTCAATTATAAGCGTTCGTGTTAACAGTGAGCAAGTGTGTGTTTCCTCAAATTAATTCGTTCAACTCGCTTTTTTCTCTCAAGGATTCCTCTTTTTTCTCCCCCAACACAACAGTGTTGTCAACCCTTGTCTTTAAAATACTCGAAATTCGATGTTTGAAAGTTTTTTCTCCCGTTTAAAAGTGAAAATTCAATATACGGGCTGATTTGACATGAATTACTGAACAGTGGTGAAGCGTGCTATTTGGCAACGACGCATTTTAACCATTTAAATCAATGCAAAATGTGTGTTAACCAAGAGTGTGTGAACTTACTTAAGGGTTGTCGCCTCGATTATTAGTTCGATTCGATCTTTTTCACGGGTTTAAATAGACACAAACTGTCTTACAAGTCAATGTTGCCGAATAGCACACTTCGTCACTAATCAAATTTGCGTGATTGGACCTGCGCGGACACCAGTGGTAGCTCTAAGAGATGGGCAGTTTATAGCCATTATTCTACACGGTTATAAAATAAAAATAGCGTGTTGACTTTATACGGCACCGCGTACATTTTTGGAAAATGAGTTTCGGTTGTAAACTGCTAATTTCTCTCCGATAAAATTAACTTCGTGAGGCAAAAAATCTTCAATTTACTGAAGCACTGAGCCACGGAGTTCTGGTGCCATCTGCAGAGAGAGTTTCGCCGTTTACAACCAGAGCCCAGCGACTAAAAATTCGATGCCATATAAAGAAAATGCTGAGGTTTCTTCTCTGTAACATTACGCAGACAGACATTTGTACCTATACTTAAACTCACTGCAGTTTTGGCAACTTGTACAGTTGAAATTATTTTAGCGAGGTTACAGTCTTAACGTCCATGAGCTGGTTACCGCTTACCGAGGTAGGTTAATACAGGTGCATGAATTCATCAGGCCACAAGAGATTTTGCGCGGAATTTACAACTCTCCGGAGCTGAATGCATGCGGTTACTAAGTGATGTCGCAGAGTGGCGGCTCGTTCAATGTGGCAACGGTGGATTCTCTCCATTTAAACCTACGTAAAATAATCGATCCTCTGGGGGTTCACTGATTCCCTGAGAAATCGATACGTTTCAATAGGTTTAAATGACTATGAGCATGGTTGCCAAATTGCACGCGCAGCGACTAATCCATCAACTACATTTCAAAAACAATCTTCGCACCTGTATTAATCTACCTTGGCTGGTTGTTCCGGACATCCGTAAAGAAGTAAACACTAATTGTGAGAGGACGTAGGCAGTACGAACCGGAAAATTGCTCTACTTTACCTACGTGTGCTCCACGCAGAGTTGTCAGTTTGGGGGCTACGAGAAGGGACGAAGCGAGATAGCAAGAATCGAACAATCTAATTGGTATATTCGGCGTCACGTGACAGATCTCGAGTCATTTTCAATGGATGGAGGAATAATTTTTTTTTTTTTTTTTAAATGAACGACTCAAACGACTTCAAATCTGTCACGGAACTCCGTTTAAACCAATGGGATTGGTGGATTCCCGCTATCTCGTCTCGTCTCGTCCAAAAGAGCAGAATCAGCCCCCAGGGTATGCAATAAGCAATGCATATACCCTGGTAAAAATGACGACTATACGACTATTCCAAAAAACAACTGTAAACATAGTTGCCGACTATAATCTATAGTTGGCCAACTATAATCCATAGTTGGCCAACTATGTTTATAGTCGTTTTTGGAACGGTTATAGTCGTCATTTTTACCAGGGTAAGATACCATTCAACATTTAAGTAAGGTGCGTTGCGTATTGCATCCAGGCCGGGTATCTTTGTTCCAACCCGCGGTAGATCTGGCAACATTGGCTTTCCGCAGCGCAGTATTAGCCGCGACCGTTAAAAATGAGAGGAAAAATCATATGATGGACAGTGTTGCCATTTATGATAGAAATTATCCAAATTTTCCATTTAACGCAATGTAAAATTTGTGTAATTTCTAGCCATAAATGGCAACATTGATGATGGAGCTCATCGGAAAAACCTTGAAACTACAGTTTATGGAGTAAAGTTTATGGACGATGTACTTAACCGCTGCTCTCGTGGACACGAATACCAAGTCTCCAACCGAATCGTCCGACAAAATTTCCCGCGTTTTTTCTTTTCGCTCACAATGGGGCTCTTGAAGCAGACTTTTGCTACAAGTAAGCAATTGACTAGTTAAATCCGACGTAAACACCAGCAAAAATCACGAAATCACACCGAAAAAGTCTAAAATTTAGTAATAAATTCAGAAAACGGCTGTAACAGCAAGATCATAATGGCAGAGCTACGCAGGTATCGTGGGAGCAGGGCTGCCAAAACGCGTATAATCGTATCCTTGGCGTATAATTTGATTTGAAAAAAAGTATCTTTTTGCGTATCTTTTAAAATTTGGCGTACAATTTTTTTCTTCCCCGTGTTAAAGCATAGGAGTTGGCGTATCCTTGTAGTTGCAGGATACGATTATACGAATTGGCGTATCCTTTGAAATTGGTTCACGGCAGCCCTGCGTGGGAGATTCCTGTCTAATATGTCACTTTTTCTACGGAAACACAGAGATACGTCTCAAATTAGATAGGAATCTCCCATGATCATGGTACCTGCGCAGTTTTGCCATTAAGTCCGATTCTGAGAGTGAATTTTGTGAATTTTTAGTGCACTCATCGTCAATGTTTACAGGTTTCTGTGCAAGATTCCACTCTTTCAATCACCCGTGGCAAAAGTTTGCAAGAGTCCCATTGCAAAAAATCGGAGGGAAAATAAAAATGTAAAATAATCGAAAATTCGGAGAAATGAAAAACACGACTCAAACGCACTCACTCGAAAGAGATAAGCATATTTTATGGCGCAAAAAGCATTTTGAGAAACACCTATTTTCCCCCCGCATCTTTATTTTCTTTCTCCTCATAACAAGAAGAAATCATTATACACTTCACAGTAATACGCTTATCTCCATTGCTTTGAGCACGTCTGTCTTCGCGCGTTCAATTAATAGACGACCTATTGTCACGTAGTGATTATCATTGTCACTTAAATGAAGCTTCAATGATTGATAAGTGATTTGTTTGAATTCAGCAAACAGAAATTTATTTTTTCGCCTTGAGCAATAATTGCGAATGTCTCTTATTTGCATCACTCTATAGTTTTGTTGACAATTTAATGATCTTGAGGAATGTAGCAAGCATCAGTGGAACGATTGATAAAATATGAGAAGGAATTTAGTGAGAAATGAAACATCACAACTGAACCTTTTTTTTTTTTAAATGAGGTGATTACAGGAACATTAATCTAAGTCGTGTTCTGTGATAAGTAATATTTAGATGCAAAGTCAGTGGCGTCGCGTGCAATTTAGCAAGACTGTATTCTATCCCTTTAAACTCATGTGAAAGATCGAATTAAGGGGGTGCACACTTCACATTTCACAAGGAAAATTCGATATATTGGATGAGTTCAAATGGAGGAGTTGCATTGTTGCAGATGCTACGCTACTGTGCAAGTAATCTGCGTATTGGAAGGTAACTTCATTTAGTAGGTCAACTTTTGCCGTTTTAAGTAAGTATGGAGTATGGACCGGTAAAGTTATGCGCTCTTTCAAACATGGGTAAAAATTGTGTTCCTAATGACAAAAGACTATATTTCGAATTATTTTTCTATCTGTTTGCAGATTAACAGCAAATACAGCGAAGAGCTAGCACAAGAGAGTCTGGAATGGATCAGAGCAGTAACAGAAGAAGATATCGATGTCAGTGGAGACATGGACAACTTCTACGAAGTACTTAAGGACGGAACTCTGCTTTGCAGGTAATTTTTCAAAAACTTTCTCAAACATTTTCTACGTTTCTATACCTATATGCAAACTCGTGCAATCAGCGAATTAAATAATGTCAGTTGACGCCTTGAATTTTTTCTTAGGTAGGCCACCTGCAATTCTTGAATTCATTTTGATTAAGTATTGCAGGTTGCCTACCTGAACTACAATCTGAGGAGTCGACTGCCATGATTTAATTCGCCGACTGTACCTATATACTATTTACTCAGAATACTCTAATCAGAACGGAAACTCTAATTCATTTTGAAACATTCTTTACTTCGGGCCGCCATGTTCGAAAGTGAGCATCTTCGGCAATCTTCAGCAGACCTTCGGCAACTGGCCTAGTTGTGATTAGTTGTATAGCCTGAAAAAGCATGTCCGCCATCTTGAGAAGTGAGTAGGCACAGTTGCCAGTTTGTACCAGTAAATTCCAAATCTTGTTTCCATTGGCTCTAATGGGAGTTTCCGTTCTGATTAGAGTATTCTGTGCTATTAACTCATCACTAGAAATTCTGCCTTTCAAATATGCTCTTCCACACAAGACAAGGAGCAGCTGTTTGACACCGACTTTAAAGATGATGATTAAAAAAAATAAAGAACAAAAAACAAAAAAACAACAATAAAAACAAATACAAAAACAGAAAAGAAGCGCATTTTAGACGAGGAAATTAAATCAACTTTTATTAGGTATACAATCTTTGGCAACATTAAAAAATAATTTTTTTTTTACAAAAAATAAAACAAAAACAAAACAAACAAAAAGTCCTGCGTGGAAACTTATTTGGAACCCCTAATTTTAGTTTTATTTTAAAGGCATTGCTACCCATACAATTGGTTCGCAGTAGGTAAAAAAAAGCGCAACTGTTCAAACCTTAATTGCTACAAACTGAATCACGTGATGAGATAGAACCAATCACCAATCACTTTCTGTCAAACCACTTTGTTCGTGCGGAACAAGGGCTTTTGTGTTTAGAAAATAGAGGTATAACCATTCAACGGGTCTCAAAGATTACCAATCGACTCGGATTAGACAACGCTTTAATTTTTGTCCGGTATACTTAAATATGACAACCTGGGCACACGCCGCGCACCACACACGTCTACTTTTCCACAGGTGAAAGCACGCGTTCGCGGGTCCATAACGCCTGTTGTTTTTGATTATTCTCGAGGGCGGCGAAACGCTTTGCTTTTTGAAACGATTGTGTTATTAGACAAAAGCGTTTTAGAGGTGGCACAAAAGCGTTACGAGCTAGCTGCGTTGTGTTGCAGAGATGCGCGGTATACACGATTGCCACTCCGTGCAGTAAAGCGTGCGATATACCTATATCGAGCCGGCTCACAAAGGTCTGAGATTGTCATAAACTGGCCAGAAATCAAAACGTAAATTTCTCATTAATCTATCATTTATAAACTTTTAAGACGAATTTTATAATCACAGAAGACACTCTTAAAAATCGAATTTTATAACCTATGGAAAATTATTGATCCAGAATGTGTTTCATTGAACCCAAAAATAATCGACACTTGTGCTATAAAGTATCGATTTGAGCTCGTGCTAGGGTTCAATGGGGCAGTTGCAAGGGTCTAAAATGATGTGTCTTTTATAAAGAAAATGAAAGTACTTGATGAGCTGAGAACGAAGATGCCTTTGGTTTCTAATTAAACCCCCTTGCTCCAGAGATGAGATTTTGGCCCAAAATACATTGTTTTGAATGGGAATTCCGCATGATGACATCACTACGCACACGATTTTTTACAACTTTACGTGTGTATCTCCATCTCAAAAACCGAGACACTTTGGGAAAAAACCAACGGCACCATTCGCTGCATCACTATTGTGGGTGAATTTCAGTTGAATTCGCTAACATAGGTACTTGGATTCTTTATTAAAATTATTCTTCGTGAAAGCGACGCGGTTCTTTTGCCGCCATAGATTGTATGGATAAGAATAAATCGATGTTCGATGTTAGATCGCAGCTGCAGATCAAGACCAGGGCTGCCGTTTTGTGTATAATTAATGCTATTTTTCTATTCACCGATGATTCCACCGGTTGATAAAAGATTACGCAGTTCATTTCAGTGTATGACTGTAACGCACAAAAATACTCTGATCTATAATCTTTCCTTAATCGGTAGAAACGCCGTTAATTAATTAAAATATCCGCAAGTTTTTTAAAGCTATCGAAGATTCCACCGTTTGAGAAAAGATTACAGATGCGAGTATTTTAGTTTATCACGGTCTTGCACTGAACTAAACTGTGTAATCTTTTCTCAACCGGAGGAATCATCGGTGAATTGAAAAATAGCATTGATTATACGCAAAACGGCAGCCCTGATCAAGACACGAGGGGCCAAATGCACTGGAAGTCGGAAACCACTCTCGTGAGATGAGCATTGAGCGCGGCGCATATAGCACATAATATAAATCACTCATTTCTAAGAATGGATGCAGTCAATCTCAAGTCTCAACTCTCAAGGGTGTTCAGAAGTCGAGCGCAATAATTATAGCGTCTATAAGAAGAAAGCTTCTCCGCGAAATGCCCGCACTTAGAAATTGTTGGTAGGTATATTCAGACTTCGCAGTCCACAGTGGTTGTAAACAGTTTTCTCGCAAATCTCAGTGCTCGTCACTATTCTCTTTGTGCAATGAATCCTGTTAATTAAATGACTGTGCGGTCATCAAGTCTAACTCAGGGTTAACATAACGGAGCCTACTTTTCGGGGATAGGAATAGGAAATAATAGTCAGCATAATAGGGCATCCGGTGCGCACGTAAACTTTTTTTTTTTTTTATAATTCCCTCATACAATTGTTTTGTTCGATAATTTGTCATGACTAACTAACTGCCGAAATTGACAATTAATTTCTGATTTCTAAAATTCTTTAAGCCAATGAGTTTCGGAGGATTATTTGACACATATCTTCTTTTTTTTCTGAACCTGAAAAACACGGTCAGTTTTACGAGTGAATTCAATGAATTTGTGGGCCTAACCGCCTTAACTTGCTTCCAATTGTATTTTAGAAGAATAATATATTTACTTGGGGGAGGGGTGTCCTCTAGACCCGCTATAACTTGCGGGTCCCCCCTCCAAAGGGCCTAATTTTTCAAGTATGTACCCGGACCCCCGAACGATCATAAGTGCAAGATTCGTGTTTTTACTTCAATTCCCTCTTTCCAGTCTCGTATATATTCCGCGAGCCGGTTGTTCGATAAGGAGACAAAAAACAGGCAGACACACAAAAAGGAGATGCAAAATAATTAAATAATTAAATAAATAAATAAATAAATAAATAAATAAATAAATAAAAAAAAAACAGATGAAGAATGACAAAGAAGATAGAACAGTACCGATATGGATTGAAATTATTAGCGGAAAAATTGTTGAAACTCGCGAAAAATCCTCGCTCAGGAACTTGGAATGGAGGGGTTCAGAAAAAGCATCGTCAACATTTTCAGTCATATTCTACGGTGTCATAAATTATTGTCCTCCGTGAAATGAATAAATAACAGCAGTGTCAAATTTCAGAGTTTTACTGTCGATTGAAGAATTTCTCGTTTGATTCCGCAAGAAAGTATTGGGGGCAGTTGCCCCCCCCTCCCGGGATGTTTTTCGCATAATCAAACAAACAAACCCTCCAAAAATATATTCTTGAGAGAATTAATCTAACAGTGATGACTAACTAGTCATGCGATGTGGCGATGTGGATACTCGGTGTCGTTGTACTATGACTACACCTAGGTACTATGACTTGCAAAAGAGAGTCCCTTCATCGAAATTGTTCTTGATCAATTTTTATTTCATTTTCAATAGTTTTACATTTTTTGAGGCATAATGTCTAAAGTGGCAATACATACTGTGAGACTCTAAGATACCTAAAAACCGCAACATTTCTCAAGTTTGTCGAGAAATGAAAAAATGAAATTTTTTTATTTTCTTTTGAAAGCCATAGTACGTCGCAGCCAACGCCTCAATTCCAAGTCTCTTATTTGTTTTCTCCGCACGTGCGCGCTTAGGTGCGAGTATACCTACTACTGCGCTATGAGTTATAGGACCCGCGTTGAAAAAAATCCTGTCCACCAAAGCTGAATCAACGAGGATAAAACATTTGAAAATAACAGTGGTTGGGAAAGCGAAGGATTTTTTTCAGGCTCGCCTTAGTTGGGTCACTTGTTGTTTGTTGATCCTTCTTCTCGTATTTGCGACCGAACGGTTTGGTTCCACTAACTTGATTTTGATTACTTAGATGATCGGAAAGAGAAAGAGTATAAACTTCTGAGCAATTAGCGGCGCAAATGAGATGTTGACATCGCTTTTTAAGTTCAATACATTGAATGTCGATCCATTTTTTGGAAATTATCGCAAGTAAAACTGATGTAAATCTGACTATCTTTTTACACCGCAAAGTGGTTAAAAATTTATTGCGCAGGATATAATTCCCTCTTCCCTGCGAGTCCACCAAATACCTATACATAGCGCGACCTTCACCAAATACCTACATAGCAAGACCTTTCAGTCCGTCGAATACTTTTGTATTAGAGCCCCCCCCCCCCCCCCCCCCTTCGTAAATCTGATGATTGATACTTTTCTGTGATCCTGACTTTATAACGATCTTCGTACCATTTTCGTCATAAGTTGTAGAGCCCCTGAGGGTACCTCAGGGGCCCTACTTATATACATATGTACTTACAATAAGTAAGACTTTGCGCTGACTGATCGGCCAGGCCAAAATATTTTTTAGGGCAGTCACGAAAGTTGACGATTAAAAAATAATCTGGCTTTTCTCCAATTATACAATCCAAATTGTTTTCACAAATGTTCGGCTCTCCTTTAATTTTTGATTTACTATGAAATAAGATATGATCATTGACCCGTATACATCACTTAAAAAAAATCAAAAGGGGTTATGAAACAGATACTACGCACAGAAGGTCTAAATGTCTGTTTTTCAAATTTTATTTAACTGTATAATGGTAGGTACAGTATAGGTATGGATGTTTCCTAGATTTCCCCATGTAAGCCCGACTTTTCAGAAATCGAATCACTTAGATTTGTGTCTCCTTTTTCTTCTTCTTTCTTCTAATGATAGACAGATTTATATTTACTGCGTTTTATAATATCAATATTCCTTCAGGAAGCTTATAGAATAGATATAGGTAAGTATCAACGTTTCCCTTGAACCAGTAGCGTGGCGCTCTCGTGCAATTTGGCAACCATGCTCATAGTCATTTAAACTTATGCAAAGTATCGATTTCTTGGGGGTTCATAATGAGCCTCCAGCGGATCGATTATTTTACAAAGATTTAAATGAAAAGAACCCGTTGTCGCCATACATTGCACAAGCCGCCACTGCCTTCAACCAGGGCGAACGGAGCAAGATTTTCTCACACACGTGTTTACTTACCCGAGTATACAAATTAGTTTTTGCAAAGGCCCTTTCAAACCCATATCTATAAGAAGGCTCGTAGCCGGGCACTGACGACGGGTTATATTGCTTATGCGCTGTAGCAAGTGGAAAATGTTCAAGAGGAAAAAAGGAGGTAAAAAGCTATCATCTTCTAGCTCCGTGTACCTTTCCATCTCTCATGATCCTGAACCACGTCTCAAACATAAATTAGGTTTATTTATGCACGGCCAACTAATTGCTCCTCAAACATTCTAGACAGAATTATTCATGAACGCGCTTCCCTTCCACATATGTAAGTACTTACTTATGTATGGAGACTGCGGCTAGATTTTTACGTTAGCTTCGCGTCCATGCATGACATCATTGGTACTTTGTCCATGGGCACTCTCATTTACTTGCGGCCCTGGGGGGTGATCACGGAGGATCGTTTCGTTTCGTTTTCGTTATCGTTATCGTTTACGTGTAACCTTATGGGTGACTCAACTGATCGAATCGTTTTGAGCCTCTCGTAACGATTGAAACGGTCGAAAGGAAGCGATGAGTTGGAGGCTGTCGTTTACTCGATCGTTTGAAGTAGGAAGAGGTGAGGAGGGGATCACCTGCGCGATCGAGTTGCGCAGAAGCAAGCCCATTTGATTTAATGCAAACGATAACGATAACGATACCGAAACGAAACGATCCTCCGTGATCACCCCCCTGGAAAAATACCGAGACTTTTGAGTGCAGTTTACTCAAGTCAGAAAAAGTTTCCCAAGCTGTTCATGATTCCTCGAGTCGGGGCTCGTCGGTTTCATCGGCTTTTGGCTTGCGTCTTGAGATATCTGGCTACACTGCATTTTGTCCATTTAAACCCATGCAAAAGGTCGAACTGTGGAGGTTCACGCAGTAATTTGCTTCAAAATCGATATTTCACATGAGTTTAAATCAACAATTTGCATGGGAAGTCGCCAGTGGCGGATCCACGGGGAGGAAGGAGGGACGGGGGCACGTGCCTCCCTTAAAAGCCTCAAGTTTTGCCTTTTTTCAACAGGAAGTAGACCAAAATACAACGCTTCATATAAACTCACGAGCGCACCCCCCCCCCCCCCAGAAAAATGTTCTGGATCCGCCACTGGATGCCACTATAAATAGATCCGTGTCCATTCCCTTGAAAAGCTACCCTCGTAAAAATGATAACAAACTACGATTATAATTTATGGTTATCCAATTATTAATTATAGCCGTTATAATCGTTTTTGGAATATTCGTATTCTTAAGTAAAGTTGCGATTTTTACCCAGGGTAGCTTAGTTACTCCCTTCTTCTTTCTCATATTTTCTAGCAAGCTTCGTACCTATTATTAGGTCGATTTTGACCATTTTGTGATTTTAATCCAAAAAGCTTTGATTTCCGGAGAACGGTTAAAAATTGTTTTAGTAAAGGTTTAATTCGAAAACAGCACTTAAAATAATACTTACGGAGTTATACAGGAAACTCCAATAGCTTGTATAAACGTAGCCGTCATCGGTGGCAGAGGTAGTACATGCAGAGCCATAAGTCCTGCGTCGACGATTCGACGCAACCCGCACTACACATAGCCCGAACCTCGCTCGGTCTTGGGAGAACAAAAGAAAAGAAAGATAAGAGAGTCACTGTACACGTAATGCGGGTTGCGTCGAATCGTCGACGCAGGACTTATGGCTCTGCTTGTACTTGAAGACAGTTATTGCGCCTACAAAATAACATCGATGCAACAACCGCAATACACACACACCATTTCAAGCTCACAATAAGTGTCATTAGTGTGTAAGTATGCACCTAGGTATTCAATAAAGAATATTGAAGGAACAGTATATAATTTTATGGGGAGTTTAATGTCACTAAAAAGTGTCTATTTACGCAGCCGAAAAGGTGAGAGAATGAGAATAAGAATTGAGTTGAAATTCAGCAAAAAAAACTTAGGGTTGACCCAAGATTGGAAATACCGAATCCTGAAGGGTATTCATGAAGGTTCAATCGCAGGATACATAAAGGTTGAGCGATTAGCTTTTTCGCGCGGCGATGAAAATTCAACGCGCTCTTTCGAATCACGCTTATTAGCGATCTTATGAAATGCCTTCAAGGTATGCAACTATTCGTACATGTTATTGCAATGCGAATTGCGTTTAGGATTGTTTGAAGGCGCTGTCTATGTAGATCATTATTTCAATACAGATGAAATTACGTCACATATTTTTTGTGAGCGGCCTCAACATACTATACGAGCTGTCAGTGGCGGCTCGCCAGGTGAGGCAAGTAAGACGACAGGGAGCCATCGCCTCACATTTTTTTAAATTGGAGAAAGAAAAAAAAATAAAAAAATAACATATAAAGGTTGAAATGGTTATTTTTCCATCATCCTCTGTTTCATTAGTCCAAAAAGTATGAATGGAACATAAAATTTTCAAAATAGTTTATGTAAAGAGCATTTCAAAAGAAATCCTGTGCACCTCTCATTTTCGTCGCCTCTCCTCCACGAGCCGCCAGTGCAAGCTGTTCAGAACCACGTGACACTATTTGCAGTACTTCGCCTCCTTTGGTCATCTTCAAGCCACCACTTTTACAACCCACGCACCACTAGCAAACATGACTCACAATCAGACTCAGGTCACATAAAGTTTGCGTCCTGAAAACCGAGTTGCGTCGACACAATTATTTAATTGAAGACACTTCCCAATTTTTTCTCAGTGTCACATCTTGAGTTTTTGAAGTATTTGGTTTCAAGAACGTCATTTCAACTTTTGCTAGGTGGAAGCCGGGGGGCAAAATACTGATGACCTTTTTTTTTGCTTCTCAATGGTAAACCCCTGAAAACTTTAACCATCAAGGTCCTTGATGATCCTAATGTCCATTTTCACTTACAATTATTTACGACACTTTTGGGGGCAAAACACATTTTGTACACATTCTTCCCTGAAATTGAGAACTTTCTTAACCTACACACACTAAATCTGACAACCATTTTTTCTGCCTCTCAAATTTTCCTTAAATCTCGAGATGTGTCAAATCCTGGGAGGGGGGGGGGGGTTGGAATCAGCGGGAAGCACAGTGTACTTACAACAGGCCAATGTCATAAAACATGGTTTAAAAAAAAAAATGAAAAAAATAACAGAAAAATATCTCTGCCGCATGAAATTTTTCAAACTCAAATTTAACTAAAATTACATGCCTTACTATAAAGATTTCAGTTCCGTTGGAGCATTTTAGTTTCTATGCTGCTAAGATAGTTCTTTACTAGGTATTCTTTATGTTTGGAACCATAGCCATAGCCAGGATATTGTCTTTCTTCCTCTTAGCCCATTTAAACGCATGTGTTAGAAAAGGACAGAAACAAGTGCTGAAGTCATGTGACAGCCTCTATATCCATCCTTTTCTAACTAATGTGTTTAAATGGGCTAAGAGAGAGAAAGATAATATCCTGGCTATAGCTATGTTTGGAGCCTTGGTTTTGACAACTGCCTGTTTTAAGTACCTACAGCTTGCTCCTCAATCTTAATTAAAAGGTTGTCATTTGGTTCCGATCATTTTTTGCCAGATAATTTAATGTTTAATAATTTTATTTTTTTCACTTTGCTTTCAGGTTGGTGAATGCTCTGACACCTGGCTCAGTCAAAAAAATAAATCAAATGAAAGCAGCTTTCAAATGCATGGAAAATATTGACAACTTCTTGAAAGTGGCAAGAGAAATGGGAGTTCCTGCTCAGGAGACATTCCAAACCGTAGACCTATGGGAGCGACAAAACCTTAATTCAGTCGTTACCTGTTTACAATCCCTTGGAAGAAAGGTTTGTTCCAATATTACCTATTTTCTATTTCCGGTTCACTTATAATCATATATTTCCACAGAATTTTTATGATATGTCTCAGCTACAGTTCAAAATGGTATAACAAGTGAACTCTACCCATTCATAAAAACCTTAAATATGAAAAGGGACCGCACCAATCACCTGGACTGAAATAAGGCAGATGACACGACTAGAAAAGGCAAAGGATGTTATAAGATGAGAGTATTTTAGCATCAAAATAGTTATAAAACAAAAGCATTAACAAAGATGCAATTTAGAAGTTCAGAGTTGAAAATATGTTGCTTTTAGGAAAGGATACTCTAAGCTCTTGGCAAAATCACAGTTGAAGGCAAACAGGAAAAATAAGTGAAAACATTTTGCTAATCAATGCTAAATACACTCTCCATTTAAGCTTAAGGGTAAGGCTGCTGCAAGAGCTGAATAATAATTTGCAAAAAGAACCAAACACATACTTAACTTATTTTGTCAAAGTTTCACTTTCCTACAAAGTTTGGGCACAGACCTTATGGTTCTTCCCTTGTCTTTTCAAAAAGCAAAGCTGAAAGCACACCTTCTGTAACCCTTTTTGGATCAATTCCAGATTTTTAGCTGAAGTTCTTGCACGGTTCCTAAGATTTAGCACCCCAAGAGCCCCCCTAAAAATTACATCTCTGACAGATACCTCATTGTTAAAGGCATTTGTATTAAATTTTATGAAAATTGGTCATTGCAAGTATTCTTACATGTACATTTTATATTTGCGATCAAAAACTGTTTTGAATAAATTTTAAAAGGAGTTGGAGTTACGCTTTTTTCGCACTTTTCTTTCAACTGAAAATAATAATATTTTTAACAATTAGTAAAAATTTGGCATAGATATGCAGAGTTGGGCAAAATTTTTTTCGGAAATTATTCGGTGTGTCCGGCAACGCCGAGTCAATCGAATTATTCGACGAATAATTCTACAATTGACCTATACCTTCCGCGTGTTTCCCTTTCCTCAACTCAGGTAGCAAACCCAGTTTTCAGTGTTGCCGGAGTCATTCCATTATTTCTGATTATTCGGTTGCCCAACTCTGTAGATATGGAACAGGCATAAAATTCTGCTTCCAGTTAGCAACTCTAAAACACTTGCACTTTTGTTAAAAACCAATTTCCACTTGATTAATTACAATTTATGATTCAAGGTTGAAAAATACGAGGAAAACAAAGCAGAATCAGATTGCTCATGCTGCCTCACTTTGGGATACGACTTATGACATGTATCTGCTACACCTTGTACAGTTGCTCACAACTTAGATACCAATTTCACTTTTACTCACAACTTAGATACCAATTTCACTTTTACTCACAACTTAGATACCAATTTCACTTTTACTCACACTCTTCTAATCTGATTACAGGGACATCTTTTTGGAAAACCAAGCATCGGACCAAAAGAAGCCGACAAGAACGTCAGGAATTTCTCTGAAGAGCAACTTAGAGCCGGACAAGGGGTCATTAGCTTGCAGTACGGTAGCAACAAAGGAGCTAACCAAAGTGGCATCAATTTTGGAAACACTCGACATATGTAAATTCCCCTTCATTGTATCCATTTCTCCCGCCATCATTCATCATTTTCAATTGTATTGAATAATCATAAATTAAGAAAGTCAAGCATTTATTCTGGGTTTTCTCGAACCTTCCTCATGAACTTTAGGTTCTCTCTAAACTTTCTTCTTCATAAAATAATTAATTTGTGTACTTAGAAAGACATTGAATTTTTTTGATGCATTTCTACACTTGCATCACTTGCGGTCCATCCGGTTTCAGAATTTTACAGAATCCTATCCAATTCTGAGAAAAGGAAATTTAAAGAGTCAAGAAAAATCTTCCATTAATGGCACTGTAAGATTTTGTAATAAATTCATGTGCCAAAAATTAAAAAAAAAAAAAAAAAAAGTTAAAAATAAAATTGAAGTTGAAATTCTTCCTTCCAATATCAGCAACAAAAAAGAAGTAAAATTGACGCAAAATGAGTTTGTTGCTTGATTAAAGTGATTTCATACCATTATTGTTGTTGTTGTTATTATTTTCCTTGACTAATAGAAAAATCTATTTGTGTTAATTAAGTTATTTATTTATTTATTTCTTATCATGCTTATGTAATTTCTAGATCAAACTCTTATTTTGAGAAAATAAATTCATATTCCTTTTATAATTTGACCTCGTTGATTTTTTTCATCAGTAACTGTTATATCTTTTCCCCTGATCAGCAGATTGATTCTTTTGAGCCCTTAAGCATTGGCGGCCCATTTTCAGGCCAGAGACAATGTATAATTTAGAGACCATGCGCTGGCCGTGCATGACTGCTTGCGGTGGCTGACTTTTTTTTCGGAGCTCAACAGGAATTAACAAAGGGAGCATGAAAGAGCACCATCCAACATGGACCATACGTTGACTGATGCAACTTCGGTGCTTCGGTCTCAATAGGCAAAAACCTCAACAACTTTTCTCATCAGTCAATGTATGGTCCATGTTTGCGGTGTTCTGTTGAGACCCGAAAAAAAAAGTTGCCACCGCGCAAACATGGGCAAGATAGATAGTGAGTAGTCTCCATTATACAGGGTGAGCCAGAGCACCCGTACCAGGCACTTTTCTTGAAAACTACTGAACCAAAGGATTTGAAACAAAACAGTCAGATAGGGAATTGACTCCAAATTTTTCATTTCTGATATTTTCAAAAGCCCCCGATAGCCCCTTGGGGCGTATTTGGGGGGGGGGGGGTTCAAACATATTTTTCAAGTTTTCTCGAAAAAACCTCCAAGAAAAGTCTGAAAATTAATTTAAAATCTTAAAGGAGAGGCAATTGCCGACATTTTTGCTCCTATCAATATTTTCCAAAAAACCCACATGTTTTGAGTTGTGGGGGATTTTTAGAAATTTTTTGAATCGGCCCTTGTGGCCACCCTGTTGAGAATTTTTCAAAAATTATTACAGATTCTGAAAGAACAGATCAAGACCTCAATACAACTAACTCAATAAAACCGTCTCTTGAAGAAGTGCTTATTTGAGCAGCTTCTGAGATAAATTAAGGAATTTTTTATAAAAGAAGAGTTTTAGGCAAAGTTCCGGAATGAAATTTTTTTGAAATCACATTGTTTCATAAACGAGAAAAGTATGGAGGGAAATATTGGCCAAATAATTCAAAAATGAATTTTGAATTCTTTATTTTTGCTATAAAGCATTTTTCCTGAAAGATTCGTCAAAATCGAGATTTATGGGGTTAACTGTAAGAAGTTGAAGGTTTTGGGTGTAAACATATACACTAAAACTCAGTGGTTCTCTGAGGTTTTTTGGGTGTAAACAAACACATACACTACGACTCCGTGGTTCTCAGAGATTATCTCAAAAATCTCGATTTGACGAATTTTACAGGAAAAATGCTTTGTAGCAAAAAGAAAGAACACAAAAATTCCTGTTGAACTATTGTGCCAATATTTCCCTCGATTATGAAACAACGTGATTTAAACAAATTGTCATTCCGGAATTTTGCCGAAAACTCTTCTTATCTGACAAAGATCTTAAGTTATCTTAGAAACTGTTTATCCCAGAAGCAAAGCCAAGGAACTTCCAGTGCCAAGAGTATTAAATTTCCCATTTACCCATTAGATTTAAGCTGACGGATGTCCTTCATTTTTAAGATAGCGAATGCTTTATAAAACTGAGCCTCAGACCATTCATATGCATTCTCATTTTTCGGTAAGTTTCTGGACTATTCGCCGCCTCGGTTTTCCAAGGCTGAATATAATGTAAAGGGTTTTCATGGAAATTTTTTGCTCTTTTCGTTTTGACCTTATCATATTCCACGTGAGATGGAGGGTTTTTGATGAAATCGCGTGAGAAGCAGAATGGGTTCAGAAGCCAAGAAAGTGCCATAACGTCGTCTATCTGATGCATAGGCGCAAGTCGAATCCAACGTTTCATGATCATTTTTCACGTTTTAAATTTTTTGAAACACAGTGCATTCAGAAATAATGCTTGAATATTTTTTCCTTTATTCTTCACAGGTCATAGAGTCATAGAAAAATATTAATTGAAGTAATTAAATGATTGATTGGGGTTGAAAAAATGTAAATGAGTTTGGAAATTTTGAAACGTTGGATTTGACTTACACCTATCCGACAGATGGACGACGATAAGAAGCAATGCGGCAGAGAGAGACCTTGATCATCTACCGCTGACCCGAGAGTGGTAATGATGTCAAATCGTTGCTGCCGCTTGCTTCCTGCCAAAACGGTTGTTTCAAGGCATGTCATTCTTTTTTTACATCTAATTAACCTCGGAACCGCACAACCTATCTAAAACCTTAATATAGTTTTGTTTTTAACTTGTTAAAGATTTGCAATCCCCTTATAAAATACTCAAATCCTGACCCGCATAACTGGCCCATTTGCATGAAGAGAGAGAATGGCAAGAAAAAGTCAATTTGTACTAATTTTACAATATTGTTTACTAGCTCTATCACTTAATATAAACATAGATCAAAGGGAAAAAATATTATAAAAGATAACAATGGTGACTAATCGATTTTACCTGATGTAGAGTGCTTCATTGTTCAAAGCCCAAAAATGAACAGACAAAAAATTCGAGCAAAAAATACTTATTTTTTTATGAAGAAGTCACACTCCAACGGTGAATGGTACATGTGAAACCATGAGCAATCTAAAAAAGCTAAATCTAAAATTTGCCTTAGTGCCCATAACACGCAACCGCTGTTTCACAAACTGCTCCTCAAATGCCAACCTGCAAAGCAAAATTGAATGATTAAAACTTAGGATCTATGTGTTTGCATGATTTAGGGAACAAACTTAGTTTCAATAGATTACAAATCAGCGGTGTCATGGAAAATTTGGGGTCCACGTGAACTTTGAATCGGGAGCCCTTTACAATTTAAGTAGTATATAACCCCCCCCCCCCCCCCCCCCCCCGGAGAGTAAAGAGGCTTCTCCCACACCATTTTGGTTTCATACCACAGAATATGCATACCTGTAATGGAGCTGTTGCAAACTTTTGCTACAGGCTTATTAATAATTGAATAAGGGGTAAAACCCTATAAAATTGACGATAAGCGCACTAAAACATCACATTGAAAAGTGTAATTAATCCAGTGGAAAGAGGGTTTTAAACAAAAGTGCGAGTGTTCAAGAATGGCTATCTGGACACAGAATTCTAATAAAACTATCCAGGAGAGAAAATTTTGCATATTTCAGTTATGTGTCAGTATCTTTATTGTGCAAATCCCACTGGCGGCTCGCGGAGGTGAGGCGACGAAAATGACAGATGCACAGGATTTTTTTTGAAACGCTCTTCACATAAACTTTTTTGAAAATTTTATGTTCAATTCATACTTTTTGGACTATTGAAACAAAGGATGGTGGGATAATAACCATTTCAACCTTTATATGTTATTTCTTTAATTTTTTTTCTTTCTCCAATTTAAAAAAATGTGAGGCGATGGCTCCCTGTTGCCTAACTTGCCTCACCTGGCGAGCCGCCGCCACTGGCAAATCCTTCTAGAGGAAACAGTTACATCGATTTCTGTGTCCAGGTAGCCACTCTAAAACACTTGCACTTTCATTTAAAACTAATTTCAAATGTGTTTTCCACAATTATTCTTTAAAAATTTAAAGGTTAAAAAAAGTGAGGCATACAAACTGAGCCTGTGTGAAAAATGTCCACAAAGATTCCGATCACAGCAGCCTCTGCGCTGCCTCAACATAACGTCCCACAAATCCTCTCTATCACTATCGCTTGTTGATTTTATTGTAACCTTTTTTACACACAGTATTTTTGTTCAAGTGTCTAACTAGAGTTACTCACAATAATAACTGAAGAAAGAGAAAAATCCTTCATCTTTGGAAAGGATAGTAATTCAAGCCTGTATTGTGCTTATAGTGGAGACTTTTTGACTGGCCTGCTTTTCTCCTCGCAATTTCAATCATCTCCTGAACTTCTTTTCTGTGAGCAAACAAAAAAAAAACATTCCGAAAAACGATGATAAGTTGCACTGAAAAGTAATTGAAGAATTATAGACTAAACTCTCTCTTGAGGAAAAAATTAAGTTGGTTAAATTGGCAATCAAATACTTTAGAATGAAAGCACGATACGAACAAAAGCTCAAAGATTGAAACTGTAGATGGCGAACATTAGATAACAAGAAGATAAATCACTAGCTATTATGCCCATCTATATAATCACCTTCATGCCAAGCTTTTTTAGGTGTGGGGAATCAACTTTCAAATTGAAAAATATCGTTAAAAAGTTTTGAGCCAAAAAGTTGTTTGTGCATTTTACTTAGGATGTCACGCCTACAGTCCCTGTACATGAAAAAGTCTGTAGTCTTGCCATAAGAGGTTCCATCTCTGATTGGCTGCTGAAAACTGAAGAAGAAGAAGGGGTCTGTGAAGCCTGGAGGCGCGCCTATTGTATACAATATCATGGAGCCATCTTCCGGCAGCCCAACATTTTTCTATGTTGTAATTTTCTTCCTTTAGATGACGCATCAAATAATAGAGCAGGATCATTTTGAGTATTGGGTTCTGACAAGTAGCAGTGTGTGCTTCCAAACTGCATCAGAACACATCGGTGAGCGGTTGGTTAGTGCTGAGTTTCGACTTGTTGCTAATCAATCGCTCACCGATGCGCTTTGATACGGTTCGGAAGGAGACACTGCTACCTGTCAGAACCCGATACACAAAATGGTCCTGCTCTAAGCGCCATTGAATTATCAATTTTTCGAAAGCTAGATTGTTAGAGTAATCATAGTTCACCGGGAGTTCAAAACATAAAAATTCATTAGAGGAAACTAAAAGGTACCTGTAAGCAGGAGGTTTTAATTCATCATCTAGTAGACAGGGAAAATCTTCCGGTTCATTTTGCCTATAAATTGATGGCTTGATTACATCGACATCTCGCTCATACACCTTTTTCAAACCCTCCGTATCACTTGTTGCCCCTTCGTATTCGATGATAAAATAACTGTAGAAAAGAAGAAATGATTCTGTTAAATTTCTAGCATCAAAAGCAGAAATGCCGTATTACTTATAATTAATGGCATTTTCCTATTCACCGCTGATTCCACCGGTTAAGAAAATATTACACAGTGCAGTTTTGTGTACGACTGTACTGCATGAAAATACAATGATCTGTAATCTTTTCTCAATCGGTGCAATCGCGGTTGTAAGTGGAAATGTCCAATGAAAAATGTCCAACTACAGGAACGTCCAATGTAAAAATGTCCAACCATAAAATGTCCATGAAATTTGGTCCATGAGCAAATCTGTCCAGTACCCAATAATGTCCTATGTAAGAAATGTCCCCCTGAAGAAAAGTTCTAAAACGCTGTTGTCCGGTATGTGAAAAAATCCAGTCATAGAAACGGAAAGTTAGGTTGGGGTGGGTTAGGGTATGTAGAAGTAACGAACAATCCTCAAAATCATTTTTGAAACTAAAATTTTGGCATTTTTAAATCAACACTGGCATTTTCGATTGACAGCTTCATTTTTAAAGAAGTTGAAAAGTTTGCAACTGTTTGAAAATTTTTTCGAAAACTTATTACTTCCAAAGATTGCCATGGTAGTTCTTCAGAAAACATATGAGACTTCAACAATGAGTTTCCATGAATGTTTGTACTTGCTTAATTCATACCAGAGGGCGCAAAGTTGTAGTTTATGGTCACGCGCTTATGGGAGGCAGTGGGTTTTATGCAGTTTTTGGGGTTTTTCGGTGGGGGGGGGGGGGAGAAGGACCTTCTGATGAGGCCCCTAATAAGTTGAGCAAAAAAAAAAAGTCGACATTTTTGATTTTTGTTTTTTTGTTTTTTGTTGCTCAAATTACTAGGAGCCTCATCAGAAGCCCCCCCCCCCCCAACTGATAAAATCAACGGATAGACCCAAAAACGCCTAGAAGTGCCCAAAAAATCCCAAAAACTGCATAATCCATTGCCTCCCATGAGCGGCTATTGCTTGATTGCATGACTCGGAAATAGTTCAAATTGGACCTAATTCAGATTTCCAGCCGATGGCGAGGACTTTTTTTAAGGCGGGTATTTCTTACATACGACATTATTGGGTACTGGACATTTTTATCCATGGACCAGATTTCATGGACATTTTATGATTGGACATTTTTACATTGGACGTTCCTGTAGTTGGACCGTTTGTCATTGGACATTTCCACTTTCTACTGCAATCGCAGTTTAATCATTAAAATATCCGCGAGTTTTTCAAAGTCATCGACGACTCCACTGGTTTAGAAAAGATTACAGATGCAAGTACTTTCATGCATTACAGTCATAAGATGAACTGAACTGCGTAATCTTTTCTCAACCGGTGAAGTCATCGGTGAATTGAAAAATGCGATCAACTATGCGCAAAACAGCAGCTCTGATCAACAGGCAAATGAAATGAAATGCAATGGTTTATTATAGAAACCGCCATAAAAAAAATCAAGTTTTGAGAAAAACTACATTAAAGTTCACAGATTTGAAAATAAGCCATTTTCCTTTCTTTCCATCAACTATTCACTTGTTTTTTTGTCCACCGAAATTCGAAATTGAAAAACTTCGGTAGCTTTCCTTACTTTTCCGACTAACCATGATTTGAACCATGATTCTGGTTAAATAGGTTTTTTCCAAAACAAACAAATCAATTTTGCCAGAAAAATTCATGGAGAATGAGGAACTGTAATTTGTTTCGCCATCATGATGACGATTTTGATTATTTTTCTATGTAAATATGTTTCGTCGTATTCAATTCTGTTTGCATGCTCAAAATGTGTTCATCTTGATTCTGTTTTTGGGCCATCATGAGCTTTTTTGTCGTTTAAACAGCAAATTCCAAATTCCTTCGATGGAAAGTTGGCGTTTAATGCGATTGATCATCTCCTGAGGTGCCTAACTGCTATGACCATCAAACACCTAAACTTGCAATCGAAGATATTTGGAAATTGCCGTTTTTAGATAATCAGGTGAAATAAGATTCATAAAATGAAAAGGCTACCTCTCAGGCCATATCAATTTCCACTTATGGATGGAAAAGGGAGGCAGGAGAAAAAGGGTAATAATAAACAATCCATGGGAAAGACAAGCAGAATAACGTGTAAGTTGAAGACACACAGCTTATATTGGCCATCTAAATACTTGCCAGCTTTAGGTTCAATCATCTGAAACAATAAAGCGGCTTCCATTTTCCTTTCTAAATTGGGTGCTTGTAAAATATGTATAGCTTGACTTACTGGCCTTCCCGATAAGGACCATACTCTCCAGACATTTTATAAGGGGTTGGCTGCTTTCCGATGTTATTAATAGCGCGAATGAAACCTCCTCGTTTGAAAATTTCTGATGCTGTCCGTTTCAAACAAGTAGCCATCTCCTCCTGGAAATCAATTAATTGAATTTTCATTATAACAAGGTGAAGTTGATTTTTAAATAAGTGAGCTTTTTTGACGTGATTTAGTGAATAGATGATTGACATACTAACTTCTCACCTGTCAGACATTCAATGGCGTAGCATGGAATTTAGCACTGTTGTATTTGTCTACTTGGACCCATATAAAAGGTTAGATTTGTTTACAGGATACCCGATAGTTCGATATTCTTAATGGATTTAAATGAAGAAAGTACAACGTTGCCAAATAGCACTCTACGCCTCCTTTGTGTTTTGGCGCGCTGATTTCAGATCTGGCCTCCGTTTTTCTCCATCACGTCAGGATTTTTTGTATTTTTGAATTTTTGATTTTCGATTTGTCATAAATTCACTAAAAAGGTAAAATTTTTACGACCCAGATACTTCCCTTCAAATACAAATTAAACTATTCGTAAATGCCCATTTTTTCTCTTAGAAAGATGATGTAGAACATGCATAATTTGGAAAACATTACGGGAGGAAGGAAAAACCTGAAATTGTTCCCCAAATTATGCGCCAAAACTAAATTATAATGAAAATTTCCCATTTTTTTTTTAATAAAAAAAATATCCAATTCCTAGCCAAAACTACAAACTCACAGGCAGCATTCTTTTCAGAAAATGTGCCCCTTCCCGCCCTTATAACCCCACTCCATTTTTCTAAAATGATGCGCACACCTAAAAAATATTTGTTTAAATTTTTTAATTTTAATTTTTCTTTTCTTATTGAAGTTTACACGATGACGCCTCATGCAATCTGGCAACCGTGCTCTTCCTGCATTTCAACCTATGCAGAAATATCGAATCTATGGTACCTCACCAATAAAGGATCCATTGTTTTACGTAGTTTTTTAAATGAACGGAACCCATTGTTGCCACATTCCACGAGCCACCACTGTTTGGGTGTCGGTACAGAAACGTTGAGCTCAACATTCCTTCAGCTTCAGCTGAGTGCAGTTTTCAAATAAACTCAATACCTATCTTAATTTTTTACTTTTATTCGCTTTTTAACAGAAGCGACATAAAAATACAGAGCACGTCAACGAGAAAAAAGTAAAACACAGGAGGTACACTGAAGGTTTGAAAAGGGACTGAACCGCGCGCTTCAATTTAAAATTCTTTAATCACTGCCCTTCTTACCTTGAAATCTTAGTCTCGTAGACTTTTTCTATTGTGTTCGGCTTCTGGTTTATCTCGTGTTAATATCCAACAGTAATCAGTGAGCATATTTTTGTCCCATCTTCCCTGGTATTTGCGTTCCATATCTCTTACATCCAGGTGGAACTGATCCCCCTTGTTCCTCGATAAGGTACACTGAAGGTTTGAAAAGGGACTGAACCGCGCGCTTCAATTTAAAATTCTTTAATCACTGCCCTTCTTACCTTGAAATCTTAGTCTCGTAGACTTTTTCTATTGTGTTCGGCTTCTGGTTTATCTCGTGTTAATATCCAACAGTAATCAGTGAGCATATTTTTGTCCCATCTTCCCTGGTATTTGCGTTCCATATCTCTTACATCCAGGTGGAACTGATCCCCCTTGTTCCTCGATAACAGCTCCTAAAATTTCTGGGGAAAAAATTCCAGGCGAGAGTGGAGGAATTGCACTTTATAACACTCATCGAACTGTCTAGAGATCTAAATTTTTCCAGCATATTTTCTACAATTGCCTCAAAAATTCTGACTGAGGCGAATGTGGTGGCATTGGGTGGATAATATGCCAGACAAATTTAGATCTCTAAGTTGTTCAATGAGTGTTAAAGTATACATTTTCTCCACTTTCGCCTGGAATTTTTTCCGGAATATTCAGGAGCTGTTAGCGAAGAACAAGAAGAGCGGTTCCACCAGGATGTAAGAGATATGAAATGCAAATATGCTCATTGATTCAAAATTACACCATTTTTTAAGTGACAGATGAGCGATCATTCTGCCATTGAAAGAACTCGGTGCGCTCATGACAAAATAAGTAAAAAGGATCCTCTCACCTCGTGTGGAAGATAAGGATCAACTCCGCTAATAAATGATAAGGTGCTAACCAGTCTCACAGTGCCACCCCCCCCCTCGTCTTTCCCCCTCGTCTCGATATCCAAAGTGAGCATCGGTGGACCTAATAAGTTTTTCTGGGGGAGGTGGGTAGAGGGGCACACCAATTAATTAGAAATCTGAAGCGTAAAAGGAGGTAGTTTCAAACTATTTTCTTTTTTTTTTTAAAAAAATTATATTTTTTTTATACAAATGGGTGGAGGCACTCCCCCCCCCCCCCCCCGATCCTTTCTCTGTGGATCCGTCTCTGAAATATGGTACCAAATTAAGAATGCCAAACAGGGAGGGGGCGGGGGTTGTCAAGATCTTACACTTCAGAGATTCCGACAACATATGAGAAACGACCTGTTTTATTGCAATTTTGGACATTTTTGGACCCTCAGACTTGTTATGCGCAACTGACACCCCACTTTCTGTTTTTGGCACTTCTTTTATAGAATTGAGGAGTTCTTTAGGATCTACTTAGACGTCATGGCAGTCAGTTATAGGTGGAAAAGAAGAGGCTCTATACTATATGCCGCTCTTTTGACTAAATTTTTACAAAATTTGATAAAAAATTGAAACTTCTGGGAAAATTTGACGTGATGGAATTTTATGGTTATTTTTTTCGAACTCAGCGCGCAAAAATACATAGGAATCACTCATTACTTGTCTTGTATTTTTTTCATCGCAGGCCAGTGTTATCAGTCTAAGTGCACCTACACTTCTGAAACGACCTCTATCTAGCCAAATACGACATGTCAGTGATAAGGTGGTACAAATGAGCAACGAGTTTAGACTCATCGCAAACCTACCACTTACTAGTGCATTCTTGGGCAACAACTAGATGCAAGGGGTCTTGACCCAAATTTTGTATGGGATAGAAAGTCCTCACGGATAGCAGCCCAAAACTCACGTACGATTGTCCTAGATTCATGCATTTATTCGTAATGCTTCCCTGTTTCCAAAGAATTCTAGAGGTCGTTTCACGAAAGTTGGCCGATGACGGATGGGTTTGTTTACTGCGCATAGACGAATTGTTGTTTTCGCGAGGCGAGCCACATGATCTGTCATCGGCCTTCTTTCGTGAAACGAGCTCTATCATACAGACATTTTTTTCAATCTGCAGACCATGAAGAGAGATGAAAATGGTTCCACTCCATTCATAACAGTTATACCAAGTATTTTACACTGTTAAATAACTAGCCATCATTACGAACGAGTTTGAGTCCTTTACCTCTTTTTTTGGGCTACAAGCATTACAACTGTTTCCGCTGTTCTGGCACACAACAAATATCCGACAGATGACACAATTTGCCTCCCTGAATGCATGAGCAGATACAGGAATTTGTCTTTCTCTCTCTCCTTCCATTTGAACGCTTGCGTTAGAAAGGAGGGAGAAAGGGGCTAAAGTTATACCATGGTCCCCTTTCCTATCCTCATCTATCACATGTGTTCAAATAGAAGGAGAGAGAGAAACACAACTTTCTGAATCCACCCGTGCCAGAATGCATGGAATCTATCTGCTCTTCTTCTGCGTAACTAACAGGGATTCCGTAGGTAGCTGAAGGAAAATTGACCGTATCAACGTAAAGAGTCCAGCGCTGGATACTACGGTGCTCTTGCTGTAAGCAACGGAAGAAGATGGTTTAAGGAGACACTACTCGAGGTAAATACTTATTTGCACTGAAATAACCACGTCAACTAACAAGTAACACGACCGGCTGAAACAGAAAATATACAGAAAAGATATTGATCATCTTCTTACCCTCGGCATAACGCGAAGCAATAGAGACAGTTCGTAAGTGGGCATCTTGAGGAAGTTACCGATAAGTTACACAACCTTACAAAAATTTACATCGGTTGACGTAAGTTACAAATTACTTGACTAAAGTCAAGAATCAAAATGATAACTTAAAAATGGACAAAATTATTAATTATGAATCAATTTTTCAATAAAAAGAAAACACATGGGTGTAAAAATTTTAGTGTTATTGTTTTTACTTTTAGACTTCGGTCTTCTCCGGATAGTGTTCGGGTAAAATCGGGCTAAGTCGGGCATGGTGTTCGCAAGGTGTTCGGGTGCCTCTTCGGGTGATTCCGCTGAACTTTTATTTACCGTCGAACTTTCAGAACTTTCCATTCATATGGCAACAGTGCGAATATTTTGAGGTTAGGTAGGTTTTTCAAAAGTCAAGAGTCGGGAAAAGTTATAAACTTATTTGCTCGATACTTATTGGTGGAAAATTGTTTACCGAAAAAGTGTAATTTTAAGGCGAAAGCCGCTATGTGCGTAAATTTTCTCGTAATTAGTTCTCACACGAGCGTGCCGCATTCAAAACTGTTGGGAAATAAGGAAAAAATGCTGTCTTTTCTTGCCGTGTAGTGCTTGTTTTCCACTGACGCAACTTGTTTTGAAGTGAAATATGGTGTAAAATCCAAGCCGTAAATTCTGTAAAATTTTCCTCGCATCCATGGGACGCCGAAATTTAAGCCGGGTGATTTCAAGCCGCCCTCCACAGCCTTTTAATGATGATTTATATAAGTATAAGTAAGTTCATGAACTTTATCTTTAACTTTGGGACATGTCTCTCTCAGCTTATCTTATCATTTCTACTGATACATATCTCTAAAAAAATTTAAAAGCTTAAGCATGGAACAGTTTGTTAGGGCAGTTAACTAGACGCTTTCAGCAATTTACTTGAGTTTTAAAAAAGCGACCGTTAAGTAATAATTTTTATAAAGAGAATTTGTATTTGTTCACTTGCGAACTTTTTGACGTTCAGATTTCATGGTTGAGTTTCCTATAAACCTGTAAACTTTGACTGATCAGTGCGTTGGATACTGAGAATCATTCATTTTTTAGAGAAAATAAACACCTATCAGTGTCTCAAAACATTTGATACCTATGTTCTTCAGTCATCTCTTATCACACCGCGATCATCCTGCTGCACAAATTTTGGAAGTACCTTAGGGAAAGCTGAAGAAAAACTGATTTTCATAGTATGCCAGAGGGAGTTTTCATGAATAAATTTCAGCTTGTTTATTGCAGCATCCTTGGAAAAGTTTATCATGAACATGGAAACATTCGTTTGAAGTTGTTGAAAGTTTAATCCTTGGAAAGTTGGAAAGTTTGAAATTCATGAAAGTTTGTGCTGGTAGTTTCCCCCCCCCCCCCCCCCCTGAAGTACTTGAGTAGAAGGAGTTTTCAAAATTGTCCGTCAGTACACTTTTGTTCTCCTTTATTCTAAATTTGTTTTGATTCACTTAATATTTCAATGATTTCTTATTTTTAAGTTGGCGCTCTATCCTTAAAACATCTTACCGTTGCTTTTTTCTTTTTCTCCCCTTGTTTCAGATGCGGACAACAAGGCAAAATCATTTCACCAAAACACATCAGATTACCAAAAATTATTGATGACAGCGCCCTCACTTTTGAAATTATCATGTTTATTTTCACTTATGCCGCAACTTTTTTTCAGTTCCTCAATCTGTATCGATCCGTTTGGTGGCTACCTCACTCGTACACAAGTTACACCATGGTGAGGAATGCGTACTTTAAGTACACAATGGGGCAGTCGCAAGCGTCTGAAATTTTGTGTTTTTCATAAAGAAAATGATAGTACTTGATGAGCTGAGTACAATGGTGCTGTAGGTTTTTCCTAAGTGCCCTGGTTTTGGAGATACACGCGTGTAAAGTTGCAAAAAATTGTGTGCGCAATTGAAAGTGTGCGCAATTGTGCCCGCGTAGTGACGTCACTACGCGGAATTCCCATTTGAACAATGTATTTTAGGCCAAAATCTCATCTCCCTAACAATAAGACTTAATTAGAAACCAAAGGCGTCTTCGTTCTCAACTCATCAAGTACTTTCATTGTCATTATAAAAAACGTAACAATTCAGACCCTTGCAACTGTCCCATTATATCTTTTCTTTCATTTTCAAATTTTCAGAGTAACATGGGTGGCTGTGGGTTCAAAAGTAGGAAGGCCTGGAAAGTGATTTTTTTTTCAGGTTTTTACTGGTTGAAAAGCCAATTAAAGATAGAAACTGACATTTATTTGAAGGATTATTGTAGTTTAGGAGCGGGTATTTTTTTCTGCTGTGGAATATATCACTTCTGTCACTCGTTTTTTCTGGTTTTTTTTTCTTCTTTTTCTTATCTTTTCTTTTTTGTTTTGTTTTTTGCACTGGTGGCTTGTTTGTCATCGCAAGAATCATTACGGTCGGTTTATGAGAGCTGGCAGATGATTAATCGGCACAAAACTGCAGCAGTGTAAAAAATGTTCAAGGGAGAGAGAGGAGAGTCCGACTGAGGAAGGAAAATTGTAATAATGGGGGAGGACATGTCAAGCTCTATTTTTGAAATTTTGCAAGTATACCAACAGCTGATCTACTTTTTTCTTTTTTTTTCCTAATCAACTGTTTGATGTCAAGAAGGGTACATTCGTAAAAATTTACCATTGCGCTAGTTATGTGAGGAAAATTTCAAGAATTTCACTTCTCCAACTTTGCCCAATGTTTTTGAAAAGGCAGTTGTATTTTTTTTTTTTTTTTTTTTTTTTTTTCATTTGAAGTCATAAAAGTTATTTAGATAAATTATTGGGTAGTACTTACTTGAAATTTTTTAAAATGAAGTCAATCCAAAATCAAAAATTCATATTGTTTTTTTGCGTCTTTTTCCCAAAAATTACAACAATATTGTTAAAAAAAGAACTCTGCTGGTTTCTCAATTAAAATGATGTCATTGTAGACAGACTGCCCTCTCTACCCTCCCCATTGCTATACTTTTGATAAAATTTTAAGTGTCCATAATTTTTGTTTCAGAATTTTTATTTGATCAATCCTTATCTGGTTGGTTTCATATCGACAGTTTTAGGATGTAGATTACTGTATCGGATAATTTGTTTTCTTGTGTACAAAATCTGCCCATCATCCATTTGGAGCAGTGTTCAAAAGTGTTTGCGGTAGGTTACAGTTACAATTAAATGACTTACAGATTGAACATAAGCTAAAGCGAATCGACTTTGCGAGAGCACAAAAAGCGAAACGACAAAGCACTTTATTTCTGAGACAGGCCTAGGGCCTGCCTCAAGGATCAGGCCTTAGGCCTGTCCTGGAGATGAGAAGGGAAACTGTAATAAATACACAGAAAGCGGTTTACATTTTATGGGGCCGGATGGCCACACACAGCTAATACCCTAACAAAGGAACAGTTAAGTAATTTCACCCCAGAACGGGTGAAACCCTTCACTATACTCACATTATAAAAACACCGATAATCGCACCGCAAACTGAACTGTACGGAGTTCTATACACAAGTGAAAAGAGTGAGTAGAGAGAGAGACACCCGTTTCCGGGCTCAGTCCATCCCTCTCCGCGAGAGGGCGCAGCAAAGGCGTCACCTCGCGGAGATTGACGGGCGGAGACCGGGAACGCGGGAGTTTTTAAATTTAAAGTATGCTGGGGGTCTGTCACGTTACAAAGCAAGCATTTTAGTATATTCAAGTTTCCGATTAAGTTGTATTTTAGGTTGACTTGTGTGGTACTGAGTGTACAGCACCAGGGGGCTGATTCTGCTATTTTGAACGAGACGAGACGAGACGAGATAGCGGGAATGGATTAATCCCTTTGGTTTCAACAGCATCATATTTTTGAGATTTCGAGTCATATGATGAACAAAGAAGTAACTTTTCTGAAATGAATAACTCAATTGACTTCAAATCTTTCATTTGGCGCCGTTTAAACCAATGGGAATTATCAACTCGTGCCATCTTGCCTTGTCTCGTCCAAAAGAGCAGAATCAGCCCCCTGGGGTGGGGAGATCATTCTTCAAGCTCACAATTTACACACAACCAAGCCACAAAAGAAAAAAAATCGGAATTTGTTCCTCAAGTCCAGTCAGCTTGCACAAACGTTTCAATAAGTAAAGACCTTTATTTTTGCGGACTCTGAGGAACTTTGTCCAAGAAGCAAGATTTTGTGTCAAGTTTTGAAGAAACCAGAAATACGTTGATTTTTGTTTCGGTTTTTGGATTATTTTGCAATTAAAATAAAAGAAAAAATCCCTATAAACATTTTCTCAACTTTCCATAAACTCAAAAAATTTACTCGAGGTCACTTACAATGGCTGTTTGCACGCTCAGATATTGTTCTTTGCCACTGTCAAGCTTTATGATGCATGTATGGTTAGTGTACAATGACCCTCAAAAGAAAGCTCTCTGGTCAAAATTTTTACTCTTTTAAATCTTGGCAATCTTTAAACAATTTTGCGGTTTTCAAGTGTTTAATGACTAATCAGAACACCCCTTTTAAAGTACCTACGTCATGAAAAAAATCAAAAGATTCATTGAAAGTAAAAGACAAATTTAACAGTAAGAATTTCGACCAAGGTAGTACTTTTTTTTCAAAGTCATAGTACATCGCATGTGCTGTAAAAAAGCATGCAACCAAGAAGTATTTTTTATTTTATATATTTTGGTTGATTTTTTAATTGAACAGCTGCCAATATGTTGAGCCGTACGTTGCTATGTATGGATAGTGGAAAGTTCAAAATACATTAGTGACCTTTTGTCTCATGAAATCATTGCTTACCAGTTGCCAATAATCAAAATGTTCTATTACCACTGACAGTTTTCAAAATGTCTCAGTCCAAAGAAAAACTTCCTTTTTTGATTCCTTGTGTGATGTGGAGAAAAAAAAAAAAACGGTTTTTTGCCCAAGTTATAATCCATTTATCAAAATTTAGTGTTCAGTTTGAGAGCAAACCCTTGTGAATCAGAATACTTAGCGCTTGTAATCTGATGTATTATATAGTAAATATGTAATTGTTTTCATGTTTTTTGTACTTTTCCAGGTTTTTGTTACTGGGAATCACTGTGTCTTTTTTGTTGTTTTGTACCTATCATATAATGCAAAGTCATCCTGTCGTTAGTATATTCTACCTCTGTTACCCGTAAGTTTTTTGTTTTTCTATTAAAGTAAAAAAATTAAGTGGACTTCAGGGCCGAATAAATGTGTACGGTACAAACGGGCTTTAGGTCGTACCTAAAAATGGCGATTCTAACCTCACATTTCTTTAACGGCACATCGGTATGTTGGGAGCGCTCCCAACTTTATATTACTTGGGGCGGGTCTAGAGCCTCTCCAACCCACCCTAAGTGCTATTTTAAGGTTAGTTTTGTGGTTTCGCCATTTTTAAACGTTCCGATGCGGTCAGTTGGCTGGTGGCCGATGCTTGTTGAAGTGCTTAGGGCGGACTTGGGGCCGAGGACTGTGTGTACCGCACATTTATTGGGCCCAAGAGTATTAATTTAGAGTTAGTCTGAATTATTAGGGTCTCTAAAAAGAAAAAAAAGCTCAAACCCTTTGAGCGTTTCACGGTTTTATTGGATTTTAATGGATCTTACAATAAATAAAAAAAAATCTTGTGAAGCTCATATAATTTCAAAGAATAGAGGAGCGTGGAGAAACTTGAAGTTTATGTGTTTAGAGATGCTCCTTTTTGAGGTAGCAATCTAATAATCCATGTACAGCGAGTGAAGTAGCTGTATTCTTGTTTTTCATTTTTGAAAAGTTGAATTGTCAGTCAGGACCTGAAAGAGCTCTTTAAATAAATCGGTGCCTAGTTTAGATGCTTTAATCTGTGTCTAATGCAAGTGAACTGGAATTATTGACTATTGCAAGTACTTGTACATCCTTAGTTCCTGATAAGCTGAATATTTTAAAAATAAATCATGGAAATTGAGGAAGAAATGAAAAAAAATCAAGTTGAGAAAAGAAGGAAGTGATTTGAGTTAGATATTATTTTTCATTCCACAGTTTTTAATTTATCCTCCTTTTTATCACTATGCTCTAGATTTTACCCTTTCAACAGTCTCCTAATCGTCTCTATTATTTTTTTATTTTTTTTTATTTTAAGAATTTCAGTGTATTTCATTCTCTTTGGAATGACAGTTCATCCTCTTTTCGACATTGTTCCTTGTCCGACTGTATCCTGTGATGAAGAATGGCCGCCCCCAGGTATGCTTACTTGAACTTTTTTGAGATTGTAAAGAATAATTTTATCAAAGTAATAATCTAGTTACTTAGTATCTAGTTAGTTTTTTCTTCTAAAACGTTTAACTTTAGATTAGCCTAGTTTATGCGAGAGATCTCAACCCGGGTTCACCAACCTAAGTTTGGCCGAACCCGGGTTGAGATGCCTGCATAAATACTTCGGTTTTCGCGACTTGACCCCAATTCAAACCCGAGCTGAGTTGACAAACTTGGGTTGAGATTTTGCGCGTAAACACCGCGGAGTTCCAAACTCGGGTTGACGTCATTGTTGTCACCAAAACGATCGAGGTTAGACATGCATCTTATGCGACTTTCGTTGTCTGTACCACACGCAGCATCGCTGCCACTTTTGTCAGAAATATAAACAAACACAGAAAAGAAGAAGAAAGAAATCCTCCTAACTCAAGTTCAAATATAAGGGTGTTTATGCGCTAACCGGAGTTGGACTAGGGTTGAAAACACATAAACGAGACTATTCCCAGAGTTTTCCGTGCCAAATCGCACAAAATTGGACCATAATGTTTGGGATTTCGCTGAAATTTTGGCTTGTGATAGATTAAGAAACCAATTTAATTTTTTTAAATTCTTAACCACATTTTCTTAAGGAATTGAATTTTCAAGATTTCTTGTACGTAAACTGCGCTGGCAGTGTTAATTACAAGTGTGTGTTGTGAGAGGAGACATTAAAATCAAGATCTACAGTTTGTTATTTTTAGAAGTTGAAAGAAAGAGCTTTCTTTGAGTCACTGACACAGTGAATCGCAACAATTTTGAAATACTCAAATTTAAACAACTGGAAACATGTGTCATCAGAAAAATCTCAAAAATTCACCATACAATGCTAAAATTATGTTTTATGATGCAACAAATTTTCAGACCAGAAAATCTTTATAGGGTGACTTTTTTTAGAAATTTTCAGCTGATTACTAAATCCATGGTTGAGCACAAGTTCAACAATATTAATTCTGTAAATGAAAGTTTAAAAACAATTACAGTGAAAGTTTGTTGTGTGGAACGTCCTCTAAGTGGAATATCTCGCCAAGTGGACTTTTTTTTCAGCACAGTGAAACCTCCCATACTCTAACCGCAATTGCTTAAGTGGAACTTTTGCTAAGTGGAATTTTTTTTGGGGCTGGACGAAGGTTCTACACAACCAATTTTTGCTGTACCTTCTAACTGTTTTATTTCTGGTTTACAGAATCTTACAGTCATTTTGAGAAAATAAGGACTGTCGCTTAAAATTTTAGGTTATTTACCATTTGCTCAATTTCGTTAATGGTATGATTCAGCATTGTTGCCACATTGGGCTCTGAAGTCTGAATCATCTAATCCAACTCGTAGAGTTCGATCTCACCATCCAAGAAGTGAAAATATGCTACTTTCAGGGGCCTGTAATTCCTTTTTTGCATCTGTGAAATAAAAACAAAATTCCCAGAAAACAGATAACTATAGAAAATCTATTGAATGGTGTAGTCTGCTCGTTCCGAAGAATGATCATTGTTCGTATAGGAAGGTTTTTTTTGGAAGAGCACACTTCTTACTCTGTAAGCTCTCCTTCATGGAATGTCTTCTGTGATATTCTAGAAAAAAAAGCTAATGGGCTCTTTTTAAACATGAATTATTTGTTGGCTCCTTGACTAGACCAATAATGAATTCAAGTTTTTCTCTTCTTTCCTTATTTTTCAGAGGGAAAAACAATGCATGTGTGTTCCTCTTCACCACAAATGATACGCGAAGAAGTTGAGTACTTTAAAACAGATTTTAACAATAGAATGAAGCAAGTTCTATTTAGCTCCGTAATGAATGCATATTATGCAGGATTTGTTCCATGCTGTTTTGCTCAGGTATGTATTTTTTTATTCTCCTTTGTATGAATCAATAATCATTTCTTTGTCTTCATCGCCATTTCAATTAATATTCATTTATTAATCAATTGAGGAGTTCTTCCGTAAAGAAGGTACAAAATATTGAGTGAGCTCGTGCTCAAAAAACCTGATTTCTAATGGTTGTTGTGTGAGTACGAATTGTGGGATTGGGTTCTCTCAGTCATCTGAAGATTCAACTACACGCTCTAATTGTTTGACAATTAAGAAAACCCTGTTTTCCTCATCAGAGTTTCATACAATAACAATTTGAAATCAGGTCTTTTACTGAGGAACTCCTCAATTTATCAAAATGAGAGGTAAGAAGGAATGCAAGACCAGTGAGAAGTTTTAGTATTAATAGCTAGTAATTATCTTACTATAGCATAAAAACCTAAGACCAGATTCTTTCTAAATCTCGAAATCTTCAGGAACCTTCAAACCCTCAGAATCCTTTGAAACCTTCATTTTCTACGATTTTTATGTGTGGCAGGAACTACTGCGTGGAATAAACTTCATGGTGGCAGATTTACTTTTATTTTTTATTCGATCAGAAAAGTGTGGGTTTCCAATCGAAGCGTTTCCAAGTTTTAATAATTAGTTATTTCAACCTTATTTTCCATTAATTTTGTTATCCATGTATTATTACGGACTTCATAATTAACTTGCTTTCTCATCTATGCTTCTATCTATCTTTCTTTCAATAATCATTTCTTTATTTTTTTCCCCCCAGAATTATTTGTACTATGATGTAAATTGGGCAACCCAGCATTTAACATTCACGTGGCTTAGCTGTTTCATCATGTATTTCATCCACCTGTATCCAATTAGATATTATGACACTCTGCATCGAGCGGCTCTTCATCTTGGTAAATGGAGCAAGGTCGAAGGTCGATCATGTCACATTCCATCTCACATCTGGGCGGATGGCACTTTGTGGTATCAAGGGGCTCTTGTTCGACATTGCAAAGAGCTTTACAAAGCAGAGGGTATAACAAATGCTGCTGAGCCCGGAAACATCAGTCATACAAGATTTTTTGTAAGTGTAGTTATCCTATCATTGATATTCCCTCAATGTTTTCCCTATTTCCCCCTCTTTTTCCTTGTTTTCCCTATTTTCATTGAGGTTTTCTCTATATTCAGGAGCTCTAGTATTTAATTTTCTCAAAACAGATGCTTTAGGGGAAAATCCATCTACCAGATGAACTAGTAATAAATCTTAAATTTTATGCAAGCCCAAATATATTTGCTCAGATTAGGATGAAACTGTAAATTATATTAAAGACCATTTTATCATACTTTGCGGTTTTGATTGCTGCATTTTACTACCACTGTGTGGCAATCTGGCAACGTGGTATTCTGTCTGTTTAAATCCATACAAAATATCGATTTGTGGGAGTGTACTATGCACCTCCATTAGATTGATCTTTTTCATGCATTTAAAGGGACAAAATACAGTGTTTTACTCGATGCCACTGTCTGCTTCTTTTTTCAAGTGTACCTTAAAGATCGTTTCTGTTAATAATTTTTTTAATTAATTTACCAAAGAGCTTATTCATGTATCTAATTGATGCATAAATTGACCTGTTCTCAGTCTTTAGTTGTTTAAGCCCTTCAAATTAATAGCCTAGTTATTATTGACGATTAAATACAAAAAAAGAAATTGTAGTAGCTTGACGATACGATGGATGATTTGATTTCTGCTGTTTCATTTTAATCGGAGTGGTTCTGTACAGTAAAAACATAAGTCATATAGGTAATAATTTTTACTTCAACTCTAATGAATAGCTTTTGAGTGGTCGGTTGATGATCAGTTGGAGTTAAGATCCAAATTATTGTAAACTTCTATGATATTGTAAACTGAACTTCCCTGACTTTAGATTTCCAGTGATTACTCACATCTGTTTCTATTCGTCTTGGAATACGATACTTCAGCTTTTCTATTTCAGCTGTTTCTATTTTTTAAAACTTATTTATTTGTTTCAGCTTCTTTTCAACGATCCAACCACGTTGCTTTACACACAAGTTGCCTTACAATTTTGCATTGTCATGCTACAAGTGGGAATTCTGTTACAAGCATCAGAATGGTATCATATCCTCTCACTAATGACTTTACTATTCGTCAATTACTATCCTCTTTTCCGACTCGGACGTGATTTTCTAATTTCTTGGAAAATGTACAGAGCGGAAGCTGCCATTCAAGCCAAGGCTAACAGTTAGTCCGTTCTTTGATAATTAATTTTATTTGATTCATGAATCTTTTTAATTTTTGTTTTTATTATTACTTTTTTTTTTTAATTTCTTGACTTTTTTGTCTTTCATTATTTTCTGTTTTGTCGTGAATGTATTTAGGTTTCTTTATCCTGTGATATTTTTAATTTAAGTTATATTTATAAGTTATAACTTTAAAGCTTTTATTTCTTTTCAAAAGTAAGTGTGATGCGTTTAGTAAAAAGGGCCCTCAACTTCATACCGAGGTCAAAATTGAGACAGTTGTAGCATTGCATGCATTCCACCTATCGATACAAAAAACTCTTTGAAAAAATTCTTGAGCTTATCATCAAATTTTGAAGAAAAATACGAACAAATGTAGTTTTGAGAAGTTAAGGTTTAAAGTTTCTACAAAATTACAGTTAAATCCGTTTTTGCCATTTTTAAAAATTTAAGTAGCGTCTCAAAAATACAGCAAAAACTGTAGATCGGTATTTTCGACCTAATCCGCCTTTATGGTCTCCCTTGAAATTCGTCCGGTTAAGTTAAGGTGATTCTAGGCCAAACTTTTCTAGATTTCATTCCGATGGATAGAGCCAGTAGCTACCTTTACAGAAAGTCGCGTTTTTAGCATTTTAAATTGGGAAAATAAAACAAAAACAAATACAAAGAAAAACACAAAATCCGAGAATGTCGGCACGTGGGTAATTTTTGCATAAATTTTCTGAGCAAATGAGCAAAATTGGTTGATAACTATAGCTGAAGTATTGGAAATCCATTTTGCTGTAAGCGTAATAATGAGGAGTGATACTATGATCTACCTCACTCGCACTCATTGAGACTTATTGGAATTTTCGTATTTCCGAACTCCCAGCTTTATTTTTGAGGGTTTCAGCTTGAAACAATCAGGGTATCTTCCTGAAGTTTGCTCGTAAGTGTCGACGTTCCATAAGTTTGTGCCATTTGCGCTAATTCATCAATTTTAGCCTAAAACTGTTGACGTTTTGAGCAGTGCAACGTAGTGTCCACAGTTCAAACTAATTGACCCTGGAATCACCTTAAGGGCCTTTTTCACAGAATGCGTCACAAATGATCATTTTGTATTTAAATTTCCCTGGTGGAAGCCCTAAAGGGTCAGTTTTAGTTTTTGCTTTAAACTCAGTGTTGACACCAAGTTTGCTGCCTGACTCGAGGTTTACCGTACACTAATTGGCTAACTCTTCATTCCGACGCAGTGTCAATACTGAAACTAAAATTGGTCCTAACAAAATTCTTTCAAACTCTCAATTGAGTAAAGTAAGAAGACTGCTGAATGAAATTGTTCCTAAAAATACTTGCACCAGTCATGATTTAATCTATTTTTATGTATCACTTGAGAAGCAGGGTGCTTGGGCTCTTTGGGTCCCCCTCCCCCGTCTCCCCCCTCTGAGAAGTAAGAAAGTTAGAACTGAGAGCTGTTCTTTTTCAACCGTGCAATCGTAATTTTTTCATCACTTAATTCTCATTTCGTGCTTGCCTCTCACTTCAGTTGTTGGAAGTTCCAAGTTGGTGGACCCATCGTGGACCATTTGCAAAATATTGAAGTGCATCACAAGCAAAAGAAGAGCTTTTACAACAGCCGTCTTTTTTCATGTCCACAATTGCTCACTGTGGTTCATCGTTGCCATTTCTTCTTTTGTGGATGACCGTGAATGGGCGGAGCTTCTCAAGCGAGAACTCAGCAGGATTTCCCATTTCGCAGACCGATAGCTTTGCTACGAAGGTTGTGGACCAGTCTTCCACATGCTCCGGAGCTTGTGGACGGAGGTGTGTGATGTGCCGTGTGCAATTGGCACTCTGAATTGTAGAATGATTTCTACTGGTGGCCTGCAACCTCGTGACTTTGAAGACGGAGCCCACAGTACGTTCGCAGTTCACATTCGCAAAACTGTTGTGGACTTAAAAAAAAACGGCTGATTACTGAGAGCAGGTGTGAGAAAGTGTGACTTTTGTGGAAAGACAATAAGATGATTTGCGAAACAATATCAAGATGGCTGTAATTTTTTGATCAAAGAGTACCAGTCCATCAGAGCCAATATTGTTTGGTGATTAAGGTTAAGGACAGTTTTTCTCCAGGTTTATAGTCCATTATGGTGTGCTCACTTTGAAGCTTTATTTTACATTTCCTTTTTTATTCTGCGCTCAGTAATAATTTTTTACATAGTAACCCCACAAGCTTTACTTGAACTGAACCAAGAATTTTGTTGAAATTTGATAATTTTTTTTATCAAGGCCTTGTCCCCATCGGCACACATTTTACTGTTGCGCTTTAACCTACGATTCCTCTGTCCAACCAGACACTTTTTTGTTCTAGTTGTTAAAATAACATTAAATTGCTGTGACATGAAAATTAACGGTAGGGATTAATATGAAGTTATAAATAATTCCAGGTTAACCAATTAACCATTAGGCTGACTAAGCTGTAGCTTAATGTGCAAAATTTGGAGGCAGTTTTTATTGAGACAGAAAGAAAAGTTGCAACTCCTAGAGCCCCAGAAAAAAAAGTCACAACTCCTGGAGCCCCCCTCCTTCACTTTTACTTGGGAAAAAGTGCAAGTATATTGAAGAGTAAAAAAAAAATAAAGGTCATCACATTTTTAAAGCCCCCTCCCCCATACGTTTGAATCCACAGAGACCTACGTAAACATTTAGCTTAGAGCCCCAGATAGGGTTCATGCGGCTCTGATTATTGATAGCTTGTTAAATAGTCGATGAAATTATTATTTGACTCCTCTTCTTTGGTTTCGATCCTGCTTTCATTTTTGAAGGTTTAGAATGCCCTTTTATTTTGTTGACGAGTATTCTTTGTTCCACAATTATTTTGACCTTGAGTGTTTCAATATATGATTTAACATTTGACAAACATTGTAAAGTTGCGCAACTGTTTAACAAATGCCTGCCAATGGAGACAAGGTCTCAAAGATTGGTTTAAGATGGATTCTCAACTCAATTTAATTTTGCTCATCAAAATATCTTGAGGTCTGAAAAATTTGCAAAAAATAATCAAATTAAATTCAGTTTCGGTCCAAGAGACGTTACTGAGTTTGAATTAAAAATTGATGGGAAACTTTCAATAATACTCAGATCTATGTCTTGAAACTTGAAAGATCTTGTTTGTGTTTTATTCAAGTTAATAAGTATTCTCGTTTTGTTTAACAATAAATTTTGTGTTAGTTTGACCCCAGGCATCAATTTTTTTTCCAATCCAATTAGTCCTCTAATGATCTGGAGGTTAATACATAGCTCTCTTCACTTTTTGTGGTAGTATGAAAGATACGAATGAATTAGTAAGGTAAAAAAAGAGTCAGAATTAATTAATATCTGCTTTATTTAGAGATTTCCGGTCAATTTGAAAAGACAACAACAATCCATAGGAAAGAACTTAATGACTATTGTTGTAAGAGACAAAAATACAGAGTGTTTAAAAAGAGAGGAATTCTCAATTCCAAAATATTGTTACAATTCAGAAGAGTTGATAATAAAAGTACGTTCTTTGATCATGAGGAATATGTATAGAGGAGATGATTGCAACTTTTTATAATACTTTGACAATGCATGGATTTCAGAAATACCCATTTTTTTTTTTTTTTTTTTTTTTTTTGTACATTTCCTCTCTTTGAGGTATATTGATCCTTCTTGTATTGATTCAATTTTTCACCCTAAAGCTTAGAAAATAGCGTTCTTAGTCAGAGGTAGGACCAACACATCTGCTTTCTGCTTGAACGAGTTACTCAGTAGTCATTGAAAAAAGACAAGAATGAATAAAACTCAAAAGAACAAAAATCAAATAAATTGATAAAATATGTAAAAATAGTAAACAGTGTTCGTAGAAAAATAAAATAAAGATTTTTATAAAAGGCAACCTAGTGAAACATAGAAAAACAATACAATAATTTATGATTGTACAAATGATAAAAATATCAAAATGAACTGATGAAATAATTAGACTTCCGCCTAGATTGGATGAGTTTACAAAGGAGAAAAAAAGCTTACGATAGGCACACAATGGATGAATAAAGCAGGTTTCACAAGTTTGAATTAGAATTAGAATGGAGCTGTGGCTGTAGCAAACTTTTGCTGTAGGCTTACTAATAGTTGATTATGGGGTAAAACCCTGTAAAAATTATGAAAAGCGCACCAAAAAATCACAAAATCCTCTCCCATACTCATAAAAAGCTTTCAAACGCGAGACTGTAATGGCGGTGATTACCGCTTAAATCTTATGGCAATTATATGCTTCTTCTTCTTCTTGTGTGGTGTTGCTAGAACACCTCCAGAGGATAAAGCTTATTGAGATAGGGAAACCCAATTTAAAAGGCGGTAACCTTTGCCATAGCGGTCTGGCACTTTAAAGCATTTTATGAGTGTAGGAGTGGATTTCATAATTTATTAGAGTGCTTTTTGTCATTTTTATAGGGTGCATTGAGATAATTATAACTGTGCGCTCTGTTACTTTAGCTTAATTTTACAATAGAGTCAACGTTACAAATTGCTGCAGCAAAAGTTCTTATCGGACCCACTTAACCAATCAGAAATTAACAGACAAAGCATTTACATGAGATAAGAGAACTAAAAACTTGGATAAACTAAAAGTGAAAAAGTACGACAATTAAATAAAGACTATAAAATACAACAATATTCTGATAAGTGATTGCTAAAATTGATGTAGGTCAAATTTATTACCACACCACACTGCCATTTACAGGAATAATACTACACAGTTTGAAGCAGGTTTCACCCGACAAATTCTAGCAAAATTATTTATGATATCCTTGCTTGAGTATAAGATGACAGAGGTTTGCGTGAAACATTTGGTGGTTTTTTTAATAGATTAAAATTACAAAGAAAATTAGCAATTTGTTGAACATTTAACTGAAGGTACAATGATTATTGACATACCTATTAAATACCATTGATTTATAAGATTTTTAACCATCAAGGATCTCTTTTTTTAAATTATTATTACACTGCAGAGAGCAATTTTTTTTCATGATTCTTAAAATAGCTGACAAGTTGATAAAAGCTTAGATAGATTTTAAAAGGATGGCTTTTGGGGAGCCAGAGCCAATGTTGCCTGGGTTCTTGAGGTTATTTCACCCAAATGTTGCGTATGTTTCAATCCACCAGATGAAGCCACATATCTCTTTCTCAAAGATTTTCTTTTTTGGCTAATTTGAATGGAATGACAGATGGTTTTGCTAAACGGCAAAGCAGCAATTTTGCAAAACGGCAAAATAGCACAGTGTTTTTCAATTTTTAATGGCTTTTATTAGCCATAAATCAGCAAAATTGGATGAAAAAAAAGGTCATAATTTTCAGAACAAAAGTTGCTTATCTCTTTAATGGGTGCAAGAGAGAAACACTCTGTCTCACTCGTACCCATTTAAGAGGTGACCAAAATCCGTTCTCAAAATTACAACTTTGTTTTCAAACCAATTTTGATGACTGATGGCTTAAAAACTTTATAAAGACATTGAAGGACAATGTGATGTCCTGCTTATTAGCACTATCATCTGTTATACCATTAAAATTAACCAAAATGGACGAAATCTCGCAAAGTGACAAGTGGCGCTATCTTGCAGACATCCAACAATTGGGTGAAGTCACTTTAATTCTAAAGCTAGATATTCTTCCACTGTACATTAGAGACGTGTTTTTAAACCTAGGTTTGATTGACAAATTACTTGTGAGGAAGATTTCAAAATTCAACTATACAATTTTAATTTTTTTATACATACATTTTTTTTATCAGTTTAGATTTTTATTATTGTAGCAATGATTAATTCTTAAAATTTTGCTTTAATCATCGGGCTGATTCTTTTGAGCTTTTGATCTTGCTCTTGCTTTGCTCATGTCTTGAAACTGCTGTAAACGTATCTGTTACAGTTTAAGGTGATTCTTCAGCGTTTAGTGCCGATTTCTGCCACCAGAGCGCTACCGTTCAATTAATGTCAAATTACAGGCCGAAAGTAATTTATATTTAAGAAAACAAGTGTCAGCTACTAGATAATCATCTGAAGAACGTCTCTGCAAAATATCTCATCAATAACTTCAAAAATAAGGCTGAAAGTACCAAAAAATGAAATTTTGCAAATCGATTCTTGTATCGAAATACGATATTTTGTTTATTGGTACTTTCAGCCTTATTTTTGAAGTTATTGACGAGATATTTTGCAGATACATTCTTCAGATGATTATCTAGTAACTGACACTCCATTTTCTTAAATATAAATTACTTTCAGCGTGCAATTTAACAGTAATCGAACGGTAGTGCTCTGGTGGCAGAAATCGGCACTAAAAAAACAAAAGCAAGAATCAGAGAAGGGGTTGCCAAGGATTGAGCTACGTTACTCCTCGCAAACAGGAGACTGAGAACAAGCAATAATGAGACAAGTGCTCAAAAAAATTAGCCGACGAGAAGAGCTTCAAAATTTTTTACAGAACTCACTGCTCATTCAAAAGGTTATCATTACTATTATCACTTCTTCCCAACATATTTTTTTTAGTGCAAATAATAAAAAATTTTCTCGTATTGATGGAAACTGGACCTGGTTATTGTTGTTAGACTCGTAAATGTTGATGTTAAACTTATGATCCCCACAGATCACTAATTAACGAAACCACTGATAAGTCCAATTTCCGGCTATATTTTGATCGTGTGAGCCCCACTTCAGGATTGCAAGAAACTTATACATCCGAGATCAAACTTAATGACTTACGTCATGGGTAAAATTCAAATTATACACAAGCAGTGGTGTCACCTGCAATTTGACAACTCAGCTTTTTAGCCATTTAAACCCTTGTAAAATATTGATTTAAGGAAACGCTCTGTGCATAACAATTCAACCTTTTTCGTGGGTTTAAATGGGCTAACTAAAGCGTTGCCAGCTTACATGCGACGCCACTGCACGCTAGAGGATATAAATTTCTATTTACAGAGGCTAAACTGGAGTTTAAACTTAGAGCTAAACACTTCATAGATGAGGAGAAACTAAAAAATCTAGTATACAAGTGACTAAGGACCAATTGTAGTTTAAAAGCTAACTTGATCAAAAGAGATGATCAAAATAAACAATGAATTAAATGTAGGAAAAAGTGATATCAGTAAAGAAAACCTAAATTTTTGATTGGGTGTAAATTTTTTTTTTTTTTTTTTCATTTTTTTTTCTTAAATTTTTTAAAAAGAAAATAACAAAATATATAATAAGAAAAGAGCACCAAAGTAGATTTTTCTAGATTTTTTTCCTCTAAACATATCTTCGTTGTTTTAAACAGCACAAAAAAGCAAAGCTCATTGAGAAGGTAAGTCTAGTGATACAATAATCTTCGCTCCATTTCCTGATTTGATCAGCCCAAAAAGGCAAATTTAAATTAAATTGAGGGAATAGAAAAGGTAGAATTTTTAATTTTCAAGGAACTTCAACAATTAATTGTGATTAGTTCACATACTACAAACAGACAAAATTTAACTTGCTGAAATTAATTTGACCACTCAAGTTATAGAGCAAATCCAAACCAAGAAATCATTCGCATAAAGTTAAAAATCTTGTTAACAGTGAAAACCCCTTTGCCAACTGAAATTCAAATTCAAGCTTAAATAATTTTTAACAAAGTTATAATTTTAAAAATGAAAGAAAAAAGAAAAAAAAAAACCAGCTAGAACTAGGATGATAGAAAAATCTACTTTGATGCCCCACAAGTCAAAGAAAAAACTAAAAAATCTCTTCATTCTTACAGCTAAAATCTACATCTAAATACAAATTGGTACCTAAAAATTGATCATTTGGCACTAAAAATCTACAAAAATGGAGGGTAGAGAATTGTAATTTTTTTTGGGTTGAGTCTCAAAGTCCAACATTTTCTGTGCCTGATATCAGACAAGTAAACACAAAAAGGCTACAAATGCTGCTTTTGCTTTCTCAACATCTCAACAAGGCTTTTGATGTCTCAACATCAAAAACTCTACTGCAGATTGTATACTTACCTAATAAATACTGATTAAATTATTAACTGACATGGTGATGATTGATTAAAACTAAGAAAATAATTAAAAATTAACAGCAGAATTTAAGAGTTGGTCAGAAAATATTTCAGTCAACGAAAGAAAATCAGAATATCAAAAAATAAGATTTAACAAACTTAGCAAGGTAATACGCTTACTTGTCTTCAGAAAAACTAAAATTTGTACGTTTTCAATTTCAAGGTACAAAGTGAAAGAATTCTGAATCGATACTGAAAAAATTCGCATAGATAGTATTGATTTCACAACTCGGAGTAAAAACCAAGAATCAGATAATTTTAAAGACTTGGACACACTCTACTTTAGGAATGTGAGGTAAACGCGTTTCAGAGACAGACGGTATCTGCCGAGTTTTTCACATTGTCTGCTTCTTAGATTTTACTCCCAGTTATGATAAAGCTCACTGTTTTTTTTAAACCTTTGTTTTTAACACATTATTATCGATTTCACATGTCAACAGTACGGATTTAACAAAAAGCAACAGTTACATTTCTTTTCTGCTCTATCTATTTCCGAACATTATTACAATCTAATCGAGTAAAAGAAGCACTGTTGATTCTTGCCTTAAATTTAAGAAATCAAAACACAAAATGTCAAGAGGTCATTCTAAAGTCTAAATTATCAACAAGAAAAGTGAAATTTCAGTCGATAGTAATTTTGAATTTCTTTTTTGATTTTAATCAAGCTTATCATCAAATAAAGGTCATATTGCTTAGAAAATTGCTAAAAATATTTGTTCCCTCTTTCAGTCAGAGTTAGGAGCTGATTATGGCACAAAGGTACGCAATTTTCTTTAAGCTATAAGTTTCCTTAAAACTAGTGTAACATTGGAAAAAAAAGAAAGAATTAAGTATTTAAAGTCAGTAAATATTAACAATCAAAACCGAAAAATCACAGGTTACGTCTTTGTGAGAAAAAACAAAAAACAAAAACAAAAACTAAACTATAAAACGTAGAAAAACAAAAAATCAAAAGGACGAAGTGAACGACATTGGAAGAATGTCTTTAACCTGAGTAAGAATTTTGAATGATTGGCGATTGCGGAACTACATGTTGGTACATGACAGGTTCTGGCGGGAAAGTAAACTGTTGAGGGTACATTGTTTGATACACTCCTGGGGTTTGCTCCGAAGGAATGCAAGCACAGTCAACATACCCGACGGTAGAATAAAAGGGGCTATCGGGGCACTCCGCAGGAGCATAGAAGACTGGAGTTTGTGAAGTATACATCCCACCAGGAGTTAGAGGAATCAATTGACTGTTATTTGGAGGTGGAGTTCCCGGAACGCCAAATACAGGAGGAGTCGATGGTTGTTGAGGTTGCATCATTCCGCTGAACCGGTTTTGAACTTGTTGCTGCATAAGCGGCTCTCCTTCATATTTAGGGGATGACATTATTTTCACTGTGTAGGAGGAAAAAGCAATAATTATTCATTTGGAAAACCAAACCTGAGCCAAGTATGAAAATTTTATTTAAGGATCGGGTTCAGTTACAGTTCGGTCACTTGGTGATTGTATAATATGCTTGACTATTTGTATAATATTTGTTGGTTATGTTTTTTAGGCAATTTTGACACTACTGAGCATCATTCCACACCACATTAATAATAAGTAAACAAAATATAATACAAAACATAATTTTTCCATTCACAGATTTTTGTGAGCTGGTCACAAATTTGCAACCTACCTCACTAGGTAGGTTACACAACCTACCTAAATCATAAAATTGGATACCAAAGATGGCAGAGACCCATTTAATTGCACATTTAAAGATTGTCAAGAGATTTTCATCAGCTAAGTTTTGCCTTCAAGGTTCCGGTTCGGTCACTCTTTATACTCCTCACACGTTGTAAGTGAAGAGCCAGTGCGGGTGGAGTGGAAGAGCCGTTGCAGATTAGTTCCACACTCACACTCATAACTGCGACAGTGGTCACTTGGAGTCCCTTGATGAAAATACTGTACAGGGTGTACCAGACCACCTGGATAGGGCATTTTTCCCAAAAACTATTGAACCAAATGATTTGAGACGAAAAAGTCAGGGAGGGAATTGACCCAGAAATCCACAAATTGACTTCTTCAATAGCATCCACCAGCCTGAGCTTTGCTTTAGCCTCCAGGGTAAAAATCATTGATGAATCAAAGAAACACTAGAGGATAAAACTTGGTCAAGAAAAAATCAAGCGAGTGTAACCTGTGGATAGGACACAACCCGTGTGTAGGGTGCACCAGGAATTTCGAGCCTTAAAAATAAACTGTGGTTTATAGTAGAATACACCAGTAAATATAGCGACTAATGAAAATCAAAAGTGAAGTGATGAGAATACTAACCATTTTGAGGATTGTTAGAAATCGTCTGAACGGTGTGATCGGAGTCGCTGGAAACATACAAAGCTCCGGAATTTGACACAACAGTATCGCGCCTTTGCCTGAAGGAAGCTTCTGAAACAAACGATCTAACCTTAATTTCAGCTGCTAACAGATGAATGCACAAGACTAGGGCATGAGACTGGAGTAATTATATTTTGAATAATCATGAATAATTAATGTCATGTTTTTATACTGTAAGGGGTGCAGAACGTTCATCAGCCAAGAAGTTTCACCTGATCGTTTGTCAAATTAAATTTGTAAACCTGCTTTGCATTTCTCTCATATGCTTCAGTCGTGTTCAAGAAGAATTTTATACCCGTGTCATGATTGCACAGTGCACACAGCAAAATTGGTCGCATTGACTGGTAGGTTTCAACTCTTTACAATACCATTGATTAGACTTGGCAGGAGTTTTCTTAGTTGAAACCTCATTATCAGGTGCACTACCATACTAGGCACACATGATCGGTAGTAGGTAGTAGGTGCTCTAAAAAAGCTATGCCAGGGAGGCAATTACAGAGAATCGGATCATCATCGGATCGGGTATCGTTATCAGATTGAGTACATGTTAAACTTATGGGTGGCTTCACTGATCGAATTGTTTCGATCCGCTCGTAACGATTGAAATAGACGAAAGGAGCCAAGGAATCGGGGGCTGTCGTAATCTTAGTCGACTGAAGTAATAAGAGGTGAGGAGGTGGTTACCTGCGCGATCGAGTGGCGCTGTAGCAAGCCCATTTAATTTAACGCATTCGATCCGATAACGATGTCCAAAACAATACGATCGTCTGTAATTACTTCCCGGGCATGCGCAGTTAGAAATCTCGACAGCCGACTTCACACAGTGCAGCTGACAGCAAGTGGCGCTGTAACTTTCTTAGGAGCTAACTGTATTCTCAAGTGTTAACGGAAAGACGCCAAGATTTCAACCATAATTCATAGACTTTGAATTGCATTGTTACAAGCTACTTGCTTTCAATATACTTAACTATGCGCATTTTCCCCATTTAACTCAAGGTAAATTTTTTGAATTCGCTACCAAATTTGGCAACACTGAAGGAGAGGAAGAATACTTACCCGGAACAGCAGAGAGAGTAATAGGCTGCGGAGCATACGCAGGTAGACTTCTAGAGTTATTCATCACTTCTGATGGTCCACAGTTAGGACCAGGAGTGCCCGGAACTGGACCACAGTAATAAGAATATGGAAGGCAAGGGGACGGAGGGCATACCATGGTGTTGCAGCTTCGGAGATACTAAAAATCAAGTCATAACTACATGAAACAACTGTTGATTTTGAAGGTTTCAGATGAACCTCGTTGAAAAGTTGATCAAGGAAAAATAAAAAGGGGCTACTAAACAAGAGATGAAAGTGATTTTACTTTAAAGTTTTAGAAAAAAAGGGGGAGACAAAAATTTAAAAAAAATTAAAATAAGTGAATTTAAAGGTTTCTTAAATTAGGTTTTTCTTTCAAAAAAGAATTTTAAAGATTCACTTGTTTACTGATAATACTTTCACAAGATCTCTTCTTCTTAATAAAGTGTAAATAAATCAAATTTTAACTTACCGACACTCCTAAATTGAAAAAGAAGCGCACGGTTGGAATATCTGAAACATGAAAGTAAAACTTGAAAAGTTGGGGTGGTTTTTAGCGACCAATAAAAAAAAGGACCTTGCATGATCCATACGGATATTGGCACTTGCTCCTTTTCTTGAAAATGCATATAATTTTTTTTTCCTAGCTCAAAACGTTGAGAAGCGCAACACATGCAGAGGTACATAAACTCAGGTAGACTCCGTTTTTCATTGAGAGGCTGTAGAGGTGATTAACTTGTAAGTGAGTTTTTAGGGTTCGCTACACGCAGAAAATTTGATACAGCTCAAATTTTTAGAATTTAAAAAAATTAAGAAGTTTAGGGGGGGAGGGGGCATAATTCTTGGTTTTGCGCTCAGCATCCTAATTAATTAAAGGGCTTCACCGAAAAACGTTAAATCTGATTTCTCAAGTTTTTGTCCCATACAAGCTAAAAAAGGAAAAGAAATTACCAAAATCAATCGCCGATGGACTGACAGGACTTTTTGCTCCAAGTACAGATGTAACTTTTTTGGAGAAGCCCTTGAAGTGCTGCTTACTTTTGACAATTTATAGTTGAGGAAGTAATTAAAAGACATTCATGAAACTCATAGGTTTTTTGAGTCAGGGCTGTTCAATGTCATCTATAAAGGTTACGGAACAGGAGAACCTGAAACTGAAAAGCCTCGACTTGAATGAGCCTAAGCCTTCTAATCACACTCTTTGAATCTTCCCTTATCAAACAAACTAAAATAAAAAGAAATTAAGTATTCACCTGAGAGAGGTAAATCAGACCCGTTCAACATAACAGATTCCGTGGCAGCCAAATTGACAATGGAGTTTGATTGCTGATTGTTACTTGTGTCGCAAGGGGGAGGCGGAGAGTATGAGGCAACCGGAGCAACGTTATCAATCAGATTCATGAGCGATGACTGATCCTGTCTTTCATTTGGAGAAGGAGCATTTGTAACACTATCACATTTTTCGGCATATCCTTTATCATAATTGTTTGACACTTGATTTTGTTCCGCTGACAACGGTTTTTCATTCTAAAAAGAGAGCAAATAAAAATTAAACGAATGTGAGATTCAGTGATAAACACATGAAATTTCAAACGTCTGCTTGAAACAGGACTTAGAACCGGTGAAATTTTCAGTTTGGTTCCGTTCATAGTACGGAATTCGAAAGTAAAATCAGTCCTCAGTTCGGTTAGGGTTCACGGGGCAATGGGTTCCGTTCGAACCGGTTTAACTTAACAAGAAAATTCTTTTGACAAAAATGCTATCATGTTCTTCACTTCTTTACTAATTAGCTGCTCTTCTTGCTGACATGGCTTCTCTTTCCCTCTCAGGAGTAGAACATCACCAAATTTGTAATACTTTTTCTTGCAGCGGTTTTCAATATAGATTGATGTTTCAATTTATAAAAATAGTCTCAGTTGGAGTCTATGATCATAATAACCATAAACCACTTTTGGACAGCTTTCGAACTGATTCAAACCCAGATCAACCCATGTGGTTTGGTTGGGGGGTTCACAAATTTGGCGGTTCAGAGCTGTTTTCAACTCTGATCGAAGCCCTGGCTTGAAATACTAGATTCAGTAAAATTGAGACATTGGCTAGTATAAAAATTGAAGATGCATTACCAAGTGGAAAAGTTTAGGCAATCAATCAGTTATAACAAAAAATAAAATAAAATCATCGGTGCTACTGACAGTTATCACTTATCATCAGTGTGTTGTGTGTTGGGAGAAGGGTTGAACACAGCCAAATAATAAATACTTAAAATCTGAAGAAAACTTACGTCATTCTCGTATGAATATTGTTGTGTGCTTTCTTTATCATCATGATTTCTTTCTTGAAAGTGATCACTGCTGCAATAATGAAAGGCCAACAAAATTCATTAACAATTTAAACGTTAAAAGCCTTAAAAGTAGGTACTCAAACAATTCAAACTAAGATTCAAGTTTTTTCGTTTGAGAGAAAAAAAAGAAAACTACATATATTTAGAGCACTTCCACTCCTTGAGTGCTCTAGGTATTTCCTTCCCAAACTTGAGAGTCCCTGGCAGGTCGCCGTTACTATCCTCTTTCCTATCCTTTGTTTTGGTAATACTTTGATTGTCTTACCAACTCCTTCTTTTTTTATGCAGTCCAGTCGTTCGCTGTGAAATATCAGCATAACGAACCAAGTGTTTGGGCGGCTGGACTTTACTACTACTACTACTACTACATTATTTATTTTTGAGACGGGTTAGTTAACTTTCGGTGGCAAAGTCTTTTCAGTTTACAGATACAAAGTTAATTCCAGAAAATGTTATAATTTACCTTGAAGAAATCTGATAAACTTGCGGCGCATCAGTTGAGCTTTCTGAAAGCGGGCCACAATAGAGACTGTTGTCTGGATAGTCGTTGTCATCATCTGCGAATGAAAAGATCCAAATAAATTACATTTCTTTCAAACTGCACAAAAACTTCACAAAAAAAACTTCCCTCACTTCTGTTACTATCATCACCTTATATTCTCGCACTTCCTTCCTTCTTGCCTCTTACCTTACGAGACAGACAAGATGGTATTTGAAAAAAACATGTATTAGCCGCAGTTTATGTTGGCCGTTTTTGTACTGTGGGCGATAAATACTTGGACTAGACGCATTGGACAAGAGTAAATACAGACAAAATATTTTGGACGAAAATGCATTGAGCGGACTGTCTTGCCACCATCATTGGTCTCTCTTTAAATCTCGAACCTGTCTCGCTTAAGTTTCTCTCAACTAACTACTGCTTCACTCTTGTTGCTTGGGATCTTATGTGACCTGCATTATCCCATCAACCTTTAACTACAGAACAAGAACTCTGAAAGAAAGAAGGAGGAAAATATGAAAGAAAATTACAATCATCGGAGCCTGCATGACTGAACTCAGACTGTAGACACTTTTCTTGATAATTATTCAGCGATGAGCGTATCTCTGGGAGTAACGACAATTTCTCAAACGGAACGGTCAACCTGTGAAAGAAACAAATAACAAAGAAGGTTCTAAAAAAAGAATGAAAGAAAAAAAAAATTCTGCTTTAACGAAAGTTTAAAAAGGGATAAATTCAAATAAATTAATTAATTATTAAATTTCAATTAATTGAGGACTTTTCCGGAAGAAGGGCCCTTACGCCAAACAGCGGTTTTGAAAAAAACGCAAAGGAAAACATCAAATGAGTTCAATTTTTTGTGCTTCTAGAGATTTTTTGGGATGATTCACAGTAGGCAACGTGTTAAAATTATGTCTGTTTGGACTTACATTTCAGTGAAAGAAGATAATCTTACGGAGAATGAAGATTTTATAAATGGTGAAGTTGAAAGTAGAGAGATTCGATACGGGTTGAACAAATAAACTAGATTGACTTGAGTACAAAGAAATGGTCCTACTACATCTTGATGCTTAAAATATCGAGATTCAAGCAAGCTTTCCAGAATAGTGAAATTTCTCTTCCTGCAGAGCATAAAAATTCTGACTGTTTGAACTTACATCTGTCCCAAAGCTTCAACAAATATTGTGACAGGACCATGATTTTCAGACATTCTTTGAATATGAGCAACGTGAACAGTCTCCGGATTCATAGTAACAAGACACTTTGCACCAACTTTAAGTTCCCGATTACTCCAGTAGGTCAAGCGGTATCCTAAAAAAAAAAAAAAAAAACAAAAACAAAAACAAAATTCCCGATTACTTCAGTAGGTCAGGCAATATCCTAAAAAAAAAAAAAAAAACACAAAAAAAAAACAAAAAAAAAACAAAAATTGACTAGGTAGAAATTGAGAGTTCCACTGCTCCATCTGCTAGCCATAGCTCCTTCAACAAGGTTCATGGCAGATTTTTTACAAATAAATCAAGGATTTTCAAGGACTTCCAACAGGCAAAAATGTAGTAGTTTTTTACCAATTTTTCAGAGGAAGAAAAAACCACAAGGTGATTCCCCTTAAAGGTGTACTAACCAGAGGAAAACAGTAAATTTGACACAAATATAAGAGAAAGAAAAAAGTTTCTGCTGACTCCTGCATTCTTTTTCGCGACTTCGCAACCAAAACGACGTGACATTCCTCAGGCACACAAACAAAATTATCAACTGAATGTGAGCTGATAAGCTGAAGCCGGTCATTTTCAAGGATTTTCAAGTACATTTGACATTTTCGGCTAAATTCAAAAATATTCAAGCATATAAAAAACGAAAAAAAAAAAATCAAGGATATTCAAAGACTTTTCAAGGCGCCCCACAAACCATGTTCAAAATACGATTAAGAGAGAAAAAAGGAGGAATTTAAACCAAAAAGCATTGTAGGTTTGATCAACATCTATCCTATTATAGATTTTTTTTTTTTTTTTTTTTCAAAGAAAGAAAGAAAAGGGAATACAAACCCAAAGCTCTTACCTCTTCTGCCTTCGTTCCAAGTGTCAAACTCAACATTTCGGTAAATATTTGGATCCAACGATTTTGCAACTTTGTAAGGAAAAGGAGTAATATCCATTTTCAAAAGATCTTTGGCATTTAAGCACTGCTCTCTCATTTCCAAACGCATTGCATAACTGAAGAACAGAAGAAAAAATTAGAAAATATTTAATAAAGATAAATTTAAAAAAAATAATTAACAGAGTTCTATGAAGCAAATATTCGATGAATTCATTTTGGAACTATTTCTTCATTCTTTTATTACAGGAAACTCTAACAAAACCAGAAGTTTTCACTGAAAAAATTATCGACATTGCAAAGTATTTTTTATATGAAAAATGAAGTAAAATGATTTCTCATCATTTCTTCATGAGCTATAGTAGAAAAGATGCAAAATTAGTGCAAAAGGGCGCTAGTGACTTATCCAGTCTTTTCCTTGGACTCCGAAAATGTGATCAGTTTAACAGTTAACAATTTGAGGATTCAGATTTTGTTTGTAGAGTAGAAAAGCTAGCATACAATGTAAAAAATTGTAAGTTTTTACTTTTATTTAAACTCTTTTGGAACAGCAGGCTGATTATGAACAATCATATCACAATGCTCTCGAGTCGATGATTCAGTATGTGTTATCTTATGGGTGATGCCATTCCGATAGAAACCCTCCCATCTCTGCGGAAATTTGCTGATGACTCCTGAGCTATCGGAAAATTTCCGCAGAGATGAGAGGGTTTCTATCAGCATGAAACCTATCGTGATAACACCACCCATAAGAATAACACATATTCGATCATCGACTCGATAGCATTACGATACGACTGTTCATAATCATCCTACAGGCATACTGTTCCAGGAAAACTAAAAAAGAAAAGAAAAAGTACAACATGGACTCTTTTTTTCTCTTGTTGCAACAGAGAGTTTTTCTTTTCTTCACATACAACAAGGACTCTTTTTTTCTCTTGTTGCAACAGAGAGTTTTTCTTTTCTTCACATAACTTCAATTTTTCCATTTTCTATGACAGTACAGCAAATTAAGGATTGAAAAGTACAAGGAAAAATGATCTATTTTGTGCTTTACATACCCGTAACTACTGTTTACTTCCCGTGGGTATCGAGTTACCTTGTCATGTAACATTTTGTTGACTGCAAAATCAACTTCTTGCAGCTTGAAGACTCGCTTGTATAGCACTTCATAAATCAACGCTGAAATAGAATACAAAGTTAGAAAACAGAAACGAAAGAACCTACGAATAATGAAAAGGATGTTGTGTCATCAAAGTTACAATGCATAATAAACTAAAGTTACTTGAAAAAATAACCGAAATTTCACAGACTATAAAGAAAGACTTTATCAACGGAGGGATAGTTACGCAATTATGGTATGGTTAAAGCCAGTGAGTTGATTTTTGAAAAATCTTTCAATAATTGATTGCATGGTTGGAAGAGAGTTTCTATTGGTTTTCCTTGAATAATTTAATAATTTTCAAACAAACGAGCCTTTCAACTCAATATTTCTCCACTGAATCTTACTGGTGGTTTTGTAAATGAAAGAACAAGGTCAAAATCAAACACGCTCCAGCTCCAAGTCAAGAAAAGTAGTATTTCTCCTCAAATTCTCTTCCTTATCAATTCATAGTCTAATGATTTTGAAGTTCAAACACCCAGGACTACATTCGGTAACAAATCATAGAAATGTAAAGGTACCTTGACAAAACGCTGCATTCGCTATATGCTGCTTGGTGTGCACCGAGTCATAGTGACTGTCCTTAGAAACCCACAAATTCATTTTTTGTTTGTAACCATAGTTGGTCACAAGAGATGGGGGATGACCAATTTCTTTATGCAAAACAAAGTCCCGCCTGAAATTGATAAACGTAAACAAAGTTAGAACCTGCAAAATTATTCAGAATAGGAAAAAGAAAAAGAATAAGAGACCGGACATACCAGCAGGCCGATCCTTGAAATTCACGACTTTTGGGTAGAGGGGGAAAGAATGGAAAACGGTGATTGGTGGAGACAAGTCACGTGGCTGCCTAGTCTAATCAAAATACAGAATTTATCTAATTGGTTATCAGGTACTCCAAGACTGCCCGATAACCAATTAGATAAATTCTGTAGTTTGATTAGACTTCGCAACTAAGTGACTCGTCTCTACCAATCACCATTTTTCATTCTTATCCAGTCTACCCAAAAGTCGTGAATTTCAAGGATCTGCCTGCGGTTACGTGCTATGGCTCAATATGCTTATGTTTCAAAGTGAATCATTGAGCTTGGAAGAGAAATAAGGGAGATAAAAAAGTGGTAGGAAGATTACGATAAGTGAAAAATCTACACAGGTACTAGGACTTCCAAAAGAAAGTATCCTGGTAGAAATTTTTATTCTTCCTTCCATTCCTCGACCAGTTTTAAAATTGTTTGCACTTTTCAGATAATGCAGAGTGTAACAGCATTGCCACTTGAAAGTATGCCTTAAAAAATAAAACTCTTAAATAATAATGGACAAAATAAAGAAGGGATGTTTCGACGAGAGGACTTTCTTTTGAAGATCATAGTACAAGCAGAGCCGTAAGTCCTGCGTCGACGATTCGACGCAACCCCTATTACATGTACAGTTAATGCTCTCTTATCTTTCTTTTCTTTTGTTCTCTCAAGACCGAGCAAGGTTTGGGCTACGCATAGTGTGGGTTGCGTCGACGCAGGACTAATGGCTCTGCTTGTACATAGGCTGAGAGTGAAAGAAAAGGGCATCGAATTGTGATACTTTGCCAATTATCGCAGGAGGAAGAAAGAAAAGCTGTGCAAGCAACGGAATAGAGGAAGCTCAATGGAAGAAAGAACGCCTGCAACAGCCTACGATCCAAAGCAACTGCAGTAAATTAGGACCGCTAGATGAGCAGGTATCAACAGAAGAATGTTTCAGGTTGATAAACTGGCAAAAAATTGAGAGGTGAGGCAAAATTTCATTTTAAATTTTACAAGAAAAAAAGAAAAAAAAAAAAAAAAAAACGCAACATCAGATGATCAGTAGAGACATTAAAATTTTGCAATTTTCCTGTCTTACTTTCTCCGCGTAGCTGTTATATAGAATTAAAAGCCTTCAATGTTTAGAATATGCAGTCAGCAATGCATCTGTGCCATGCAATAGCATACTTTGAGAAATGAAGGCATTTTATGTTGGGGCACGTGCGGTATAGAAAACTTGAAAGCGCAAAAGGTTCAGGTCTCTTTTGATCAGGCTATTTGTGTCTGCCCAGGGTTTTATTTTTGATCATTTCATTTTGAAATTTTGACAAACTTTTTCATAGAATTGAGATGTTTAAAATTTTAAATAATTTAAAATGAGCAGAAAGATAATATATTTTGGAGGTAAATGATACATGTTAGAATAATTGAAAAAGTAGTTGAGTTACAAAGTAAAAAAGATTGAAATTTTAAAAACTTTATTGGGAGAGAACACCTACTTGTAAATAATGGCCAGAACATTAATTTCCAAGTCTCCACTTGTTTCACGTAAATTTTGCAGGTGATCTACTACCTCCTGCGAGGATAGATTCCAACGCTAACAAATAAAAAATAAAAGAAAAAATTAGATCCGATCAAAACAAAATTAAAGAAATATGAATTGGAGAGTCTTGAGAAGAATGATATGGGTTAAAAAAAAAAATTAGAAAAACCAATCCTTGTTTTTAGGCTGAAGAAAATAAAGAAATATTCCGACATGAAGTATATTAGAAGCTACAACAATTGGTCAAGGCCTCGGACTAACTAAATAAAAACAATTATTGTTAAACATTACAAACTCCCACACACCCACACAAAAAACCCCCGTAAGTTTCAAAGATTGTTCATTCTCATAAGAACGAACGTCTATCCATCCACTAAAACTTTTGTCTGTAGAGTATCTGCACATAGATCCCTAACAAACCCATTCTTCTGTACATCCTGTTAGACGATCAAAAAAATTGTTATTTCAATAATGGTGGCATAAATAGTTTTTTCCGCGAATCTTCGATTACAAGGTGTAAAAAACAATTTTAAACCAAACAATACAGTGACTTGTAGAAAAAGCGCATTATAAAGATTGCAGTTGCTATGGATTAGCAATACTAGAACTAATAAAGATTGTTCACTAGATAATAATATTGGTATTTATGATGATTATGCGTAAACAATCTAGACTCAATACAGAGTTGCCAGGTCCGAGTCTTGAAAAACTGTCCACGCCATTATCAGCACATCGGGAGCGCAGCTAAATTTTGTCCACACATGGACTAATTTAGCTATGATTGGCAACACTGACTCAATAAATCAACATTAATAATGTCATCTGTGCTTGTTTTCTAAACAAAACAAAACTCCTGTTTCTTCATTGGGCTACTCACAAGATCTGTTTACGTACCTTGAGAAATTTTGGATTTTTCAGCGTGAAGTCAACACACTGTTTCCGCACATTCATATGAAACATCTGCGTTAAGTAGACCTAGACGAGAAAAAGTTGGACAGAGAAAATACTTCAAAATACATTGATACAGTTTTTTTTTTTTTTTTTTTTTTTTAATTTTAGCGAATATATTAATGGGGATATTGGCTTTAGAAACAACATTTTAAATGTTAAAACAGAAAGTGACCATTATGATTGTGAGTAGGCTGAATTCAAGGTTTAAAAGTTTTTAAGTACTCTCAACACACCTTGTTTGTTTATTTTTTGGCCAAAGAACGTTTATACAACCATCCTCTCCAAAGATCTGGAGGGGCATGAGAGGCTCTTCCACTCCAGAGTGGCCCTCTACTCACCAACACTCCTGCCACTCAGGCTACTGTAAAGCAGGAGCGCTTATCGACCCACTTGCACAAAATATTTATTTTCCCAGATTAATTTTGTGCTTCTAATAAAAAGAAGATAAAATTTTACTTCTGATCCATACAGATGCAAATATTACCTCATTTAAATTTATAGCCAGACCTAAGCAATACAAACCACTGAAGCTATCAGCTGATGAGTGGAAATAATTAGAGACACATTAGGTTACCCTTGCAACCGATCAAAGGTTGTGGGTGATCTACTGAAATCTATCGGGTGATCTACTGAAATCTATCAGGCAAAATTTAACATTTTCTGCAAGTCTAGTAATTGCTTTTTCAATCAATTAATTTATTTATTTCATCGATTGTCTGTATCCCTCCAAAAAAACTTGGTATACTTACAAACCTTTTACTATAAGAAAAATGCAAAAAATTAAAAAGAAGAATTAAAGGATCTTGAGAGACTTTTAAGCTTGGTTTCCAACAAGACGCAAGGCTACACAACAACGCTATAGAGTTGAACTATACGCGAAGTATTGGATCGTTCCCAATACAACGCAAAGGCTACGCGTTAAAATGTAACAGTACGAAAGAGTTCAGAAATTTCAGATCACATTGTCTCCTTTGAGCCAGTTTTCAACAACGCCTGCCCTAACCACTCAACAGACGCCTATTGAGTCTTGGATGCTGATTGGGCAATTCTTCCACTCCCTGAGAACGGTTTTCGTGCTCCCTTCTTCACTAGTCAAAACACAAGAAACGCAAGAAACACAACACTAGCAAAGGTTACTCCTTGCATCTGGTTGGAAACCAGACTATACACTTTTGATTGCCTGGTGAATCAAGCTTTTGAGATATTCCACTGTTTCCTCTGAATGAATGATTGAAAAGCCTAATAGAAACAAGTTTGAAATTGAGAACGAAAAGAAAAATGTGTACCTGCTCTGCAATGATACGATACAAACAGGAAGCATCGCGAGCCGTATGTTTCCGATACAATCCTTGATGATCTAACCACACATCCACAGGATCCACAGGTTTCATCCATGATTTCAGTTGACTTGGGTTCAACAGAGTTGCGATTAATTCACCCTTTGGTTTCTCCTAAAGGCAAGAAAGAAAAGCGTAAGTCAACGAAAATAGTATTTGCCTGTTTTCTATTTTAACTTTTCTTGGAGACAGGTCACCAGAGCCGGAGCCAAGGTTAAAACCGAAATAAGAGCCTCTTCTGGCTGAAACTATAAAATTTTCTTTCTTTTTGTGTTCTTTGGAGCCAGAGAGCCTTTTTAGTCAAAATTGAAATCTGCAAAGCGCAAACAGAAACGATGAATTATACTTTCAGATCTAAATAACTTTCTGGAACTGATTCAAGATGTTTCAGCTCAAGAGGAAATTGCTTTCCATGATTACAGTTTGAGTTAATGAAGTCAGAGCTCTAAGCGGAGCAGCTCCAGCTTCAGAGCTCCAATTGCAATGACTCAAACGTTCTGTAACCATAGAAAACAATTTCCGTTCATGCTAAAGCGACTTGAATCAGTTATTGAATGGTAAATTTCGGGTCTGAAAGTATAAATCACCCTTTCTGCAAGGAAAAGGGCAAATTTCAATTTTGACCAAGGCTTTGGCTCCAAAGTCCTGCCACTGAGGCTTCACCACCTTGTTTTCATTTAGACTTTTAGGGCAAGTTCTATGACACAAAAACATTTTCAGAGTGATTTGTGTGTGCACTATACAAAGGACAGGGTGTTAATTAGAAAAGGTCCCGCTCAAATTATCTTGAAATTAGTTGCAAATTTAAAAAAATGCTGAAACATGGGTTTAATTATTTCGAGGGGGACATTTTTAAAGAGGGTTGCCATTTTTGAGCTCTCCCTGGGGGCTCTCACCCCCCTGAATCAACTAGGTACTTCAAATGAGGATTCTCATTTTTTGTTAGATGGGTGGAAAGAGGATGAAATCCCAAGACTTTAAACGCAAACCGGAAGTTGATAACGGTTTTTGTTTTCCAGAAACGGAAGGTCAAAGTTTCAATGCACCCATTTTCAAAAATGCATGCTTAACTCCCCCTTGAAAGAACCAAATTTAAACAACTGTGAGTCTACAATGCTCTAACAGAGAACAATTTTTAGATAAAAAACAACTCGTCCAAAAAATTTATTTAAAGGATAATTTTAACCACGAATGTATCATAGGTCGCGGTAGCTGCTGCCCAGGCCAAGTCAGTATAAATTTCTTTAAACATTTAAAAATTTTCAGAGGTTGTAAAAAAGAAACGACTTCGAATTTCAAAAACCGCTAAAGCATGGTTTGCTCATTACGAGGGGTACATCTGTTCAGGGGGTCAACAATTCTCAGGCATTACAGGGAGACAGGGGTGGGTGGGGGTCACAACCCACCAAATTTGAAAATTTCACATGATAGTGTCATAAAATTTGCCTTTGTGATACAACGTTAGAAAGAACGATACAAGCTGAACATGATGAAAAAATTGTTGATGAAATGTCTTGGAGGGTAGAAAAAATCAATAGCTGCCACATTGCTGGAACCGCCCATGATCTTCTTCCCCGTCCTTACCTGTAAGGAGGAGTGTCAATAAGGCCGGTTTTTGGCCCCAAAAATGGTCCTTATTTAAGATGATCTAAAAGTTCGTGTAAAATGGCTCTACTTACTCTTAAAGGCTTATATTTTTAGGTTTGGGTGGTTTTTTTGGGTTATTCGAACTTTAGAGGCGTACTTTACCACCTCAAAGTGGGTCGGTTTTGTGTTTTTCACGGCAAATGCCCAATTTTGAGTTGAATTATTGATTATTTAGATGTGAGCCGGACATACTTCGGTTTTCTCCTCTAGATATGTTAATATACCACTAAAAATGAGTAAGATACTGCAATATAGTCACCGAGCTATGTCCGGCTGGTACTTAAATATCAACTTTTTGGATTTCGTGAAAATGGAAAACTTGAACGAATTCGATTAATATCAATGTAGTAATGCTTATATTGCAACCTGGCCACCTGTCAAACCAAGAAATACGTTTTGCAGGTTGCAAAGATGCAGTTTTGTATTATTGTACGTAAATTTTTAGAATTCGTTCAAGTTTTCCATTTCTACGGAATCAGAAAAGTTGATATTTAAGTACGAGCCAGACATAGTTCGGTGACTATAATACAGTATGTTACTCATTCTTAGTGGTGTAATGACATAACTAAAGGAGAAACCCGAACTATGTCCGGCTCACATCTAAATAATCAATAATTCAACTCAAAATCGGGCATTTGCCGTGAAAAACACAAAACCGACCCACTTTGAGGTGGTAAAGTACGCCTCTAAAGTTCGAATAACCCAAAAAAACCACCCAAACCTAAAAATATAAGCCTTTAAGAGTAAGTAGAGCCATTTTACACGAACTTTTAGACCATCTTAAATAAGGACCATTTTTGGGGCCAAAAACCGGCCTTATTGACACTCCTCCTTTGTTTGTGAGAGAAAAGCAGAGGAAAGTGAGATAAGAGGAGTAGCATCGTGGCGCAACCTTTTTCAAAAAATTTTCCCATGAGAGTATCGGCGCTAAAGTAGGTGGGTGCAGCGCCGGATCCAGCCCTCGCGAACGGGGGCGAATTTTTGCCCCATAGTGACAAGTGACCCCCCCCTTTCCTTTTTCTCGCTCTTGCTTTTCCCCTCCCTCTTCCCTCTCTTCCCACTTTTCGAGGCAAACGGGGGGGGGGGGCACCGTCCCATTCGCCCCCCCCCCTGTATTCGCAAATGGGTGGGTGGGTAGGTGAGGGAGCAATCGAAGGCAAATTTGAAGCAACAGATCATATTTCAAACAATCTATGAAGAAGATTTCAATTCACCATTGATTGGTACAGATTTCCAAAAACTGAGGCACAGTCACCGCTGGTGATCAAAGGGTCAGATTAAGTGGCAAGTAAGAAGAGCAGACGCATTTTGAGTATCGGGTTCTGACAAGTAGCGGTGCGTGCTACCAAACCGCATCAAAACGCATTGGTGAGCGGTTGGTTTGCGCAGAGTTTCAACTCGTTGCTGATCAACCGCTCACCAATGCACTTTGATGCAGTTTGGTAGCGCGCACCGCTACTTGTCAGAATCCGATACTCAAAATGCATCTGCTGTAGGTATTACATATAATCGTAAAATCACCCGTATTAGGGTAAAGACCAAGGTGCATGTATACTTACACCTAAAGTGGCAGCTAGAGCAGACGCATTCTGATATCGAGTATTGGGTTCAGACAAGTAACAGTGCATGCTTCTGAAATGCATGAGTGAGCGATTGGCAGGCGCAGTGTTGTTTCAACTTTGTTGCTAATCAACCGCTCACCAATACATACCCTTCAATGCAATTCGAAAGCAGTCACCTCTACTTGTTAGAATGCGTTCTCAAAATGCTTCTACTGGCCACTGCGCGATATTTGGTTGGTTTACAAGGTTGATAGTCCCTGACTTCGAGCAAAAAGCCATAGAGTGCAAGGTGATCCTTACAACTAGGCCAAATTGCAAGCAGGGGCAAATTCAGACAAAATTCCATTTGCAGTAAACCTAGAAAGATACGAAGACTTGTTGGAATGCATTGGTATGCTTCCCTATCCTTACATGGAATACCTAATAAACAAGAAATCAGCTGATTTCCAGGCCAAAATGAAAGGACAAAATATACAGAAAAGCAGAGGTAAAATACTGAGCTGCCTAAAGAGGAGAAAACTTTGAAAAGGCTGACTTCAAAAGAGTCTTGAGGAATGAAATTAACAAACAGAATACAGATGTGAGCAAAGTGGGAAAATTGATTGTAAAAAAGGCAAGGCTCCAAGAAAGAGTCGGTTTCGGATAAGGTAAGAAAAATGAATAAGGCTCAGAGCTACAGTCAAATTCCGTAAACGTCTTTGGCTACAGCTAGGCTGATTGTAAAAATAACAATAAAATATGGAAGGGTTTGAGAGGCTTACCATGATAAACGATTATAGTAATAACAAATGCATTAAAACAAACAAATGCAATAAATAACAATAACAAAGTTAACGATCACAGACGAAATTAGTTGAGTGAACTCGAAAGACGTTTCGTGAATTCCCAGTCACGGTAAACATCAAACAATTCGGGTTTCGGAAAGAAAAGAAATCCCTCCGATCAGGCGGAATGAAAGAATTGAAAAGACAGATAAGAATAAGTAAACGGAGGAGGAGGAGGGGGGGGGGAGAAATCAGCGCGGCGACAACCTGTCTACCAAAAACTTCTCGTCCTTCTCGTGAGCCAATGAGATAAGGCGGGAAAAACTGGCGGAGCCGACCGGTGTTATTACTCTTGGATTTGACGGCTCGTGTCGCGTCTTACTTTTTGATTTGTTGATAACAATCAGCCATCTTTCAAAGAGTCGCTTCGCTATCTTTGACTGACACGATGCGACGGGTTTTCCCCGGGTTTACGTTACAAATTCCACAGCCCACAGCTAAGACCCTTTTTCGCCTTTATTATTCACATACCTAATAGTATAGGGGCTCACGCTCCCATACCGCGCACCGGTACTTACATCAATTCATTAACAGTTTAAAACCATGAAAAAAAGAACATGAAATATCAGTGATGAGGGAGGGAATGAAATGAACAAAGAAGCGATTTTTCTCGTGACAAAATGTTTTTCACAAAGGTACGTGAGGAGCAAGGAGAGAAAGGAGACGGCAAGAAAGGCAAGATGAGTCCGGCATTTTAGCTTTGCCGAAATAATTTTTTTCTCGGTCTCTTTCGTAAAGAGGAGGGACAGTAGGTATGGCTCACGATGTAACCACCCCCCCCCCCCCCCCCCCGAGGATTATCTAGGATTTCATTTAAAATTGAGGATTCCAGGACGAGGCATTTTAGAAGTTTGAAACTCCATCTTGGAATTTTCAGAAAAATGTTCTTCCAAACGCTAATATGGTTCTTGTGTAAAAATTGGGAATTGAGAAGGGATCGAGGGGGGAGCTCGTTCACCGCCCTGCGCGCCATGATCATGCCGACTGCAGCGGCCTCTTCACCTCTTGGATTCGCTAAAATTAGGCTGAAGTTATCTCCTACTTAGGATTTGTACCAATAGGTAGCATTGGCTGCGGAGAGATACCTTACAAAATTTTTAAATCTGATCCTGTAAGAATAGGGTGTTAAAAGAATAGGAGCAGCTCCAAATAACTCAAGTTCAGATTCAAATTTTGAAAAGCGCTGAAACATGGGTTTGGTTTTTTTTGAGGGGGGTTATCAAATCCCTGTTCTGGCCCGGGAGGGCAGATAAGGGGCCCACTGCCTCAAAAACAAAGTTTAGAGCTCATTCAAAATCAACGGCTACAAAAAAGAGGCAGAACTGAAGATTGAGCAGCGTAGAAAGGATACTCAAATATGGAGTCAATTTTTAAAGTAAAAGGATAGTTTCATTTAAAGACTGGTTCTTTATAGATGGAGATTCTAAAATTCTCATGAATCTTAAAAGTAATCTGCCATTCGAAGCAAAAATGCTTTAAGTCCATTTGGGCATTTGCTGCACGCAGCTAAGATTTTGCAACTTCCGCTTTTATTTTTGGTAGGAAATTGAATGGATGCCGTTTGTTATTTCTTTCTTGAAAAATTATCCGTTGTACAATAAACTTTTTCTGAAAAGTTTACAACATTTGACGATTTAGCCATTGGTGAAAGCAGAAAAATAGTAACATAATCTTTGTAACATTGAAGTGGAAAATGAGTGTTTTCTTACTAAATTTAGCCGTAATGGCAATAGAATTTAAAAATTTACAGCATCATGGAAAAAGTAGACATACATCTATACAAAACTGCATTTTTGGCAGTGTAGTAACGTCACTCATGAGACAGTGAAAAATCCACCCTTATCGTTCCACCCCTTAGGGGCCCTCTTCAATACTGGTCCATGTGCACATTTGCACCCCTAACCCCCATTTGTGACTTAGGGAGATTGAATGATAATAGTTGTAGGTCTAGCCCAGAAGAAAAATAACCTCACCATCAGTTGGAAGTTGAAAATTACTGAACAGCAAAACCATGAGAAATCAAAGAGTTTTAAAACTTTTGAGAATTTGTAATGTTTTGTTAGTTGCCCCTTCTCCTATTTATCTAGAAATTCCTTTACTAATTTTTCTTCCTCTGTATTCCTGTTTGTATAACATGTTTACATTACAATCACATATATTTTTCAATGAACAAAGGAATACTTTGGTAAAAGGGCAGATAAAACAGAGGGTGTGCTCACGCTTACAAAACCTGATTTCAAAAGCTTATTATGTGAGATTTTAAAGTGTTGAATTGTGTTCACTTTATCTGACGATTACACTTATGCTCTAATTGTTAGTTATTTCAGAAAACCCAGTTTTTGTAAACCAAATCTCCCGCTGTAACACTTTAAAATCAGGATTGTTGAGCACCAGCGAATCCTCTGTTTAATCGGTGACAGGTGAAAATGTCCTATCTAAAATGTCCAATATACAAAATGTTCAATAAGAAATGTCCTTTGCAACAATGTCCATTACAAAATGTCCAATTCACAATTTGTCCATTGTAAATAAATGTCCAATGTAGGATTTGTTCACCATACATAAATGCCCCTTAAAATAATGCCCAATCGTAGACTAAGTATAAGTACGCAAAAAAAGTCCACAAGTTACAAATTTTACCTCAAGTTATAAATAAAGCATGAAATACGAAGTCATTACCTTCTCAGCTGTTTTGAATATGATAGCAACGTATGGTTTGTAATAAGCTTGTCAGATATACAGGGCTAGATTCGTGCAGCTTTGTGAAAACCTATGTGCATTCCTGCTTTTGAACTTTTATCGTCATTTCTAATTTTAGCTGCCTCCTTCGGGACATTAAACACCCTGAGATCTTTAGATTTGAGGACAAAATCTACCATTGGACATTCTTCTTTATGGACATTTATTTACCATGGACCAATTGTACATTGGACATTTTAGAGCGGACGTTGTTTCAGTGGGCATTTCTTGTTGGACATTTAAAATACGACATTTCCACTGAGCACCGTTTAATCCGCTGTTTTACTGAAGGGTATACTCCTTAATTTTGAAATTTTATCCGTGCTTTTGAAAATAAAAATCCTCAGTCCACTCAAAGTTCCTAAATTTTCAAAGAAAAAAACAATTCAAAAATGACCAACCATTCTTCCTACACCCACCAAAAATTCAAGGAAATTGGGTCAAAAAAGAATAGAGCCGAGTTTACTTCATTTATTTATTTATTTATTTTTTTTGTAAATTAAGCTTCATTTTTTAAAAGTAAAAAATAGAAAAAATAGTACAATATAAAAATTAATGGTGAATACACACAGGAATCATAGTTTGGAAGCAGATGGGTGAGCAATGAGCTTATGTTAGTAAGAATGTTTGTTCTCGGCACGCAAGAGCAATGGAACAGAAGAACACAGAGGTGCGATTATACTACGCACAAAAATACAAAATAAATAGTGAAATTAAGGGACGATAAAAAATTGTAAATCAATGGAATTTTTTTAACAGATTATAAAATTATAAGCGATTATACAGTATTGACCTTCTTCCTGATGCGTTGACAAATTTTCTAAAAAATGAGGCGTTGGTTACGAAAAGAGTAGATAAATCATGACGTATAAAACATTACTTATTCAAATATTGAAGATAGAATAGAATTGGGAAAATGAATAGGAAAGCAAAATAGAAAAGAAAGAAAATTTGGTAATTTAGAAGCCAGAAATATGATGCGCTAACATAAGTAAAACAATAAAAACGATGGACTTATAGCGATTCAAGATAAGAAAAAAGTAATTTGAGGGTATAAATAAAGGGAAAGGACTGAGTCCAAATGCGTACCGGTAGGAACAAAGATCCTGGGATAGGCTGAGCAAAAAACAAGGTACAATATGACTTAATAGTCAGATGTGTTGAAAATTGCGCACTTGTTCCAATATCTTTGTACCTGCTAGTACATACAGAGAGAAAGAAAGAAAATGAGGAAAAAAGCTTTGAGTTTATGAGAGTGATGAAATAAGTTAAAATTTTCTATTTCTATCATAAAAAAAGATGTTTATTTACATAATCCACTTTTTTCAAAGTGCTATCGTAATTTTTTGATAGAATACAAAAAAATCAGTTCGACAAAAGTAAAATCTAGAGCCTGCTTTTAAAACTGAGAGAGGGTTTTTTGCTGCAGAATAGCACCTAAAACAGGACAGTTTGAATTTGATTACAGGTTTAAAAGTCGAGTTCATGAAAACTGATCAAAATTGACGATGAAATTTAAAATGATTAATTCTTTCAGACTAGATTTAATTAAACATCCGAGTGATAATTTTTAGTCTAAAAGGTAAAGATAGTTCAAATAAATCCCACCTTTTCAATGATTAAGAAAATAACTATATAAGTATACTAATAAATAATTGCACCTAAATTGTGAATTATCCATTTTACCTAGTAAATAATATTTTCCTCTTGAGATAAATAACAGTCCGAAAGTAAGAAAATAAAATAAATAAACACTTAAAGATGAGGATGTAAAACTTCTTGACGCAATTTTTTTTAAAGCGTTCTATTTGCAAATCTCCTACACTCTCTTTTCGATCAATTTCTCGATTTTTGTTTTTATTTTATGTTGCTTTGATTCCAAACTTAATACTCCAATTGTTTTCTTTCAACAAATGTTTTTTATGAATCCTTCAAGATCAGCCAACAGATTTTGATAAGATCAAAAAACAAGCAGAACAGGCAAATCAGGCAAACAGCCTAACAGATAGTTACAAAAAACTGAATGTTAATAGAAAACTCTCAATTTTTTCCTCATTCCTGATTGTATATCAAATGAATTATACAAAATACCTGATATTACTCGAAAGGGAAAAGGAAATACTAATATTTACGGCCCTGACAGGAATGACTTTTACAAAGAGTTGTTGGAAAAATTCTCTTCTTACGGGGGAATGATTGAAAGAGAGTTGTTTTATGACACTCTTGAGAAAATTAAAAAATATGATACGAAAGTAGAAAATAAATAAAAACTCACATAAAAATAAGAAAATAGTAATAAAAATGAAACATCAAAAATATATGAGATATTTTCTAAAATTCTTCAGATCTACGATTTGAAAGAAGTTATTACAAAAATTTTACAGGGAAAGTTGCAAGATTGTGATACTGTGGTTGGTACTTGAATGGAAAAAGAGAAAATAAAATAAACAAAAAATAACAGTGAAAAATAGAAAATAAATTATTACAATGTAGATAAAAAAATATATTAAAAGTACGCTACAATTTAAAAATCCTATCACACTTTACTTTTTTATTTCATACATTATTAAGTAATTTTGATACTGGGCGGAATAATTTAGTCTTCTCCCTTTTTTGGCATTTAAAAACAGATAATTTTGTTATTGATCCTAAAACTGAGCTTCCAGACAAAGTAACAATTGTATAGTTGAAATGCCTGAAATCCAGTGACAGGAATAATCTAAAGATCAACAAAACGGAGGTTTTTATTCTTTCTGCGCCAAAGCTGAAAAACAAAAGCAAGAGAGATTAGTTCAGGATGAAGATCTGCACTGTGGAGACAAAAAAAGAAAATACACCCCCCTACCTGAGAAAGAACAATGAAAGAAGTGCAGTGAAAAGCCCTTTGTACACGTTTCAAGTAGGATCGTCAAATTGGCATAGGTGAGCCGAAATCCACCGTAAACTTCAGAATTGCTAACCTGACATTTCTAAATTTCAAACATAACCTTGACCTAAACACCTCCAATATGGGTTTATTGATTTTGTTGACTGTAGATTGGTGAATAGATGACACACCATCCATCGTCAAATAACTCTGCATTTTGACGGGCCGTCAAATTGCACAGTTACTTGATGTTTCAACCAAACATGCAATGGTTGGCTCACCTGCCAATTTGTGGTGGATTATGGCTTATCGATGCCGATTTGACGATTCTACTTTGAGAGTATACGAAGGGCTAAACACACCCAAACACTCCCAATAGCAGAACACTTTCCCAGGTCTCGGACGGTGAAATTAGAGTGCATCATCTACACCATTAATTCACCATCTACAGATTAGTAACAGAGTTCATTATAATAACAAACTGAGAGTAGACTAATTTACCCCTTTGCAGTCTCATTTTTTTTTACGCCGCTAGCGCAGTAGGCAACCTCCACACTATATGAGAATGAAACGGCTAGAAGTTCCTGAGAACACCATGGAGCGCAGCGCACTGGAGTTGTCGGGGCTGGCCTGACACGAGACTCAGCAGAGCAAAACTTTTATGTTGGGTCAGCCCCAATATGCGACCGCAATGGGTTTTTTACGATGTCAGGCCTGACCCGACACACAACTGCATATAATTTTTTGGTAGTTTTGCATGGTTAAAAACAGTGTCTCCGAAGTACCAGGGGGCTGATTCTACTTTTTTGGACAAGACAAAACGAGATAGCGGGAATCGACCAATCCCATTGGTTCAGACGGAGTCATGAGACAGATTTCGAGTCATTCGATGCAAAGGAGTAATTTTTCTGGAATGAACGACTCAAACGTTTTCAAATTTGTCAAGTAGCGCCGTTTAGACCAATGGAATTGATTGATTCCCGCTATCTCCTCTTGTCTCATTTTGTCCAAAAGAGCAGAATCAGCCCCCAGGGCTAGTGCTCCCGCTTTTCAAACGTAAGCTGGCTATTGAGCTGATCTTAGTTTCATTCACTTTCTATGAAGTATGACTAACAAGGGCAGGCTCAGAAGTCGCCACCTCCAATTTTGGAAATAATTACGCGAAAATGTAGCTAAAAAAAAACTATTTGACGCGTGTTTCTCACTTTTTGCCAATGGGTCTTCATAAGGCGTCAGGAACTTTTTGAAAATTGGCGAAATTCGCGTGAAAAACCCGAGTGAGCCACTGGGCAGAGTGCGTTTCGTATATCAACGCTCATTTCCTCCTCTTCCAGTATGTAGTGGCTTTGCCGAGTGGGCTAGAGGGTGGAGACTGCCGTGCGGAAGAGAGCGAGTTCGATGCTGGAGAGTATACATATTTTTTCGCGATGATTTTTTCCCCCTTCTTCATCCAGTCGCTCTTATTTGACTCATCCTAATTTTCGGTGACATTTGACATTAAAAATAATGCTTCTGTTGAATAATGGACATACAATAAGGCCGTAAAAATTGTCAGTTCTGTGGATACAAAAAATAGCTATTTTATTTGGCAGCAATATTTGCACTTTCCAATGTTAGAATATGCTACATTTAAATTTTTTTGGGGGATTGAATGTACCAATCTAGATGAAAGTCCGTTAAAAGCTAACGAGGATTGTGAGTTCCTCTAAAGAAAATATGCTTTTCACACAACCGACCACTTAATTTATAAATTAAATGCTCATGAAATTCAGATTCCTGTTATGTTCCCAACTTTCAAGTCTTGATTTGTGTATGTTTCATCCATTATTTAAAGGAAGCATTATAACACCGAAAATTAAGACGGCTCAAATAAGAGCGACGGGATGAAGAGGGCGGAAAAATCATTGCCAAAAAACTAAGCATTATTTTAGAGTGCGAGTTTGATGCTGGAGCATCGAACTCTTACGCACGGCAGTCTGCACCCTAGCCTACTTGGCCACGCCGTTACTTGCTGGAAGGGGAGGAAATGAGCAATGATATTCAAAACGCACTCCGCCCAATGGCTCACTCAAATTTTTTACGCAAATTTCGCCAATTTTCAAAACATTCCTGACGCCTTAGGAAGACCCATTGGCAAAAAGTGAGAGTCACATTTCTAATAGTTTTATTTCAGCTACATTTTCGCATAATTATTTCCAAATTTGGAGGCGGCGACTTCTGAGCCTCCCCTCGTAATATCAGCTCATTCAGAGAAAAATTTACAAAGTTGTGACAGTTTTTATGGAGAGAGTGAAAAAAGACAAAATGATTACCTTCTTTGGTTGGTAAAGGATTCTTTTCTACTGTTTCAGTATGTTTCAATTTTGATGTATCAAAAGTTTCAATACCGGTGATTAATTTTCGTTGCTCCTTTTCAGCTTCAATGGCTGTAAAAATAAAACAACAGTAATGATCAAACTGCAAATATAATTGAAAAGCTTTGGAAAGTTCTGAACAGAGAAAAGTTACCAGGAAAGAAAGACAAAAGTTTAGGTTTAATGAGGGGAATTGGAGGGTTAACAGAGAAGGACATACAGTGAAGGACATGAAACATCATACTAATTTTTCACAAAATTTCAATAATAGAAAAATACTACAAAATTTCAATAATAGAAAAAATACTATGTGTCTAACTCATTCCGAGTTCCTGGTTTCAAAAAAAGTATTAAATAATTATCTTATGGCTGCATTTTGCTGAGGGCAAGTTACACGTTTTACGAATATCATGAATAAGTGAAAATTGTAAGGAGATGCAGGAAAATTTACTAAAAATTAGGTCAAAGGACACTGCACATGTCATATGGGAACTGGCCCTTTGCCAAAAACTGATTTGTTTACATGGATCAGTGCCGCTTATTGACTGTTGAGCTTAAAAAAAGTTCTTGTGGCACCAAAAAGTTTCATTCTGAAGTTTTTGCGCAATTAAGCACAAAGTTGAAAAATAACAGAAGTAATCGACAATAGTACTTGGCTTCAAAGTGATGTTCTCAGAGAAGGACCGTTGGACGGGTCTGTGGCAGCACAGCGTGTCTGTCTCTCATAAATCAATGCTATTATTTGCCGTTGTTGAACCTTCGGAGTAAATCAATTTACAGTCTCCTTTCTTTCTCGCACCTTTAGTAATGTCCGTTCCCATCCCTTCCTATCCACACACTTTCCTTTTACTCACTCCACACTCAACATTTAACCCCTAGTTATACGAGAGACAGTCAGGCTGACGACCTGTCTGACCGCCCTTTGCTGAGGGTAATGCTTCATACTAACGTGGATATCTTTGGACATTTTCAACTTTGCGCTTAAACGTCACAAAAACTTTGGGATGAAAATTTTTGGTACCATGAGAACTTTTGCTCAACTTGACAAGCAGCATTGATCCATGTAAATAAGTCAACTTTCGCAAGGAACCAGTTTCCGAGAGGAATGTACGGTGTTCTTTGTAATCAGCAAGGATGAGTGCACCCAAATTTTACAGAATAATTTGAACAGAAGTCTGATTGGATGGATATGATAAATACTATCTATCAACAATGAATTCATACGTTTTCCCTTAATTTTTTAGAATAGACTCCCAAAGGACACATTGATGCAGTAAAGTAACAGAAGTTTCAAAGTAAATACAATCCGAAAAAACTTCAAAATTGTCCAAATTCATCTAATTGAGATCTGATTTTTTAAATATTTCCAGTTTTTTCTGATGAATACAACTATCTTTAGTTTCTTTCTAAAGCTAGACTTTCTAGGAGTTGATCAGGGACTTCATAGTTAAACAAATCGATAAAACTAAATGCAAGTGACGCGATTCGGTGAGCGACCGATCTGGGGCGGATGTCTTTCGAAAAACATTGTCTAGACACTCAATAAGTAAAGGTTGCTCCAGAGACACCTTTACATAACGAGCGACTGAAGAACAGTTTTCGAACGACTAATGTATTTAGTCTTATCGATCAGCTCAACTACGAAATCCCCAATCAACTTCCCGGATAGAGCCCTTTAAAATTCAACGGATAGAAGCATTCCCATTGCTATTCTCATTCTTTCGTCACACTTACAAACAAGAACAGTCAAAGTCAGCAGTATTTCTATCCACTGAAATTGTCATCTTATACATGATAAAAGGCAATGATTGAAACTTATTCTTAAATTAAAGCCGACAACTTTTAAAAAAAACGCAAGACAGGAACATATTTTGATGGTGAAAAAGACAGCAAAAAGAAAACAAAAAAATAAGCAGAAAAAAAGGGAAAATAATCATTGCATCTACAGATTAATTATTGCAACTTTATACACACACGAACATTCAAACTTGTTGGGCTTGATAAGTAATTAGACAAGATATTTACATTTCTACATTACGTTGATCAAGAGAACTTAAAGGGTTAGAGTGGAATTTGACTGCTAATTTCTCGATTATGAATTTTGCAGTAGCAGCAGCAAGCTGATTCTGCTCTTTCGTACAAGACAAGACGAGATATCGGGAATCGACCAGCCCCATTGGTTTAAATGGCATCAAGTGTCAGATTTTGAGTCATTCTGAAATGAACGACTCAAACGACTTCATATCTATCACAAGACGCAGTTTAAACCAATGGGAATGATCAATTCCAGCTATCTCGTCTCCTTTTGTCCACAGAGTAGAATCAGCCCCCTGGTACGAAGAATAAGAATGGTAGCAACCTGGCAACTGTGGATTCTTCCCATTTGAATGTATGAAAAACAACCAATTAGTAAAAGGGTCATGGCCTCTTCAAGAATCAATTGTTTCTCATATGTTCAAATGAAAAGAATTTATAGCTGCCAAATCGCTGATCTGCCAATGAAGCGGGAACGAATAACACGGACGAAGCCATGGGCAGATGCAGAAATATGTCTTTCTCTCTCTTTTCCCATTTGAACACATGTGTTAGAAAAGGATAGCAGAGGGGGCCATCACGTGACTTTAGCCTCTATCTCCGTCCTTTTCTGACGGAAGTATTCAAATGTGAGGGGAGAGAGATCGACAAATTCCTGTATCTGCTCAAGGACGAAGCAGAGGTACCTAAGTTGTTATTGCACTGAGCAAAAAACGTAGAACTGTCTTGACAGTCATTTTAAAGGAGATAAAGGCTGATCTTTTTGCCACTCAACATTTCTCGATGATGACTCTTCTATTATCAACTTTGTCTGCAAAACAGTTTTTTTTTTTATCCTAAGCCAACATGACTTACAGCAGTTGAAGCCAGCATTTGAGAGCTTTTGCAAAGAGCCATTTTTGACAGTGGTTTACTCAATAATCGTAAAACACCAAACAATGTTTGCCCAGTTTAACAGTTTTTGTTTTGATAGAATTTTTGACTGCCTTTCGGACCTTACAGTCGGTTGATTGCAAGCCATTGTACCAACATTTTTCCAGCATCATGCAAACTTCATGTTTGACATGGAATTATGTTTGTATACCAAAGAATTCTCATCAAAATATTTCAGTTTCACTGAAATTGGGACAAATAGCAAAAGGCTATTGCCTAATAGCTTGTTTTCATTGTATTTCCTTCACCGAGGCCGAATTAGAATGATTTGCCCTTGATCTTAGTGTTGATGGCCTTTTGACTCAAATTGACGGTCTAAAATTGTCACACAGGGTGCAGGTGCAGAGGAAAAAGTGCACATTCTTTTACTTAGCACTATGCAGACTTTTGATGAATCATTTTGGAGCAAATAGGAGGGTCCTTAAATTTTGCTTACTACAGGGATGGCAAAACAGTATGCATGGGCGTCCTCAGAAAAATATTCAGTTAAGGTAAATGCAAAACTGTTAAATTCACAAGTGGAGTATCCAAGACTCCCCTCCAGTAGAAGAAAGTCCCTTTTTCCAACATTCATTGGAAATTACTTTCGGTTTCATTCAAATTCCAGGGGTGCAAGAGCCCCTGTCTCCACATCTTCAGAACACCCATGAACGAACTTATATTTCACTGATTTTCAGAGGTCAGAGATAGAGTCCCTAAACACTAGGAGTGTTTTACCATGTTAGTCTCCATTTCTTATTGGCTCTCAGATTTAGGCTCACACGAAAGCCCCAAGAGGCAAATGCAAATGGTGGAGGGTCTGTTTACTTTTTGCGCACTTGTTTTTATTACACATTTACAGTACCAATGACCGCGGTAAATATTGTTAATTTTTCCTCTGCTTAGATGTTTTTCTGGAGGACATTATCTCTTTCAATAATGATCGTTTTTGTCATGAATCGGAACCTAATGTGTTGGAGATAGCGAAATAGCGGCAACAGCACAGAGATTTGCAATTTGCCTCTTGAGTGCTCCGTGAACTGTTTCTTTTTCTTCGGTTTTGAAGAAGAAGAACAGGACTAATGGCGCAACTCTCATAGTTTGTAGAGACTCTAGTCAATGATACTCAGTTAGTGCAAAGAACTTTGCATGTTCATTAAAAATGCTACCCACCTTCTGGATCAGGCAAGGGATTCTTTTCCTGAGTTTCGGCATGTTTCATTGTTGTTTTGTCAAAGTGCTCCACTCCTTCAATAAGGTTAAGATGTTGCCTTTCTTGTTGAACAACTGTTGATGAAAGCATAAACAATCATGCATTAAACAGCAAAACTGAGGCAAAAAGCTAGCTCAGAAAATAATACAATGCTTTGATGAGTAAAATTGATGCGAGCAAACACAGATTATTGTATTAATTTTACTCTTTACACAGAAATCACAATTCTTCCTAGGATAGCACTAAATTACAAACTCAAAAAGCAAAACTTGTCAAAAAGCTTCAAATCATCATTTTTATCACATGGAAAAAATTTAAAAAAAAAAAAAAAAAAACGGGAATACACAGTACATTGCAAAAATTGCATTTTAGCAAAATGTACAGTGACTGGATTAACCACAGTGCGGCCATTTGCCCTCCACCCCTCAATAGTGCACCCACTTTAGCATGGGCAGCATGGAGAGTATGGTTGTTCTTGGGTTTTGGAATGAAATTTTCTCTACCCCCTGTCTGAAAAAAGTCATTAATGCTATGTATAAACCAATTTTTGGGCGGGGGGTCGCGATGTTTTTTGCGAGTAACTCAGGAACCTACTTCCTCCCTATGGCGCCCGTGTTAAGTTGGGTGCGCATCCGCGGGGGGTCAGTTACGGGGAATCGTTGATTTCTCTCAATTTTGCAAACCAATAGGTTTCAAATTTGACAGAAGACCTTCAGTCGTCTCTAACTTGCGTATGAGAGCCCTGTAAAACCGTAAAAATACTTCTAAATGCTCAAATTCGCGATCTAAAGAATCCGACCGAAATGGCCGCACTGTGGTTTTTTCAGTCACTGTAGCAAAATGTATTGCTAAAATTGCAAAAAATATTACTAATGTACCGACAAATACTGCTAGACTACAAGAAAAATTGGGAACGAAGCAAACCATAATGCTAAATCAGCAATACTTTTGGGTACTTAACTTACAAGGGGACCTTACGGTGACTCCGCCTCCGATTTTGATCAAATTTTCAGGGATGGTAGTTCATGACAAAATATTAGACCCATATTTTTCACTTTTTGTGAATAGGCCTTAGTTTCGTGGCAAAAAATTTTCAAAGTTTCGGAAAAATTACGACGAAATCGTCGCCGAGACAGCGCGCAGCGTTAAGTTGGGCAATTTCGGCCGCAGTAATCAACTGCCGCGGTGGCGCGGTCGGTAGCGTCTCTGACCATCATACTGGTGGTCGCCGGTTCGAATCTCGCGACTACTGTTAGTTTTCAGTTTTTTTAAGCACACTTATATTAAAAAAAACGACACCAACACCACTAACAACAACAACAACAAGATTGACGCCGAAAGTCTCAAATAATAATAATAGAACGCATGTTTGATATTTTATGAATGAAAATACAAACTCACCAAAGTAATGTAGTTTAAAGCATTCATTCTATAGAATATTCGCCGTCCAATGAAAAGCATACATTCAACCATTCATTGAAAACCACAGCTATCCCACCATCCAATGAAAGCCGTTTCACCCATTTCAGGCCACTGTTTCGTGCAAACTTCGGTTTTTTTTGTTTGTTGTTTTTTTTTTTAATAACACAAATTAAATCCAAAAAATAAATTAACGAAGAAATTTACTTCAAGAATTTAATTTGTGTTATTAAAAAAAAAAAACAACAAACAAAAAAACCGAAGTTTGCCCGAAACAGTGGCCTGAAATGGGTGAAACGGCTTTCATTGGATGGTGGGATAGCTGTGGTTTTCAATGAATGGTTGAATGTATGCTTTTCATTGGACGGCGAATATTCTATAGAATGAATGCTTTAAACTACATTACTTTGGTGAGTTTGTATTTTCATTCATAAAATATCAAACATGCGTCCTATTATTATTATTTGAGACTTTCGGCGTCAATCTTGTTGTTGTTGTTGTTAGTGGTGTTGGTGTCGTTTTTTTTAATATAAGTGTGCTTAAAAAAACTGAAAACTAACAGTAGTCGCGAGATTCGAACCGGCGACCACCAGTATGATGGTCAGAGACGCTACCGACCGCGCCACCGCGGCAGTTGATTACTGCGGCCGAAATTGCCCAACTTAACGCTGCGCGCTGTCTCGGCGACGATTTCGTCGTAATTTTTCCGAAACTTTGAAAAATTTTTGCCACGAAACTAAGGCCTATTCACAAAAAGTGAAAAATATGGGTCTAATATTTTGTCATGAACTACCATCCCTGAAAATTTGATCAAAATCGGAGGCGGAGTCACCGTAAGGTCCCCTTGTTAGCATTCCATAAACTGCAATTTTTGCAATGTAAAATGTATTCCCACTTTTTAGCATTTTTTTGCCATTTTAACAATCACACTTTTGTTTCTGTGCATTATATCAGTGACTCGAAACTTAAGAGTTAGAAAAAAGAAGGAGACTGAAACAGAATAACATTGTTGAAAATACTTCTTTCTTTCTTCTTCAATCTATTTTTTGGAGCTAAAGTCTATGAATGGCTGAAACAGGTTTTGTAAAAGAAAAAGGTTTGGAGCAAACCTGGCCTTTTTTGGCAAGTAAACGTTTCGTTTTCTTTCAATTTTTGACAGCGATTTTTCCTCACATTTTTTGAGTTTCACGAGTTTTTACTGGGTAAGTTACTTACTCTCTAGTCTTCAGGGTTTATTTTCCTTATTTATATTTTTGGCCACAGCTATGACAGCCTAGAGTTTTTCCGTAAAACTATGACTAAAACTCAGTCGAGAAATCAAAAACAAAACACTTTTTCGATTCATTAAAAAAGGCCAATTGCTTTAGATACAAAAAAAAAAAAAAAAAAAAAAAAAATCTGATAAATAAAAAAAGAAAAATTGGTTAATCATTAGTAGTAGCTGTAAAGTGCAGCCATTCAAACACCAAGGCTTGTTACTCTCATATTCCGAAGCGAACGACTGGACTGAGTATAGAAAAAGGGATCATAGAGAACCAGAGGACTACCTTAATAATCCCCACTATTTGTCATACACTATATAGATACTACTACATGCAAGATAACCTCATGTTCAGATAGTGCTATCAAGAGTAGGTACTACGATCTCCAAAAGAAAGTACCCTTGTCTAAATTTTTACTCTTTTCAATCTTGGCAACCATTTTGCAGCTTTCAAGTGTTTGCAGACTAAGCAGAATGCCCCTTTTATAATATGTCTTGAAATATCAAAAATTCTATTGAAAACAATCGAAAAGAAGTTCAACGGTAAGAATTTCGAACAGTACTTTTTTTTTGCTAGTCAAAGTACACTCTAGTGGTAAAATATTATTTTCTTGTTGCTTTATAGTGACTTTTAAACTCAAATTTTCTGATTTAATTTTTTAACAGAGTTAATTCTCTGCATTTATTTTATCATTTCTCCAGGACTACAAAGAATATATTCTTAAAACTTTTGTGGCAAGATTCAATTAATGTTGTTGGACGGAGCTTAAGATCAAAATTTTTCTTTACGCAAGCAATCAGCAGAAAACATTCACAATTTATTTTCACAGTTATTTTTTTGAGTGTACTCAACACAAGACACACACACGCAGACATGCGCACATCACACACATCACATAGCTATAAATGGGGACTCATAAACATGCCTAGGGGTATTTTGTTCTAAACAGTTCGTAAAAAATTAATAATTACGAGTACAATCATTACAAGATACTACACAAGACTTGCAGGGAAGCTGAAGCTCCGCCAATTTCATTACAACAAAAACAAGATCTTTGATCGTCAGGAGGTTTTAACAAACAAAAGAAATTGTATCCAAACAAAACTTTACTTGGTTTTTTTGAGATCAAGACGCAAAAGGCAAGGGCTTACTTAAATTAATCAAGCTAATGCTGGAAAACAACCATTCACATGCTAAAGTTGCATTCACTTTTAAGTTATCAAAATAAAATAAATGAGTTGAAAGGAGCAGTGAAACAGTACCTTCTTTGTCGGGTAAAGGATTTTTTTCTTGAGTTTCTGTGTGTTTTAACTTTGCTGGGTCAAAATCTTCTACGCCCTGCAAAAGAGCTTTTTGGGTTTTTTCTGCCGCAACATCTGATTTAAAAATAAACAAACAAACAAATAAATATAAATAACAGAAAATTAAAAGTAATAGCAAATTTAAAAAAAACAATTTTTTGCCAGAGGTATAACGAGGATTTGGTAATTGATTAGTGTGGTAATTGATTACTTGATAATTGGTGCTCCTGATAAAAAGCTTTTCCTTGTAGGTATCAATAATTTAAGACTTTGACTTTTAATTTTCAAACTACCTATTGAGTTTACTGGACACATGTTCGCAGAGCTTAGTTTTACCTACTAGATGGTTAGAAGTTTGAACTGTACGTCATTTTGCATACCTCGACAATTGAAGGGGCTTTTTCCACCGAAAAGAAACGTTAGCGACTAAATAAACCAGATTCTTGTACGGAAGCTTATACATCCACAAGCAAAAGATTTGCGACTGACCGAAGGCCCTAAAAAATGTTGGAGATGGACAGTCCTTTGTTGTTTAACGTTAGGTGAAAAATTCAGAGTGAATTGCTCATAGAAAAGAACTAAAAATATTCCATTTTTTTTTTTACCTTCTGCTGTTGGTAGGATGTTTTTGACATTTGTTTCGGCGGCTTTCATTAAATCTGAATTGAAACCTTCCAGCTGGCTTTTTAAATCGCTGGCTACTTTCGGTAAGTCTTTAAGAGCGGGAGCTGCCATGGTTCTAAGGATTTATGACTAAGTTAAACTCTGAAACAGGCAAAAATTAGAAAAAAATTAGAGATATTTTCGCACACACCCTAAACCGAAACTTAACACAAACAAAACAGAAAATTACCGTTGGCATATATTATTTAACCCCGCTCGCTTATCGAGCGCTATCGATTTCAATCGATTTAAGGCTACAGACGAGCAAATATGTCGTTTCAGTTTCCGAATATTTCAGCGAGCGCGTCCCATAACCACTAGAAATCTTATCGAAGAGTATATCTAATTCTAATCAAGGTCCTTTAACCCTGCAAGGGCCAAGCCCGAATATACCCTTTTTTCTCCTCTAGTCTATTACTCATTGTTTCAGTCCTCATTCCGAATAAACACAAATATAGATGAAAACACAAGATAAGGTCTCTTCGGGAGCCTTCAATCCGTAGGATAGGCAATTCCAACTTCCCCGAGTACGAACAATTAACTATACCTTCCCTGTATAAACTAGAGTCCCTTGATGGAAATATTGTATAGGGAGTACCGACACGACGCTTTATGCATTTTGACAGGAGTCGATTTAATCGACTGCCTGAACGAATTCGAAGGTTAAGTTCGACAGTGGACCAGTGGTGGACTGGCGGAATTGCCGGCATTCCGGTCCGTTCCCATACGTTCCTCTACGAATCGACTCCTTTTGTGTGGAGCCTTCGATGTCGTCGACTCCTGCTCGACTCCGTGAGAGCCTAAAACCAACGACCAATCACAACTCGTTGAGCTCGTGTCGGTACTCCCTATACAATATTTCCATCAAGGGACTCTAGTATAAACGGAGGAGTCTTGAACTAACCTGGTCATTAAAGGGTTTATGAACATTGAACAGGTCAGTCCGATTGCGCTGTAATTTTTGAGCGCTTCTTGATTAGGGAGGCAGTCAAAGGAGGGGGGGGGGGCTGCATCAAATCGGGAAGCGAAGGACCGCTTTCACAATAGCTCCCGTCTTATTACATGTAAGTAATGGCGAGGACGTAAGCGGGCAAAGATATCTAGCCACCAGGACCAGGGTTAGGTATGCAATACGCACGGCATAGTCATAGTATACCATTCAACACAGGTGTGTTGCGTATTGCAGATACTAGCCAGGCATTTTCGTCCCCGCTAGAACCTACAAAGTGATTAGCGGTGAATGAGCTGAGCAGTGATTGTTCGGCTTGGCAGATCTTCGTAAAAAACGAAATCACATGCAGACCGGGAACCAATCAGCGCTCTATTTCTGTAAATCACTTGTGACTAGTTTGCAGTGCACATGACTAACAGCTGGGGATGATCATGCGTTTAAATGTTCTGTGTTTTAGGTCGGGGGCTGAGTCGTATCTACAAGAAAGGAGGAAGCTTTGTTACCTTCACAACAGACTCCCCCCCCCCCCCCCCCCCCGCATCTTTTACGATAACCTTAAAACCACAGATTATAGTAAAGCGTACACGTCATGAGACGGATACATATTTTTTTTATTAAAAAAAAAAACAAAAAACAAAAAAAACAAAAAAAAAAAAAAAACAAAAAACAAAAAAAAACAAAAAAAAAACAATAAGGTAAATGATTTACGGAACAAGGAAATCCTTTAAAGGCAACTTGGAACTTTGAAAGATGACATTATTTTGACGAGGCATGGCGTCGGTTTTTCCATAAATTCGCAGGCATTTGAAATTCATCAAGTCCATCGAGATGAGTACCCGGTATACCTAATCCTCCTCACAATAATCGATAAATCGCTTGGGAAATTCACGATAAAGTCGATGTCGGGTCGTCAATTTAAAGGGACAAGAAGCAATGGAGGAGCGAGGAACTGTCAATAGGAAGCTAAGACTTAAAACTGTACATGGACTCAAATAAAATTTCCATACTGACGACGCCTTGTGAGTCGATTCCGGAAGCCTCGACTACCATTTAAGGTATCGTATCGGTATCCACAATCCTTCTAAGTGTGATGCCAAAGGTGGGTGCATGAAACGTCTCGGAACTCTGTTTATTATAACTTGAGTAGACACAATGCAATGTATAAGTAGACAAAAATAGTATCAACATAGGCGCCAGCAGAAAATTGGCTGAAGGAGGGGGGGGGGGGTCAACACCGAATTCCAGAGAGGGGCAAACTCATTTTTTGAGAATGTTCGCTGCTAATAGTAAGTTTTGAGGGAAAATCGGTCTGAAAATCGGCATTTATCTAATTCCAGAGGGGGCATAACTGCATCCCCTTACCAGTGGCGTAGCGTACAATTTGACAACGATGTATTGTGTCCATTTAAACCCATGTAAAAGGTCGAATGCAAAGGTGTTCACCGAACACCCAATAGTTCGATATTTGTAATGGGTTTAGATAGAGTAAGAACAACGTTGCCAAATTGCACGCTACGTGCCGTCGGATCCCACGAGTGTAAATAACAGAAGATCAGAAGTTCGAAATAAGAATGGCCAAAAAGTGGAGTTTCTGGAATTCATTATGACGGCTCATGGTCCTACTGCTAGTAATTTCGGGAAATGGACTATCGCACAAAAAATAATGCAAAACAAAACAGAACAAAAAGGTGGCGTTTTTTTCTTCTTTTTTTTCCAAAGGCGAAATAAAGTATGGTCGACTTAAGGTCACGGAATGGAAACTAATGGAAAAAAAGTTGAAAGGAGCTCGCAAGGGAATTTCTTCCCATCAGATGAGCACGCACGTCATCAGGTGAAAGCTCTCTGACTCAGAAAATCTTCTTCGCGAATGCCCAACCCGCGGCACCCCCTTCCCCTTTCATCCAACGTGGGGCGAAACCCGTGAGTCACTCCTTTTATTCACTTTCTTCTAGAATCAACCACTAGAAAGAAAGAAAATTCGAAATGACACTTGTTCATGACTCAGAAAATATCTAAAAGCGAGGCGTTGCACAATATCTCATATAACCAGTGAAGTAGCGTGCAATTTGGCAACATTACATTGTGTCCATTTAAACCCATGTAAAAGGTCGAATGCGAAGGTGTTCGCCGAACACCCAATAGTTTGATATTTTTCACAGGATTAAATGGACGGACTGCAACGTTGCCAAACTGCAGGCTACGCCGCTGCTGCTCATAACACTGTACGATTTTAAGCTTTAAACTACTCCGGTGTTAAAAGCATCTCGATTGCATGATAGCAAAAACTCAATCTGTCATAATTTTGAAAAAAAAGTATAATATACATAAATTGCGTTATGTGCTATACATAATAAGTATATTTAACACACAACGCAATATTTCACACGGTATCATACTTTAGGGTAAGGCACGTTCAAAATTTCCTTTCAAAACATTTAAAATTCGAACATTTTCTAAACGGAAGTCATTGAACCAATAACCGTGGATTTGCATTCTCTTCAACTATCGGAAAAAATGACGAATGCGTGAGAGAAGCGGTTGGATAGAAAAGTCAATCGATAACCAGACGCGGGAAAAGTCCTTCATTTTTGACAATCTAAAATGACTCACCCTCGCTTAAAAAGGAGAAATGGGTCCCGTTTGCATCCAAATCGGCTTTTTAATTCACAGTTTGGTTCAATCGAGTCGAGGACCAGACACCAGACTCGACTGATCTCAGATTAGGATTATTACGCGGCCAGGATGCCAAATCTGAACCGGAGGCAAAGAAGGTTTCAAACAGTGTTGCCATTTATGACAGAAATCATCCGAATTTTACATTTGCATGAGTCACATGGGAAATTTGGATAATATCGGCCATAAAATGGGGCCACACGGACCTCAAGGCCATGTTTGCGTGCAGATGAGGAACGCCGCAAACAAGCGTTATTTACCCTATTTTTGCAATATGACTATAAAACAGTAGGAACCCAGGTTATGAATTGAGACCCTGCGTCACATTGCAAAAACAGCGTAAATAACACTTGGGAGTTTAATAAGGCGTTGTTTTTGGACATGACTGATGTATAACCAATTTAAATCGATGCAGTATAAACGGAATCGTTAAATCTGGCAACACTGTATGCGGGCCAGTGACTGGATTTGAGAGGGAAGCGGTTCTGTTCTTTATACATTTTTGGATGAACAGGAAGTCAATAATCGAATTAATGCCACGCATTGTCGCAAACTTGGCGCTGCGGTGTTGCCAAAACTAATAAGCAACGAGAGGAAGTTCGGCTAAATGATGTTCAGTTTTCAATTAAGACGAGAAAAAAAGTGGATAAGTAAAAGGAATTTGGCAACGATGCATTAAGCCACGGGAGTCGATACGCGCGATCGTGGAAGACAAGACACGGGCGCTTCATCGCGCTTTCCACGTTGGCAAATTTATCTGGTTAGAACTCACTCCTACGCACGCTTTAAACGAAACTTATAATTCTTCTTAATGCATGTGTCTGCTGTGAAATTTCGCTTGCAGCAATTTTGAACATAATGATTCTGATTTTAAAAAAAAAAAAAAAAAAAAAAAAATCTAAATCCTAATAATTAAATGTGTGTATAGTAAATTATAGTAAATTCTGTGTTTTTTTTTTTTTTTTTTTTTTTTTTTTTTTTTTTTTTTTTTTTTTTTAAAATAGCAAAACCTGGTCGTTGAACCAGAATTTCCTCAAAACTTTCAAGAACTTCACGCAGAAAACAAAATCTTTTTAAATACCTGGGCTAATAAGAAAATTCTTTCAGAATTACTGGAATTCTCAATATTTCTAACAGTTGAAAAGAAATTCCCTTTGAAATTACTAGAATTATTACTGATCCAACAGAAAGTTCTAAAAATTCACTAAAAAGATTTGTTGAATCAATAAGAATTCTGGTTACTTTGAAAGGAGTTTCTTTTTTAAGTCCATATTCAATAAAACGTTTTTAAATATTCCAAAAAAGAATTTTTTCTTTTACATAGGGTATAGAAATACCAGAATTCTGGTAACAGTACGCGAAATTTCCTTTATAGCTAAATCATTACGAGCTTCTGGATAATCTCTTTTTCTTGGTGTAAGAAAATAACGATATGTAAAACGATGACACAGATGTTATCTGTGACACTAACTTTTGATAAGTAATTTTACATAATTTCTTAAGATGACATCTTTAAAAGAGTAATCAGCGTTGTTAGCTCAGTTAATCATACAACAATCAAACCATTATAGGTGACGGGTCTATTTCCTACACGTCTTTGTCAATTAATTTGAATGGAAAACTTGGAGGTTACAATGCATGTATCGGAACGCCAGAGCTTCCTTAATTATTCTGTGGGTTTTTTGAGCTATAAGTGATCCAAATTGGTTGAGAAATAAAGACGTGGTTTTTAACGGAAATGAAGATCTAAATCAAATGACAGCGAGTGAGATTATAGTTACATCTCACTCGCACTCATTATAAACAATCGGCCATTTCCGAGATGAAACAACGACGTCTTCAATTATCACTCAATTTGGATCACTATAATAGCACAAAAAAATCTACGACAGAATTATGGTGGTGTCAACGTTCTAATAATTAGAGTAAACCAATTGTTTATTAATTCATTCAAACTTAGCCAGAGCGCAGTGGCGAAGCGTGTTATCTGACAACGTTGCATTCAGCTCATTAAAACCCACAAAAAATATCGAACTATAAAGGGATCGGCTATGACCATCAAATTCGACCTTTTCCAAGGGTTTCAATGGACGAAATGCCGCGTTGCCAGATAACACGCTTCGCCTATGGATCTGAGTGCAGTGGCGGCTCGTGAAAAGCGATAAATCGATGTCTCCTCTGTACAAAACTATCGAAAAGAATCGATCTTCACAAATTGATACTTTTGCACTATGTATACTAGAGGGCTAAATGGGCAAAAAACGATGGTCGATCTAACCTGAGCCGCGTGATTGAAAAAATTAATCTTAAAATGCGAAATTTAAGAAAAGGACATAGTGGCGCTACGTCTAATACTTTGTTCATCGAATTGACACCTTTGAGAGTTTAGCCTGAACTCGCGGAAATAAATGAAAAACATCATTGCAGTTTGAAAACATAACTAGAGCTCGTTTCAGAAGTTTAGGCGTACCTAAACCATAATCTTTGGCGAGTTCAATTTTTACCCCTTAAAATCGAAACAAAACTTGACTCTGATTTTAAAGCGTTCCTCAATGAAAAGCCAACGCTCATGTTCATTTCCATTAATTTCCATTCGGAAACATGAGAAATAATGTTGAAAAATTCCAAAGATTATCGGTCTAAGTGCGCCTACACTTCTGAAACAATCTCTAACTATGAAATTGATCAGAAACTATAAACGTGGCAACATTGCATCGTCCAACTCTTCGATTGTTCGTGTTGCGTCCGCTATACCCGCGATGGGTGACTCATCCGAGGACCGGTGTGAGGAGCCGGTGACGTCACAATTCCAAAGATGACGCGCCTCATCAAACACGCAGCTCACCAAGGATGGTATGCGGCACGAGTCCGGACAACGTGGATACTTGCATGCGTTATATTATGCCGTGTTTTGATTTTGATTAACTCGAGGCAATAAAAAGATCCATCGCACAATGGTCACGCATAATGACCATTAAATCTATTCCGGTCGTTATGAAGTAAATCGTAAATTTTCTTACCCTTTATAAAGGCGAGTATCGGAAAAGTAATGCGCCATAGAAAGATAGAGTCTGTCTTCGATTCACAGGTGATGCTCAACACTTATGGCGGATCCAGGACTTTATCCTCCTCCTCCTTCTCTCTCTCTCTCTCTCTCTCTCTCTCTCTCTCTCTCTCTCTCTCTCTCTCTCTCTCTCTCTCCCTCGCTCCCCCTCTCGCTCCCCCTCTCTCTCCCCCCTCTCCCCTCTCTCTCTCTCTCTCTCTCTCTCTCTCTCTCTCTCTCTCTCTCTCTCTCTCCCCCCCCCAATTAGAATGCGTGTGTTAGAAAAGGACAGATCAGGAGCAGTCACGTGATTTTCGCCCCCTCTTCTATCCTCTTCTAACACAAGCGTTCTTATGGAAAAAGAGAGAGAAATGACAATTTCTTGGATCCGCTGGTGATGCTCGAGTTCGAGCTGAAGTAATACAGAGGAAGAGTCGTAAGTTTGGAAATTCTCAAGGACTCTTTGAAAGTATGGGGACCTCCCGGTGAAGATTTAAAGAATATGTATTGAGCTTCGAGGAAGAATTATGTCAGGTCGTTACGCGCAGGGTATCGTAAAGTCTCTTACCTACAATAAAAATTGAGATTACGATGCATAGAGGGCTGAAGAGGCATTCAGAGACAGTCTTTTAAAGGAGGAGCCGCAGTCTTATGACTCTTAACAAAAGGAGCCATCAAAATCCGAGATTCTCAGCAGCACCTATGGTAGTTTAGAAAAAAAAAACGGACTTCCGTAAAGAATGAGGCGGTTAGATAAGAATACGTATTTTGAATACGTCAAAATACGTACTCAATATGAGTGCATCAAGGTTCATTCAAAAATAATACAGCTGCAGCCGTGGAAAATTGCTGTCGAGATTCAAAGCCCGGAGTTATGACAGGGATAAAGGGAAAACGGCTAAAATTCGTGTTCTACCATTCAAATACATATAATAGCCGTCCCTTCCTACGGAGAGCAACGCAGAATTTATGGACGCCTTTTTCCAAAACTTATAAATAAAGCGAGAATAAGTACAAAGCTTCAATGGCATTTTCGGATAACCGATGTTTCCAGTAAATCCTCGTAAGTATGATTATGTACTTTAGTATCGTTAAAAGTAACCCAATCAATATAGAATCATTATACCACGCAGATTAGTATAAGGATTACAGACACTTAACAGTCTCAAATCACGAATACTTTAGAGAATGTTAGTGGTAATGACGGATCACTTAAAAGCGAGAGAGATATAATATGGTGTGTATTCACTGAACAAACCGAAAACAAAGTACTTTCATAAAAACATCACTTGAGCTGTACACAGAAAAAAAGCGGTAGTCACAATACCAAATTCTAGTGATATTACAAGAAGCACAACGATATGTGTGAACGACAGAAAGTCTGAAAATTCTTCGACAGAAAATGCTGGTGTTAAATCCAGAATATGGTTGTAGAACCAGAATTTCCTAAAACAAATTCAAGAACTATGGTACAAACACTAGAATTCTGGTAATTGTACTATCCCTTACATAGGTTCACATGTTGTCATGCTTCTGGTAATCTTTTTTTTCCGTGTAGTAATCTAAATGAGTTTCATAAGCTGTGGTTATTTTTGCCTACCTCATAAATTTAAGGCGTTACACGTTATACCCCTTCAATATTTTTGTTCAGGGCAAATGCAGGTAATAATTTTCTTCAACTATTTCATAGATTGGATCAAAAGAAATTTTGCTGGGTGAACCGAAGTTTTGCTGGGTGAGCCAACGATTTCGTAGGTTCAACTTAAGTCTTTTGCTGAGTCAACCAAAGGTTTTGCGTCAGGGCTACCAAAGTGTTTTTTGTTTTGTTTTTTCTGTACAGATCTCAAGCAACATCTTTTAACTTATTGGTATGGGCGTGGCAACGGAACAGCTTAAATATACTTTTCATCAAAGGGTTTCAGAGATGACGCAAGAGAACAAACACAAAATCGAATGACTGTAAGCTGATTTAGATTAGTTCAGAATTCAACAAACAAATCACGGTTCAGACAGGGTTCAATGACGTTACTGCGTATGTAACTGTCTGTCGCTCTTCCTCGCCTGGGGGTCCAAAATTTCGCTGGCTGAGCTGCGAGTCGGGACCTCTGCACCCGGCACCAAGCGTCGCGTCATGGCGATGTTGATTGATGAATTGATTTGCATCGAAGGAATGCGTGCCTAATCAAAGCATTAACTGACAATAAAAACCCGCAGGGCTCACCAAGATGGAATTCTGGGCTAGGCTTCATCAAACCGCGAGTGAGTTCAAAGTTTGCAACTTTCATCTCTGAATTTTCCTCGAACGAAAGTTTGTACTAGCGAGTCAAACAACTGGCCAGGAGAGTTGATACGTTGAATTTTTGTCCATTTAACCAAGCCAACAAAGAATCAGCTGTAATGGTTTGACGGAGAGCAAAGGCGGATCCAGCAATCTGGCAACTGTGGAGTCTTCTCATTTGATTGTATGAGGAATAATCGATAAGTAAAAGGGCCATGGTCCCTCAAGAATCGATCGTTTCTTATACTTTCAAATGGAAAGAATGCATGGTTGCCAAATTGCTGCATCCGCCCATGGCGGACAGCGCTCTTGTATTCGACCTTCCACATAGATTTAAATGGACAAAATTCAACGTTGCCACAAGTCACGCAAAAGTACTGCGCCACTAAAATTCATCAAGCTCTTCCTGCAAAAACTTCTCTTAACTTAGACCATTTCCAGGAAAAGGGCCGATAAGACAAGATATGCGCTCTTCATGCAAAAGTCTCTATATTCAAACATAATGTTGATCTCTCTCTCCCCCTCTCTCCTTCTCTTCCTCCCTCCCACCCTCCCCTCTCTCTCTCTCTCTCTCTCTCTCTCTCTCTCTCTCTCTCTCTCTCTCTCTCTCTCTCTCTCTCTCTCTCTCTCTCTCTCTCTCTCTCTCTCTCTCTCTCTCTCTCTCTCTCTCTCTCTCTCTCTCTTTATGTGTTTTTCTCTCTCATCATTTGAACACACACGTTAGCGACTTCAACAGCCCCCCCCATCTGCCTTTTTCTACCACACGCGCTCAAATGGAAAAAGAGAAGGAGAGACGAGGATTTTCAAAAAGCGAAAATTGGATGGGTCCTCTCTCTGCTGTCGAGTGACGTCTCGAATTTTATAAGTGCGTCGCGTCAATCTGAATCAGAAATCAGAACATACGAATGCGGTAACTTGAGATGATAGCAAATCTAGGATCACAGAAGATTAATACAAAACGGTTAGGTGTATTGTTATGACAAATGATGATGAGTCATGTTATGATTTTCTTGTGACTCAAAACGATTGTCATCAAAAACCTCTCGAGTCGAGCTTTCAAACAACAATAAGATAGACGCGTCACTGCCCTCGTTCACAACTGAGTAATCGTAAACAAAACTGCGAGTGAAAACGCATGGTTATTCAAAACTTCAACATGCGAAAGAGAGAGGTTCTGACATGAGATGCGAGAAATGACAACTCGCGCTAAACACGTAAAGCCATGAGGAAGTTTGTCGAGGGGTGAAGAGGTCTAGGTCTAAATGTTGTTCAGAAAGGGCGAGGGCCTGGGGCTGGGGGGGGGGGGTCAAAAATTTGTTAGGATTCCCAAAAAATGCAAAAAATGACATTTTGTAGAGAAAATTCCAAATTCCGGAATTCGGATGCGGTTTCGACATCAATGGCGGATACAAGGGGGGGGGGGGAGAGCGAAGAGGGCAATCCCCGTTCGACCATGAAAGAAAGAAAGAGCTAGAAGGGAAGGAAGGGAAAAAATAAAAGGGAATTATTCCAGGGGGGGGGGGGGGCTCAATTTCCTTCCACCCCGTTCGCGCGAAAGATGGCTCCCGGGATCCGTCAAAGCTCCGAATATCAAATTCATCCGCCAATATAACTATACGTCCGATCGTTCATACTCCATCCATACGAACAATACAAAAAGTATCAGAATACTGGATTTCTCTTGGACGCAGAGGAAAATACCCGCACAGAAAAAGGAGACAGCAGGAGAAACTATAGTTTCAACTTTCACGGAAGATACTTGCGATATATATCTTTGAAAAAAAAAAAAAAAATTGACGGACGAGAAGTAAAGTCAGTAACTATACAGATTCTGATAAGTCGATTAACTTTCAGGCACGTCTCACGCGTCATGAATTGACACGCCTTTATTTAATTTATTTATTTATTTTTTAAAAAATGTCAGTCTTGATGGAGAGAGAAAAGTTACTTTTTTTTTTTTTTTTTTTTTTTTTTTTTTTTCTTTTCTTTTCTTTTATTATTAGGCGAGGCTACATACGAAAAGTGATATAACGCGACAGGAACGGAGAAGCGCGAATAAAGGGGGTAACACGACAATAAGAGGACGATTTCCGCCGGAAATAGACGGATGCGATGAAGCGGAGAAATAGAGCGGCAACGTTACCGCGGATTCAGAGAACAACGTCCAGACTGACAACAGACGACAATCATGGGAATTGCTATCGCAAGAAGAAGTCCCTGCACGAAACGAAAACGGGGAGACAATGGAAAAAATCAGAGAACACAAAAGCTCGACGAGAGTTTGGGTGTTTTTTTACGCGGTTCGTGGGCACGGAGGAGTGAGTATCCCCATTCGAAGAGATGCCGCTAGCGGATCCAAGAAATTGTCCTTCCCTCTCATTTCCCATAAAACGTATGAGTTAGAAAAGGATAGAGGGGGCAAAAATCAAATGACTACAACTGATCTGTCCTTTTTCCACACAAGCGTTCTAATGGGAAAAGAGAGAGAAGGATAAATTCCTCGATCCGCGAATGAGAGATGCTCAGACTTTAAAGCTTTGAAGACCTTCTCCGACAGTAGAAACATGCGGAAAAAAGCAAAAGAAAGTTTAAAGGAATAACAACATATAAATAGCTAAATCAAAAGTACATCAGGGATGCTTTAAAAATTGGACGATTTTTGTTGTTGTTGTTTTGGCGTAATTAGCTTTTCTGCAAGCGAGTGAACAAGGAAACAAGGGAAGAGACCTGACATAGGATACAATTCAAAAAATCTTCAACATTTTCTCAATTTATCCTTTTTATCCGATTCGTCAAATGTAAAAATCCCGTTGAAGCTCAAAAGATGGATACAGGGACGACCTGAAATTTTCATCGCACCATTCGGAAATATTCCGCAATATTCGGTTAGCCGCGAACTTTTGCACCGGCGCGGCGTTTGGCGAGGCGTGCGATTTGGCAACGTTCTTTTTCCCCACTTAAACTCATTAGAAAGGTCGAAATGCCTGGTCATCGCCGATGACTGGATCGTTCGACCTTTTTGGTGAATTTAAATGGAGAAAATACATGGTTGTCAAATTTCACGCCTCGCCACTGGTCGATTCCATTGTAAAATTGCGTGAAAATTACATTGAAAGCACCGAAAAGTCTAAAAACCCACTCAAAAACTCAATAAATGCGTTTCAAAAATTCAAAGATGACGGTCGAAACAGAGGGTCACAATGGGGGAGTCCCATCTAATCATATCTTTTTATGCTGAGGAAAGTGATTTTTTATCACAGAGTAATTTGCAATTAGATGGGACTCTCCGATCGTCATCTTTGATTTTTTTAAACGCATTTATTGAGTCTGCGCAAAGAAAAAAGAAAAAACAAAAAAAAACCGCTTTGGTAGCGCTGACCAGACCTTCAGTAGAAAAATGAACACGCAAGACTTTAATTAATCCAACCAAATATTTGGTTCACCCAGCAAAATCTCTTTAGTTAGGCTGAGTACATAGAACCTTTGGTTAGATCCATTAAAGTCTTTCGCTGGGTCATTTTTCTACTAAAGGTTTTGTCAGCGGTACCAAAGTGTTTTGTCTGTTTTGTCTGTTTTTTCTGTGCATTGCAAACATCCGAAAGCTCAAAAGCAGTTCGTTAGTGCAAAGCTTGACGGTAGAATTAAAAAAACGTGCCTCTCGCTGGTTTCTGAGAATTTTCAAGCGATTCACTCGCATCGATAAGACATGCTCTCAAACAATTTTTTCTTCCCGAGCAACAAAAATTAAGATTTTCTTGCGTGTATAAGAGAGCTATTAATTATACATTCCGGTCTTTGTCTTATGTTATACTCGCATAGCTGCGTAGAAAGACTGCTCAGTGCTCTCCAGACAGTCTCTTAAAACCGTGCAAATTCATGCGGGTCATAAATGCTAGTAAATACAGAAATGGGGCTGTTGCACACTTTGGCTATAAGCGATTTAACAGTCAATTTAAAATGTAATTAATGGGGCTCTTGCAAACTTTTGCTATGGGGGATTGTATAGTTGATTCTTGCATCAAAACCTGTAAAAATGACGATGAGTACACATCACGAAATTCACTCTCAGAATCGGCTGAGACGCAGGTATCATGGGAGATTCCTATCTAAAGTGAGACATATATTTCTGTGTTTCCGTAGAGAAAGTGACATAATAGACTGGAATCTCCCATGATACCTGCGCTGAACCGCCATAACGATCTTGTCGTTATAGCAGTTGTGTGAGTTTATTACTGAATTTTAGACTTTCTTGGTGCGATTTCCGTGATTTTCGCTGGTCTAACCATCAGATTGGACTATTTATTTGCTTATAGCAAAAGTTTGCAAGAGCCCCATTGATGATTTTACTTTATGGTTTTTGGCCATTTTTTGAAGATCTCAAAGACCATAGTGTGCTGCTGTGGAACAAGCTGGCGCACGAAGTGGTGAAGTGAAAAAATACATTCACTCTCAAATGGACCATCGCATCGACGCAGTGTTGCCAGATTGGGGTGAAAAAGCCGTATGTTTTACATTGATTTAAACGGGGACGGTACGGCTTTTTACCCTCGATCTGGTAACACTGCATTGACGCGACGCGACTCGAAGGAGGCATCAGTGAATGTATATGGTAAAAAGTGAAAACTTTCCAGGTTAATAGGCTAACGAGATAATTATTTATTTTCGTGAGAGGCGACACCTACAACCTACGTCTCTCGAATGTCTAAAAAAAAACATTCACAGGAACAACGAGGATTCGTCTCGGAGCAGGACCGGAAGTGGAACAGGACCATTGAACGGTATGGACCGATGAAGGAAGAACGAAAAGAACGGGTCGGGTGTATTCATACAAGAGTTTGTAGATTGTATGAATATTGTATGAATGGACATAAAAGCACCGCCTATCAGCGCACGCACCACGCATGCGCACGACGTAACTTTGCACGAAAAGTTGTTTTGCGACATAAATCATTGTTTGAGGACTTGAGAAGAATCTTCAGTGTTTAGTGTCGATTTCAGTCACGAGAGGTCCAGAGCGCCTCACGAAAAAAAAAAAAAAAAAAAAAAAAAAGCTGGTAGAATTTATCATCTGCATAGCTGATTTTGGAGTCTGCCAGAATGTATATGGTAAATTTCAATAAATTAGGGTAAAATGTAACAACAGATTAACTTAATTTACCACAAAGTGCGTTACATTTACCATACTTTCTAGCAGACGCCATAATCAGCTATGCAGATGATAAATTCTACCAGTCTTTTTTTCCGTGTATCATTCGAAATATCGAATTACAGGCCGAAAGTAGTTTATATCTAAGAAAACGGAATGCTAGGTACCAGATAACTAACGCAAGAATGCTTCTACAAAACATCTCAACAAGAACTTTCGAAATAAGGCTGAACGTATAGCGAAAACGGATTATCACATTTCGATACAAGAATAGATTTGCGTTTTTTTCTTCTTTTTTGGGGAAGGGGGGGGGGGGGGTTACTTTCAGCCTAATTTGTAGAGTATTGACGAGATATTTTGCAGAGATATTCTTGAGATGATTATCTGGTATCTGACACTCCGTTTTCTTCGAGAGAAATACTTTTGGTCAGTAATTAGACATGCTAATCGAAAGGTAGCGCGCTCTAATGCGAAAAATTGGCAGTGAACCCAGAAGATTCGCCTTAAAACAATGATGCGATGAATTTTTCGATAAATATTTTCTAAAAATCAAGCTTTGGAACTCACAAACTTTTCACATAACACTGTCATAACTATGATTTCACATAGATTTAAATCTAAACTTGATCTCCAAAACGGACCAACGATGAAAATCTGTGGAAAATGGAAATGTTTAACTTTGACGAAAACATCGAAATTTTTAACGCGGTCATTTCAATGGCCAGTAGGAAATATGTAATAACTTGTTTGAAGCTGGCAAACTCAGTCGACTGAGCACAGTAAAACAAACATTAAACAATGAAAATAAACTTCAAACTGACGGGAAGGGACTGGAACGGATTATACTTAAAACTCTAATGATCAAATAAATAAAATTAATTGGGAGATTAAGGCGAAAATAAAATGTACTATCGGGGAAGATACCTGGCGAGGATACAGGTACAGGTAATGCGCAGTGAACTAAATCCATGAGTTGCATGGTAGGCATATTGTGCGTTGTGTATTGCATACCCTGGCATTTGTTCCTGCTAGCGCTGGTGGTAAGTACTAGCGGAGACAAAGATACCTAGCCAGGGTATGCAATAAGCAATACACAGCATCCCATTCAACACATGTATTCGGTGTGTTGCGTGTTGCATACTCTGGCCAGGTATCTTTGTCCCCGCTAGTACAATTATAACGCGCCTTCAATTAACGGTATATGCAAATGCTAGACCGACAAGTAGGAAGAGTTAACTACCTGCCGTCCCTCCTACAAGTGATGGAGCAGTTAAGCAAATCGTCGTTTTCAATAATATGAAAAGTAATTTCTAGCCTAGCAGTAATCACAGGCGTGTTGATTCCAATGAATGTAATGTTATTTGATTAACGACAAATTATTTCATTTTAATACGTTATTGGTTTTATTGAAATTGGTACGCCTGATTACACGGGAAAAAAACTTCGGTTCATATGGAACACCGAGGGTGTTTGGTTCCAGTAACCGAAGTTTTCAGTTGTGAGTGCCGAACTTCAGTTAGGAGTACCGAAGTGGTTCAGTAGGAACGAAATGTGAGTCATAGTATTAGTCACACTTACCGAAATTTTCGGTACTCCTAACTGAAGTTCGGCACTCACAATCGAAGACTTTGGTTACTGTAACCGAACACCTCGGTGTTCCACATGAGCCGAAGTTCAGTTCTCATGAAAATCCCAAATCTGTGGGGGAGTTGTATTAACCGTTACATAGGATATTATGACAAGGCAAAGGGTCTTGTAACAATAACTCGCCAAGACCCCTCTTGTTGCTAAAGTTTAGTTCGTTTTTACTCGACTCTGATAAAAAGGCGCTACACGTAATCATTCAAACTAATAAACTATAACCATAACATTTTACAATCAATGATCATAAAACTGTCAGAAAGGACATAAAAATCAAAGATTGCAAGTTCATAATTGCATATTTACGGACCGAATTGATTGCAGGACGCACGTGTCATCGTTTCCATAGCCGAGGCGCCAATCGATGAGTCATAATGGGTCAAATCTCTTTATCCGTTTCGCTCGTAAACTTGAACTACACGATGGTAAATTTGAACGCGCGGCTCCGCTTTATAACGGCTCCAAGTTCAGCACTCATCGAAGAAAATTTGTATTTAAGCTCATCGATGGTTATGAGAGAGTAGGTATTGAAGGCGGGAGAAAATCATACATATACGAGTGTCGATTACCGAACTTTGAAAATGCGATCAACGCCCTATACAAATGAGAGCTGATGAGATCGTCCACTCGCGCTGTTCACGGGCTATGCTTTTCCATTCCACGCTCCGTCTCCGTTCAACGTGTAATTAGTAATTAGAGGCGCGAGGAAAGTAATTGAGAGCGTTGATGTCGGATTGAAGCAGCATTTTTCCTATATGCTTGCTCGCCACGAGATATTGTTTAGGTATGAGGGCAACGGGAAACATTAATAGCAAAATTTTCTAAACGACTGTGCTTTGCACATTGTAGAGTTCGTTTCAGAAGTGTATAGGCGCACCAGGATCATAGTATTTTGCGAATTTTCAATTTTCAATCCTTCAAATCAAAAACAAAACTTGCCTCCGATTAGAGACTGGTAAAATTTACCATAGTTTACTGCGAAGATTTGTTTTGCTTACCAATCAGCGCTCATTTACTGAAAACCAATTAGCCTATGATCAGTAGGAGGGGACCTACTGTGCTGTGTGATTGATTTACTTGGTTCCCTCCTGTGGAACTCGGTCTCATTGTACCTGTGACAGGGGCTTATGAGCTTCTTTAGACCCTCAAAGTAGCTTCCAAGAGCACAAAAGAAACAGAAAAGAAAACACTTTTAACCCCTTAAGTGCCAAGCCCGAGTTTACTCGTTTCTCCCCCTCGAGTCTATTTCACATTCTTTTAGTCTTCATTCCGGATAAACGCAAATATTGATGAAAACACTACAATAGATAAGGTCTCATCGGGCGCCTTCAATTCGTCGTATAGGCAATGTTAACTCCACCGAGGATGAACAGTTGACTACCTTTCCTCTAGAAACGGAGGAGTGGTGTTCTCTTTAACTGACCTAGTCCTAAAAGGGTTAATTGGTAGCGATGAAAAAAACCTTTGGTAGAAAAAAGACCCAGCAAATACTTTAGTTGAGCCAGTAGTTCTCTGGTTTACCCAGCAAAATCTCTTTAGTTAGGCGTACGAAACGTTAGGTTAGCTCTATACTGGGTCATCTTTCTACCAAAGGTTTTGTCAGCGCTTTTGAAGCTTTTTTTTTTTTTTTTTTTTTTTTTTCTGTGAGGGAATGGGGCTCTTGCAAACTTTGCTACAGGTGATTGAAGAGTTCATTCTTGCACAAAAACCTGGAAAAATGACAATGGGTACGCACTAAAAAATAAAAAAAATTCACTCTCAGAATTGGGCTTAGTGACGCAGCTACGCAGGTATCTTGGGAGATTCCTATCTAGTTTGAATAATATCTCTGTGAATCCGGAGAGAAAGTGACAAATTAGACAGGAATCTCCCATGATACCTTGCAAAGCTCCGCCATTGCGTTCTTGCCTTATCAGTTGTTTTCTGATTACATTAATGAATTTAGACTTTCTTAGAGTGATTTTCGTTATTTCCTCTGGTTTTTACATCAGATTTCACAATTCATTTGCTTACAACAAAAGTTTGCAAAGAGCCCCTTTCGAATGATTAGTGTGCAACAGTGCCACGGCTTCATTCTGATGTTCAAAAGAAATTTACTTTACATAATTTCCACCCAATGAGCCGTTACTGACAACAACGTAAATAAACCATCATAACTCAATCTGATTGGCTATATTTTACGTATGAAAACAGCCTCTGCTTTTTGGAGTTACTTATGCTGTCATCATTAGTCATCATGAATTAAAACCGTTCGATTTGGCAACGTTGCTGCAGTGCATTGAAATATAGGTGAGCGGGCGGCCGAATTCTAGTTTCCGGCTACGATTCAAAGCACGAATAGATGAATTAATTATAGAGAGGTGATGATTAAGAGTGGAGCATCATCATTAAATATGCACCATTTTTTTATAATCCAAGTTACCGACCAGCGGCCCCGCAGCGCGTGGTGAAAGTGCGCGCGGATGTTGGACTCGGAGTTAATCGACGGTAATTAACGGTTCAGAGATGATTTTTCGGGATTGAACGGAAAACAAAAGCTTTGTCCGTTTGCCCATAGCCTATCCACTAATTGTAGAGCAAAAGAATGCACCACACGCTTGGAAATTCCATTCATTTCGGCATTGTTCTATAGTTTTTCATCGAGTAGGTCGTCCAAAATATACTTACTTACAGCTGCCACTAGTGTAGCGTGCAGTTTGACAACGTTAAGTTCCACCCATTGGAACCCGTGAAATACATTGAATTTGCGAGAGTTCACTGTGCATTCAATGGCTTCGATCTTTTAAGGAGTTTAAATGTACGAGAAGATAAAGGAGCCTTAACAAAACGTAAGTATCATTATACAAACTACATAAATGAGCTGTGAGTGTGTTTCAGAGCTCGTTTCAGAAGTGTACAGGCGCACCTAAATCATGAATAATATCGAATTACTGTGTGTGCAGTAAACACTGAAACCACATCTAGGGTTCGATCCTTAGCATGACTTTAAATGGACACATTGCAACAATTTCATACTTCACACGTCGCTACTAGATATAAATCGGCTTGCGACGTCATCATTAAATCAGTCAATTGAGTGTATAAAAACGTTGACATCACAGCTTTAGTACTTCATGACCAACTGCATTCTAAACCGATTCGATTCAATGCAACAAAAATTCTATCGGGAGCAAACTGCATGACGCACTGTGGTATGAGATCGTAACAAAATTGGCAAACATCAGAAAGTTAATTTCTTATAGAAGCATAATTTATACACGTTTTCAAAACAAATTTCAATCATAGAAAACACTTTTAACAAGTAATTTAATCTTGGAAATGTCACAGAAAAGTTTTAAATTAAGCTGAAAAGGTTGAGATTGATGATTTTTCACGATTTTTTACTTTCTCACACGAACGAAGTTAGAAAAAATGAGAAATAAGTATATAGCGATGGCGAAGAGATTTTCAAAGCGTTTTGTTTCGATACAATATGAGCTCTCTTGACTGAGTCAATCATGATTTATATATACAATGTAATGGCCTCTTATCATGTTTAATACTATCCAAAAGCACTGGCGGATCCAGAAATTTGTCTTTCTCTCTCTATGGCAATTTGATCGCGTGTGTTGGAAAAGGACAGATTAGGGGCAGTCACGTGACTTTCGCCCCCTCTTACATCAGTATCTAACACACGCGTTCGCAAATGGCCGGATCCATATATTGGATCCGCCAAGGCCCAAAAGAACATCCTCCAATTAAATTTCAATATTTCTCAACCCTTTCAAATTTACATAGTTTTATGCAAAAAAAAAAAAAAAATCTGTCACGTCTGTCCGTCCGTATACTCACACAAGTTTTGAACCATTGATCTATGTGCATCCAGATTTCTAGATTCCCCAGAGGTTTTTTCTTCTATTCTTTTTTTTTTTTTTTTTTTTTTTAAATTTTAACTTTTATGTTAGTTATGGAAGCTTTTAATTTAGTTTTATAGGGGGTGGTGGAGTCTCTCCGAACATGTTAAACCGGGGCTCCGGGGGTCTCCCCAAGCTTAAAATTGAGTGAAAAATTATTCGGAGGGTGTTCTCTACAGTTTATTTTCTCTGATTTTTTGCCGTTATTTTTTGATCTTTGACCGTAGTGCGGCGAGATGACGAAGATTGAGATGCTTCGAAAGAATAAAAAGGATAAGCACGAGACGGTTGTGAAATGATGAAAGATTCTGGCCATATCAGACTGATAAGTAATTAAGTGAATACTAGAAATCAGTCAAAACTAACGCGGAGGAATGTCCGTTGTTTTAACTAGCTTGAATTTTCTTGGCTTGGCTGAGGTCGCGTTTGGCTATCGTACGGCGCGGAGAAATGCGAAGGCTGCGGCGGAATGCTCAAAACGACAATCCTTCGAACGGTATTCGCGCATTGCGAAACATAAGCCTGAAACAATGCGGAGCGAGCTTTCAGCTTTAAGAGCCACACACAATACTTGTATAAAGACAAAGCATTCGACTCCTTCCTTCTTCCAAGTTTAACTTCGGACGGTACTTTCAAATCATATTGGATTTTAAGACGGGGACCGTACAAGAAGGAAGCTATATTCGCCGTCCGAGAAAATAATGGGAAATTCTCATAATGCGGCTTACAATTAGTCGTACGGTGACTAAAATTCCACGGACAGGCTCAGATATAGCAGCCTTTGGCAAACCATTTGATTTGCTCCATTCAGTGGTGGCGTGCCTCGTGCAATCTGGCAACGTTGCAAAGGAGCTCTTGCTAACTTTAACTATAAGCAAATGAATAGTCGCATCTAATGTATAGACCAGCGAAAATTTAGATAGGAATCTCCCATGATACCTGCGTCTCTCCGCCATTGAGCCCGATTCTGAGAGTGAATTTTGTGGTTTTTTAGTGTACTCGTCGTCATTTTTACAGGTTTTTGTGCAAGAATCAACTCTTCAATCCCATATGAAGCAAAAGTTTGCAAGAGCCCCATTCAGTAATAAACTTAGAAAACAGCTGTAAAGACAAGATCGTAATGACGGAGATATGCAAGTATCATGGGAAATACCTGTCTATAATTTGTCAATTCCTCTACGGAAACACAGAGATCTGTCTCAAATTAGATAGGAATCTCCCATAACACCTGCGTAGCTCCGCCATTAACCACTTATGGGCTTAGCCCGAGTTAACTCGCTTTTCTCCTCGCGTCTGTTTCACATCACTTTAGTCCTCATTTCGGATAGACGCAAATATAGATGAAAAAAAAAAACACAACAGATAAGGTCTCGTCGGGCGCCTTCAATTCGTCGAGTAGGCAATTCCAGCTCCGCCGAGTACGAACAGTTAACTATACCTTCCCCCTAGGCAGTTTATTTAGATGAAAACGCGCGTCTGCTCCGGTTTCGTTTTTTCTGCTCTTTAAAATTTTCAAAACTTCTTAAACTAATGATGCTAGACAATTTCTAGTCCATTAAGTCACACGTGTAACCTCTAAAATAATGTATTTTAAGTTTTATCGACTTCAACGACGGTCGCTACAGTAAAATTAGGGGAAACTTTAATTAAATCATTATAGTCATTTTGGTGCGTTCTACTCACAGAAAAACGCTTTGGTAGCGAAGACAAAACCTATGGTAGAAAAGTGACCCAGCTCAAGACTTTACTGGAACTAACCAAAGGTTTTGTACGCTTAACTAAAGAGTTTTCGCTATAGGTGGACCAAATATTTGGTTGGCTCAATTGAAGTCTATTGCTAGGTTATTAATCGACCAAAGGTTTTGTCAGCAATAAAAAATTGCTTTTGTTATGTATTCTTTGCGTATATCATACGTAGTATAAACTGCGTGTAAAGTGATGAAAGAAAATCCAAAGATTATATAGTCGAACAGATCATATGCATTGCATGTAAAGTGACAAACAAGCTTCGAGTGGTACGAGCCGTGAATTTGCGTACATCAAGGGAAACTGAACAAACAAGCAAATGGTCTGGCGACTGGTAGGTGGTGAGTCATCGATGAGAGTACTAAGAGTCCGACCATCCGTAAGAATCAACATTTCACCATGACCCGGTTATTCGCCGAGTACATAACATTAACACCACACCACCCTACCTCCATTTTAGCGTCTAGCAGATGTCTCCCAAGTCCCAACCGACAGAGTTGCCAATCCGCATCCCGATTCGAAATTGCCAAAATAAAGGGCCCTGCCTCAGAATTCAGAGAATTCTTCTCTCTTAAATGAAAAACAAGAAGAAAACCCAATAAAGAAAAATATAAAAATTGTCAAAACGAGTTAGACAATTTTTAAGTTTTCTTTTTAGTGCAATTGTTTGATGAGAGATAACCATTTAAAGGAGAAGCAATATGGTAATTAAATCGAAAGGAAAAGAGAATCAAGTGACAATAATATCTTCCAGCGGCGCAGCCGGGGGGGGGGGGTTGACTTCGACATTTCCCATCAAAAAAGATCGTCTACAAAACTTTCAGATTCCAGATCCCACCCTCGAAAAATATCTGACCACACCACACTGCTCTCACTAGTTTTTTTTTTTTTTTAGAACTTAAATGCACTTTTCGGAAGATTGCGCTAAAATAACAGCTAACTTGATGAATGAAGGTGTAACGTAAGAATGCGCCCGTAAGTGATGACATGCATAAATTACGACTTAAAGATGACGTTTGAAAATAAAATAAAAACGCTAAACATTTTCAAAGTGTAGAGTAATAAAAAGCGTTGTGTCATGTCGTGAGTGAATTTTTAGGGACTGCTTCCTAAATTCTTATTTTCACCAAGTTGGAATCATAATCATACGGCGGGATTTCATGGAAATTAGTCGGATTTTTCACGGAATAAACGTTCCTTTTATAAATGTATACAGTAATGATTCTTGGTTATGGTAATCCGAACACTTTATAGGTATAGCGTGTAGGTATGGGTATTTTATGGGTATAAATCGCCTTTCAGAAATAATGAAGGCGGACTACGACTGATAATGTCCGGACTTTTTCCAACGAATTTCTCAGATTCACATCACATGGTTAAAATTAACAAACAAAATGGATTTGAACCTGGGCTTTTCATTAAAAGGCGCTCAAAAATCAAAACGTAAAATTCGGAGGCAAGCTTTGTTCTTATATGAAGGAATGCCAACTGAAAATTCACCAAAGATTGACAATGAGCTCCGCCTCCACTTCTGAAACGAACAACCTAGGTATGACTAACATGAGTAAGTACCTATTCCAATGCCTCTTCTCATGGGAATACGAGATGTCCTGACTCCTGAGGGAGAGTAAAAATATTTACACCTCGCATGATAAAGGCAAAATGATTCCTACAGACAAAAATTTAGTAATCAAAGCGAAAAAAGATCGGTGCATTGTCTGACGATCTTTCAATTAATTGCAGTTCCGATTCATCAATTTACCTGGTCATTAATCCATCTTCGTTTTAAATGTTTGTTTAATGTATGTTTCGAAACTTCTGTTTTCTTTTTCTTTTTTTTAATTGAAAAAATCTAATCCTGTAATCGTAATGTAATGAAAAATAAAAAAAAAAAAAAAAAAAGTATTCTTTTTACTTATAATTCAATTCTTCTGTCTAATTTGTAGGTTAATCCAAACAGGCAACCGACGAGGAGAACAATTTTGAAAATAAATATTGAAAAACGTAAGTACCTTAAAATATGAGAATCAGCGCGTTTCCAAAACGCCCAAAAATTGATTAAAACTTCCAACGTGGAAAAAAATAACAAGCTGTGACGAATAAATCGCTTAAACAACAAAAAAAAGTCACGGACACTGAACTTCACACAGGACCAAAAACGAACGGATGCCGGAAAAAAGAAATGGAAAATTAAAATACACGACTTCAAGGATCAAGATGCTTGCAATGAATTAAAAATTAACTTAATTAAGATCGGGGAAGTAAAAAAAAAAAGAAGAAGAAACAAGAAGAAGCACGGTTAAAATTAATGGCAAGTTTTTAGTGTGAGGGTATAACCGCAACTGGCGCGGACTTGGTCGCCGCTCAGTTCGAGAGAAGAGAGGTGGTCGCTGAAGATTGAGCGGGAGGAGGTGGGCGGGGGGGGGGGAGACGAAGAGAAGAGAAATTCTCTTTGTGAGAGTTTGAGTGCGAGAATTACTCACGGCAGGAAAATTCGTCACTCGTCACAGTCTTTACGCGCAAAGAAAGAAAAGAAAACCAAACAAGGTGACAATCAAGGGGAAATTGGGAAAATGAGAAAAACAAATAAGGCGTCAATGCTCTTTGTAAGAAAGCAAATTTGAAAGAAAAAGAAATAGAAAAAAAAAAAAACGTAATAATTGATTCGGTGATTTCATGAGCGCATCAAGTGTAATCCTAAGTTGCAAAATTTCCAGAATAATTTCTCTTATTTTAGAATGAATATCAACGCCAGAGAGGTGTTGTACGATTTGAGGTTGAAAGTCGTATATTTATAAGCAAATTTTATTTAATCACCAGGTCACTTCTTCCAGTGGCGGCTCGGCAGATGAGGCATGCGCATGAGAGGCGACAAGGAGTCATCGCCTCACATTTTTTGGACAAGAAAGAAAAAATATTAAAAAAATAACGTAAAAAGGTTAAAATGGTAATTATTCCATCATTTTTTGTTTCAATAGTCCAAAAAGAGTAAATGAAACATAGAATTTTCGAAAAAGTTTAGGTGAAAAGCGTTTCAAAAAAAATCCTGAGCACCTCTCATTTTCGTCGCCCTCATCTCCACGAGCCGCCAGTGCTTCTTACATGACAAGGCTTCGAAATCATGGTTACTTCCGTTAGCCAACCACAGACAAGGCACTTAAATTTTCAAAGGTTCCATCCGGTTACTTACTCATCCGGTCACTTTCCAAGGTAACGCACCTCGGAGGGTAGGTCTCGAAAATAGGAACCAAGCTATTTCCGGCCACTTTTTGTTACAGTACCATAAATAACCGTACGTTGCTTGGCTCCGCCAACTTTTAAGTGACCAAAACAATAAAATGTCGGTCCCCGACTGATTTTCGGAACCTGGTCACTAAAAACGTGACCTGGTTACTAAATAAAATTCATTTGGTTACATTGGTTCTTATGGGAAATATACTGTTTCAGTAAAGCGCGGGAAATTCAAAATTGGCCAATGAAACGTAGGTTTCACGTTTAAAAAAATGTATTTAAACCAATCAGATTCCCGGATTTTAAAATTCCCGCGCCTTACTAAAATAGTTTATATACGGCCTAAAGCCATACATCTGGCAACACTAAGCCAGAGGTGGCTCGTGAGCAATCGATGAGCCTGGGCAAAAGTACCCGCTAAGCACAGTTGATAAGAAACATGGAATTTCTCGGACGTAATTACGGATACAAATCTTGATTATGAAAAGTAAAAAGAAAGGTGCTTTAAAAATGTGAGAAATGAGTCATTTGAGAGCTTTAAATAGTGAGTAAAAAAATTAATAGTATAGTTTAAATAGTAATAGTAATAGTTTTTGCAAGAAACTAAAATGTTTTTAAAGCAAAAAACCAACAACTTTTCAAGTCCAGAAAAATCCACGTTTCGTTCCATTGTGCGACAGTTCAATTGAGCCCCCCAAGGCTCAGGGATTTTTCAAAATAGCACAAATTAATTTTCATTTCGTAACAAAAGAAATAATGTTGACAAATTAGAAGGATTATCGGTCTAGGTGAGCCTACAGTCTACACTTCTGCAACGACTTCCAACAGGGGTGTGCGTGTGCGCTCTCTACTGGAAATTATCAAACGGATGAAATTAGGAGTTATGACGAGGTAAGCACACCTACACCTACACGTTCCGTCGGCTTTTATTCCAGGTGTTATGTTCCTTTAAAATTATAACATAAAAAAGAAAGAAAAAATGATCAGATGAACTATCATAGTCATAACATGTTAGTTCCGCAAAGAGCGCATTGAGGCAACACCGAGCGCACCGCTCATAAATACTTGTTTAGAGGTTGGCACTCGACAGTCGACACTCGAGTGAGTAAAAAAAGAAACCTCCGGACCAGCAGACCGACTTCGACTGCTACCCACGATGACTCACCGTTAGGTTATAGGTTTGTGTAAGTATGAGAACAGTCTCCAGGGTAGCCAAAGTAAATCTCCAGCTCAGATTAAAAGGATTTCTCATTAACAGTGGCGGCACGTGTAATCTGACGATGTTCCATTTAGTCCATTTAAAGTCATGAAAAATATCGAACTATTGGGGGTGCACGGTGCACTCGCTTGCATCGATAGCGACTCGATGCGATTAATTTCCTGCATTTACTTTTGAGTTTTTCAGCTTGAAACTTTCAGGGTATCTTCCTGAAGTATGCTCGCAGGTGCTGACGTTCATCTTTGTGTTTTTAGCGCGAATTCGTCAATTAACGTCAATTAATTTTAGTCAAAAACTGTCGACGGTTGGAACTAATCGACCCTGGAATCATCTTAAGTAAGTAGTTAAACACTCCTACTCTGCAGTGTTCATTTTGCCAACACTATGAATTGAAGGCGCTCGGAAACATTATTTTGCAAATCTCAACAACTTGAGAATTATTGAGTCACTTTTGCTCCCGAAGAATTGAAATATTGCGAAACAGATGTTGTAATATAACGTTAACGAATATACTAGGGCGTGGTACAGAAAGGGTTAAAATTGTTACTTTTGGCTGCAAGGGGTCACACAGAAATTTACGAGCCGCACTTTTCACTTCCACCAAGGTCGGATACAGGAATTTGTATTTCTCTCTCTATGACCGTTTGAACACATGTGTTAGAAAAAGAAAGAAGAAGGGACCATCATACGCGACTTTCGCCCCTATCTCTGTCCTTTTCCAACGCACACGATCAAATGGGAGGAGAGAGAGACAGACAAATTCCTGTATCCGCCCATGACTTCAGCTCCCCAATTTGTTTTTTTTTTTTACTTTTTTTTTAAGGACACGGCAACCATGTTATCCCGAGCGGGTGAGCAGGCGTGTGTATCTAGATAGAGAGTCGACCGCTCACAAGTCAGTTAAGCGCCGGCCGGTCAGGATATCGAGATCGCGATTAACTAAAGCGGCGACCGCGATATAATATCGGGATCGGATCTGATTCCGATTCGTTGCTGGTTTTGCGCCGGCATGATGCTTGGTGCTTTACGTTGTTTCTAGTCACTGCTTGGTGGTGCAGGGCTTGCTAAGATCCTTCGAGCTGGAAAAAATCTTTCTACTCGTTCGTCCTCGTCCTCGCTCGCCCTCGCTCGATACCACTGTTGCCAGATTTGACTAAAAAGTTCGTCAGGATGAACACTGTAAATGACAAATATTCTTTACGCTGTTTTTGCAATATTTTGCTGTCAATGGGAGATTGAGTTACGAGTATACGAATAATTCGGGGGTGGTTTTGTAAAGGTTAAGCATAGCAGCGCTTCTCCTTAAAATCAATTAAAAGCGCCAGAATTGTTTCGTTAATCTGACAACATTGCGTGATACGATACGATTCAACTCTCGTTAGATGACAGCTCTCAGTCCACAAACGATACAGCCGCAGCCAGCCGCTCGAACTCGATTGTTTATGGATCTATGGTGGCGCCGCTGAGCACCGAGGTTCACCAATCAACAACGTAGCATTGTGTACAGAGCAACGCGACGCGACGCTTATGCGAAGCAAGGAAATACAGTTTGGCGTGGATCTGACAGAATTCCCAAAATTCAATGGTCATTCCAGTGGGCAAAAATATTTTAGATCAGAGTATTTTCAAGTGGTAGAGTTCTTTTCAGATTTGTAGGCGCGTCTAAATTATAAGCTTTGGCGAATTTTCAATTTTTGCTCCTTCAAATCAAAACATAACTTGCATCCGACTTTTAACTTTTGATTTTAAAGTGCTCCTCAATGAGAGGCCTATACGCTCATGTTCATTTATACTAATTTCTTAATTTTGTAACGTGAGAAACAGTGTTGAAAAATTTCAAAGATTATCGGTCTAGGTGCGCCTACAATTCTGGAACGACCTCTGTAGACTGCTTTAGTTGAACGGTTAAATCACCGAAAAAAAAAAGATTATCACAAGCACAACGAAATGTGAACCGAGGTAAAGAGATACTATACTATGGTAGTATTAATTTATTGTCGGCACCTCTAAAATTTGCACTGAGTACTATTCCAGTAGTCAGTGCCCTGTTTTGCTGGTGCAACGTACTGACAACTGGAGCGTTTATCTTAATTGATACAGCAAAAGCAGGCAATACTCTCGGAAAAAAACAATAAAAACAGTGCATTCGAAGCCCTCCAGGATGTCCGGAGGACATTCAAAGGCAATTTTGAAAAAGTTTTTAACCGATATGAAATGCCAGTTTTTGACCTTTAAAAGGTGATCAGTGAAAGAAAAAAAAAATACAAACTTTTCTTTCAAACCCTTTTTTTTTTTTTAACGGGACAACAAGAAGTACTAATACTACTATTAGAAATTCTAATAAATTCACTCAAAATGACAACGCTGTGAAAAGCACCGGTGCAACGCGGCACTACCTATATGTCTAGTTCCTTTGCGCGTGTATACTGAAATCCTTCCGTTGAATCGATCTGACAGATTTTAAAACCACCGCGTTGCCGATAGATCGATAAATGAAGAAGACAATAATATTGTGAGAACCAAGGAAGCCTATATAGAACTTATCATGATTCCAGGCGTTCTACTTTGTTACATTGTACAACGAAGTGGAGTACTTGTATACTGGAGGCCCCCCGCAGCTCCCGTGGCGTGGCGCGAAAGGCCTCGCAAGTCGCAGGGACCTTCTATTTCACATCCGATAGGCGCAGGCGGTCGACACAAACTTTATTTGAATGGTTGGTGTTAAAACAAAAATAACCGCTATCACCTCTCTTTCTCTCTTTCAATGGAACAAGGGAAATTCGATTTATATTTATCAATCATTTTTATTAAAATAACAGACTATATAAAAATTTCTGGGTATTATTGCAGTTTACTTAAGATGATTCCAGGGTTGCGGTTGGTTCGAACCGTGGAAACCACCTCGCGTCGCGCTGCTCAGTTTTTGTCAACACTTTTTGGCTAAAATTTACGAATCCACGCTAAAAGTACAAATTTGAGGAACGTTGGCACCAAATAGCATACATCAGGAAGATACCCTGAAAGTTTCAAGGTGAAACACTTTAAAGCAAGAAATTATGAAATACGAAAATTTCCATAAGCCTCCAATAAATGCGAGTGAGAAACATCATAGACATATTATCACTTGCACTCACGAAGCTTATGGTGAAAAGAAATTTCATAATTTACGGCGTTAATTATCAACCAATTTTGTTCATTTAGGGCTAAAAAAAAAAAAAAAAAAAAAAAAAAAAAAAAAAAAAAAAAAAAAAAAAAAAAAAAAAAAAAAAAAAATTACAGGTGCTGACGTTCTTGAGTTTTGCGTTTTTTCTTTGTGGTTTCAGATTAAAATGCCGAAAACGCGAAATTCCCAAAAAGGGACGTGTGGCGCTATCCATCGGATTGAAATCTGGAGAAGTTTTGCCAGGAAACATAGATACGTCAGTCATATCTATTTCAGTTTTGCGAAGGAGAAAAAACGTGTTTTCATGTAACGCGGAATCGATTCGATCGATTAAAAATGAAATTTTTCGGAGCCACGATAAAAAAACCTTCTCAGATTCACCAGAGTAAAATATTCCTTCGCGCGGTGATTCCTGCGATTTTCTGTGATGTAAGACACCCTGCACTCTGCAGTGAAAAATGATAACTTCATAACACAGGAATAAGAACTCCGTTGAGCTGGAGTGAAGGAATATCAGAGAGCTGTCACCCACAAGACTTTTATTACGAGTTTGTAAGTTTATGAATCCCAAGCAGGGGAGCGCGAGACTCCTCAACTGTTTCAAGACGACGAGGATTCAAAGAGGGAAACAGGCTCGTATTTCACTCGTCTCAGACTTCGTGTAACTCATGTAAGTACATTTGTTGCATAATTTCAGACAGTAAAGTATGAAACTCCCGTCTAGTCTCATCTCTTTCTGGAATACAATCTGAGATATTATTGCGTGGTTAAAAACTAGAAATAACGCCTAATCCAAAATCAAGGTCGAATTTCGGGAATACGCCACATCACGAAAGAATCCTTTGAAGTTCGAGGCAGACAAATAACGCCGTGGTGAACCCACTGAGCCGTATAAACATAGAGACACCTTCCACCTCCACAGACCGGAGTCCGCACCCCTGTCAGAGAGATCTAGTTTGTGAGGTTGGAACCATGATGAAGTGTGTATGTTATAGAATCGGAGTGGTTTAATCTAAGAGGGTGGACGAAAGAATCCCAACGCACATGAAGGAGCCACGACACTATTCTTTCTTATTTACAGGGTGTTAAAATAAAAATTAAAAGCTTTAAGTGATTCAAAAGGACCGGTTGACAATAATTTTGAAGGGATGGGGAAACTAAAACACAGAGGGTAATGCATTTAAGGGAGGCACATGTGAATGGCATTTGTTTTTTTTTTCTCTTTTTTTTCAAGAGGGGTGACGAATTTTGAGGAATAAAACACCCTAAAAATAAAGTTAATTTTGAAAGGGACTTGTGAGGGCATCCTTAAAGAGAGACCTCCAGCTAATCTGGCGAGTCTTTTTCAGCGATTTTTCATCATTTTCAATAAATTTGAAAAATTTTACGTCGATACTTTTCAGTTTGACACCCTGTATCTTTTCGTCCCTGAAATTGTCTATCGACTTTCAGAGAATATTAGAGGCATGGGCGATGACTTCGGTTGGGGAGGGGAGGGAGGGAAGTCTGAAAATGAAATACTTTATTTGAGAGTTTGTCTTTTGCTTTATTTTATCAGAGATGCAAATTAATCTCATTATTATAAAAGCTTCAAAGGAGCTTTGGAACTAAGTATGCCTATCTAATAAACGGAATTCACGTCTTTAGTCTCTACTCTTTATAGCATGCACGAGAACCAAGCAGAAGCGGGCCCTCTGATGCAGACCCCAGTGGCGGCTCGTGCAATTTGGCAGCAATGGACTCCCTCCATTTAAACCTATGTAAAATAATCGATTATTTGGTGAAGCGCTGTGCCTCACCTAGAATCGATCTTTTAGCACAGGTTTAAATGGCAAAATAGCACTGTTGCCAGATTGCACAAGCCGCTACTGGCAGATCCTGCAACTCTCTTGCTAATACAAACGAAGCCTAGGAGTATAGGAACGTTGAAAGTCAGACGAAAGGGAAGGTAAAATAGGGGGTATAAAAACACTACAGTTGAATACTGTCAAAGCTTATAGAAAAAGGGGGAGGAAAAGCAAAAAAAAAAAGGAGGGTCGATGGAAATAAAAACGGGGGAAAAAAAGTTTGGAGACTTTTCAAATCTTTCTGTTTCTCCCTATTTACCGCCCGATTCACTAACTTTTAATGACACATTTATGTTCTCCCTGAATAATCGTTGTTAAATCCAGCCCCATCTCTTCAACGAGAGAGCGAGGGGTGCTCGAGACATGAAATTTATATAAAAGGGAGCGTTTGAGGGGCATAAAATAAGATTTAATAATCGCTTTTCAAACGAAAGATTTCTCTGAGCGCAAACTATAATAATATGAGACGCCTCCAGACCTCCACGTCCCACAGTTAAAATTAAAGAGGGGACATAGAAACAGGATAATGCACTTCGTGACTTCACAATGCTGTGCGGATTTGATGAAAAGTATAAAAGAAACAACAATTTTTAAGCAGCTTATCGATCACCATCACCATTAAAATAATGTTTTTTTATTCTTCATCAGTCATTTTCAATGAATTCAGTATCCACCAATGAAAGTGCGAAGGCGCGTAACTTATATACACACATATATACTCGTTACAAAAATAAAATGAAAAATGAAAAAAACCAAGACATTTTTCATGTTAAAAACAAAAAAGCTAAAAGTAATAAGTTATATACAATACAGGGTGTCAACAGGAAGTTAAACCAACAAATTCAAGGGAGTATTTTTGAGCCAAAAGGATACCTATTTCCCTTTTGTGTCCTACCAGAAGGAAATAAAAATTAATTTTAGTAATAGCGCTGCCAATGTTTCCTCATACTTTAAAGAAAATTAAAAATACAATTTTTTCAGTACGAATGATTTTATCAATGAAGAGAACGTAGGGGGGAAAATCCCAGCTACCAATAAATATACATACGGTGTTTTAACCAAATGTGTCAAGTTGATGGCGATTTTCTCAAATTTTGCAACACTACTACATTACATGCGCTAAACAATTCAGTGCATTTCAGAGCGCAAGTTTATGGAGGAAAAAGTGTATTATTTTGATTCAAAGAATCAATTCTGAAAGTGAGTTTAACATCCGTACACGCATCCTAAATATATATTCAGTTTGAATGCGATTTTGCCAAAAATGGAGCTGGACCGTACTTCAGCATCCAACGGCTCATGAATTAAAGATTTCGCGGAAACAGGTGTGGTTGCCAGGGAGGAAAGAGGCTTGCGAAAATATACGTTTCCGTCGTTTCCAACAAACAATATGCATTTTCCGGTTTCGTCACAGCGAGGTGTCATATGCTACTCGATAATCGAGATGTGATTCGAGCTTTTCAACGGATGGGATAGGGGATTTGAGATCACCCCCAACGCTGTACAATGGTCTGAGATCGAAAAAAGTGGCAAAAAATCAGTTAAAAAAAAAAAAAAAAAAAAATCAAATATAATCATTTTCAACCTTTAACCCATGATTTAGAACAATCTAGTGACATTTTTCTAGGTTTAAATGACTTGTTAAAAGTGTTCTCTTTATGGTTTAATTTGGTCTTGAAAGTTTATAAATGATAAACTGATGAAATATTAACTTTCTGATTGTTGGTCACTTTCGTACGATTTTTCGATACGCACGGCTATAAAACTCTGCTCTTTTGCGCAAATTCAAACCCATAATTCGTAAGGCCCGATTCGAGGGCATTAACCGCACACCCGCTTTATCATGGGTTTAAACGGACAGAGTACATCATTACCAGCATGTACACTTAGCACAACAGTCTTATTTCTTACACACAATGGGGCGTCTGCAAACTTTTGCTGTGCGAGCGAATAAATAGTTCAATCAGATGTAAAAACCAGCGAAAATCACACTAAAAAAGTCAAAAATTCGGTAATAAACGCACACAATTGCAGCTAAAACGGCAAGCTCGTAATGGCTGTTCAATGCAGGTATCATGATAAGTTCCTGTCAACTATGTCTTTTTCTCAGCAGAAACACCTATATAGATGTGTCTTAATTTAGAAAGGAATCTCTCATGCATGACATATACCTGCGTCTCTCCGTGCCATTAAGCCCGATTCTGATAGTGAATTTCGTGATTTTTTAGTGTACTCTCATTGTCATTTTTACAGGTTTTTATGCAAGAATCAACTCTTTAATCCTCTATAGCAAAAGTTTGAAAGAGCCCCATTTTGAACAAATTGCGCCCCCTTCGGGACATATCCAGTGGCGGCTGGTGCAATTTGGCAACCATGCTTTTTGCCATCTAATCCCATGCAAAAGAATCGACCTTTCTTGGGGTTTCAATGAAACTCCTAAACATAGATTATATCCTACACATAGCTTTAAATGCGTAGAAAATTATCTGTTACCACATTGCACGAACCGCCACTGGACAAACTATACTCATCACAGTCACGACATTGCACTTACAATTAGAGCAAAGTGCACTTGCGACACACCTAGAGGAAGTTCTTATCGCTGAATATAAGAAGCGCACACTTTACAGTAGATAGGAAGAAGAGTAAAGAAGAAATGCAGTGAAGAATGCGTGCTGGTCGCGAAATTAACTCTCCAAGGTCGTGTGTACAGAGTGAAACATTCCTCCGAAATGTAGGAGTCCCTTGCCACTTGAGTATTGCACAAAGTTGCGAATTCACAAAAGCGACGTCCTGCAGTGTTCTACTCCTACATCAATTATTGGTAGGAGATGCATTTTAACGGGAACAGAGCAGAAACTGTACAGAGACAAGCCTTCATTGATTATATTTCATAGCTCAACGCTCGACTTCAGTTCTTCGTAAAGCGGCGCGCCGCTTTAGAGTAGGACAAATGGTAAATAATCGATTAGTTTCCAAAGTCCTTCAATTTCGAATACTTTAGAAAAGTAACCGACTTTGAAATAAAAAAAAATAAAAAAAATCGATTTTCTCAACTATCGTATCCGCACCCTTGCCAGCGGAAAGAGAAAAATCCAAAGATGTGATTTTTAATCAGTTTTGTCGAAAATGATATTTTGGAAAATATTCACTCACTGCGTCTTATACAGGGTGTAAAAGTCCACTCAAATTATCTCAAAAACGGTTGCGAATTTCGAAAAACGCTAAAACACGTGTTAAATTATTTCAAGGGGGACACCTATTAGGGGGGTCATCTAAGGGGTCATCACCAAATATAGACCTAATTTTTTATTTAATAATTGAAAAGAAGATAAAATTTCAAGACTTTTAACACATACCGGAAGTCGATGTAGTTTTTCTTATTCGATATGAACCCATTTTCAAAAATTCGTAACTCCCCTTAAAATGGTTTAAATTTAAAAACGTTTGGGTTAAAATACTCTAAAGAGCAAGGAGTTTTCAGTTTTCAGAGAAGAATACAGTTTTTCCAAAACATTGACTCAAAGGGCGTTTTTGAGCCCCTAATTTTTATGTGTAAAAATGTCAACATTTTCAGAGGCTGAAAATACAGGAACGACTTCGAAAATCAAAAAATGCCAAAACACGGGTTAGATTATTTTTCGAGGTGCACCTTTTAAACCGATTTTTAGAACCCCAAGGGGGGTCATGATGGGGGTCACGACCCCCTAATCCAAACATTTCAAATGATAGCATAACACAACCCAGCTTTGTGATACATTGTTAAAATTGAGAGATACATGAGATATCCTGGTTGGGCCACTACTTCAACGCCTTTGATGCATGGAAGGGTGGTCGAAGAGGGGGTCAATAACCATATACGCTTAGAACATACGTATAACCTTCATTTTCTGCATCTGAAGAAAGGAAAATAAAGGTGATAAAGGCTGCATAATTTTGTCACGATGCGATGATGCGAGGCATTCTTAAAGGATAACGGCCATGAATGTAAACTTGTACTCACATACTCACAATCCACAATCGTATGTATGAGTGTGTCTGTGTATCTTCATTTATCAGTCCTTGCGAAGGAAATGTAATTAGCATCCTATCCTGGAACGCTTGAAGACACAATGGATCGAAATTATACGAAACATGGATAGTTCCGAATATGAGAAGTTGTCATTTATGCTTTAGAGAAACGTTTTGGCCGAATACTGAATAGTTTCTCCCAAAAATTATGCTATCCAAACAGTGACGTAAAAAACAGCTCAATTTTTACAGATTTTGTAGTGAAAAGCAGGATGATATCACCAAAAAAGTTCTGAGCAGTGTAGTGTCGTCGTAATCGATAAAAACAGCTTTTAATTTAATGAATGGATGACATAAATACATATAATTCCCACAATCCTCAAGGTTTTATGAAAATTACGTCATCAGAAATCTGTAAGAATCAACCCCCACATTCACAGTTTAAAAGCCATATGTAATCGTCTTACTCTGTCAATTCGGAAGTTACATTATTTTGTTTTGGGGTGAATGTATACATGTATACGTAGTGCATACATTCACGGTTGGTCCACCCAAACTTTGAGCTATAAGTTTTCTCGGGAAAAGGAGTGAATTTTAAACATTTTTCTTTAGTACATAGGCTTGTCGTTTTCCTCGTAGAATTTTGCATACGATTTGCCGATCTATTTATATATATATATTTTTTTATTTTTTTTTTATTCTTTTTTATTAATTATTTATTGTAAGCTTCTTGTCAGAAATGTATACAATGTTTTGAATTAGAATAAAAAGATGATCTATTTATATACGGATATAAACTCAAGAGCTCCATTGACCCTCTTTTTTTTTAAGGTAATCTTGTCCTTTAACGTCCATCATCTTAAATTTTCGAAATAATGTCCAAGAAATTCAATATTTCGGTCTACTGTGAGCCGCGCCGACGCGATCGTCACCCGTCGACGATGTATAATGATCATGTTTTCAGTCTCGACTAATTGACAACTGCACTCGGCCATATGGCTGCGACTTGCAGCTTGAAATTCAAAGGCGCATCCTCTCTTGCTCAATAATACATTTTAGGTATATTCAATGGCAACACACTTTGACACATATTAGTATATTTATACAAGTACGTTAAAGTGTGTGTAAAGATCATCGAAGACATTTACGCCTCGCGCCGCGGTGTCATTTAACACACAGAGGAAAATTCGCCACATCTTCTGCACGATGATTATGAACGCGTTCGAATTAATTGTAATTGGTTCGAGTCCGTGAGGCATGTGATAACCTAATGGCAGAATCGCAGAGATGAGAAACGGTCCATCCTTCTCTTTGCCCCATTGAAACACGTATGGTAGACAAGGATAGACAATGGGTTACAACCCCCTCTTTCTGACCCTTTCCAACTCATATATCCACAAGGGCAAATGAGAGAGATGGAAGAGAGATCATAGTTGCGCCACTGCTAATGGGCAAAGGCGGGCACGAGAATTTGTCCGTCTATCTTTCTCGCCGGTAATTTGAACACATGAGTAAGAAAAGAATAGAAAAAGTGGTCATCACATGACTTAAACTTCTAGCACCTTCTTTCTCTAACGCTCGTGTTTAAATGGGAGTAAAGAGAGAGGGGGGAGGGGGTGATAGAGTGGCTGGGAGAGAGGGGGAGAGAGAGGCTGGGAGAGAGACAGAGAGAGGGGGAGGGGAGAGAGAGAGAAAGGAAGGAAGAGAGAGAGAGAGAGAGAGAGAGAGAGAGAGAGAGAGAGAGAGAGAGAGAGAGAGAGAGAAACATGTTCTTGGATCCGCCTTTAAGCTAGTGAGTAGCGCCATTCCAAATGAAATGGGTTTACCCATCAGCTCTTGAGTAAGTTGGGCTGACCCAAAATGTGAATATCATTTTACTGGGAAAGTTTTGATAAAATAGTGGCGGCAAAAGTGGAAGGATAACTTACCAGAGGAGACTGCCACTCCGAAAAAGTTTTTTTTATTCCTAAAAATTGTTCTAGAATCTCTTGAAAAAAGTTGCACAAAGAGTTTAGGAGACGAGACACAGTGACTGCCTTTCGAATTTGAAAGGAGTCGATCGCGTGAACGAATTTTAGGGTTAAGTTCGACGGTGGATAGACAGATTTGCCAGCATTCCAACCTGTTCCCAAACGTTCCTCAATTCCCCTTCCACCTCATCGACTCTCTCTTTCGCGTTGAACCTTCAAATATCTTCAACTTTTTAATTCTTGCCTCATGAAAGTCTATATACAACCAACAACCAATCAGAGCTCATTTCAGAGCTTATTATAGCTGTATTCCTATACAATTTTACTTCAAGGTTGAGTTCGTTTCAGAAGTATAGGCGCATCAAGACCGATAATCTTTGGCGAATTCTCAATTTATATCCCTTCAAATCAAATCAAAACAAAACTTGCCTACGACTTCACCTTTCGATTTTAAAGCATTCCTTATTGTAAATCCAACGGTCAAAATGCATTTCCATTCCTTTTTACCATGTAATATGAGAAAGAACGTAGGAAACTTCCAAAGATTATCGGTCTAGGTGCGCCTATACTTCGGAAACGACCTCTATACTTTAAATTGTTCAAACAAAATTAAGTCGAACTAGAATGATATTCAAAGCTTTGATCTTAACTCTATCCTTGTTCACTCTCAGCTCTATAGAAATTGGCTTTTAATGTTATCGTATCTCCTTTTTTTTCGGGCATTCCAAGCGATAAACAACCCCAGTCAGGGTTGCGTCGGGGGGGGGGGGGGGTCGGTGCGTGGGCGCCGAATCACTCGTTGCATGCGTCATCTGAGCACTGAGCTGAGACGCTCGACCACTGTTGTGAGCTAGGGGTGGGTGCAGTGCAGAAGGGGGTGAGGGAGGGATATGAATGAATCAACAAGCGTTCTTTTATCAAAAAGATACGGGGGCTCTATTTCAGAGGGGCTACTTAGCGCTTTGCTGGTGCTTATTCCTCATCCTCGGTCCTCACCGAGTCAGTCACCGCTATGCCGCGGAGGCCCCTCTCTTTTCAACCCCTGCCCTACCTCAACCCTAAATTCAACTCAACTCGTTCTGTATATTTTGTAATTTCTAACTCAATCAATAAACGTATAGATGCGTACAACCTCCTTCTCCTCCGTTGAGTAGACACGAGACCCCTCCCCCCTCCCCACAAATACCATCCCCTTCAAAGCCAGACATAGACGTAAATTCGTACAGACGCTCCATTCATTCTCCTCAGTTAGCTTATTACTACCCCGTCAGCGGGGATCACGGGTCTGGAGTCGGCTGCTATGTTGCCAGCTGGGCGCATAATGGGTCTGTTGCGCATTTTCACTATAAATAAGCCAGAAATAACTGACTCTAAAGTAAAATGTTACGAGAAAACTAATGGATAGGACAAAAACTCATAAAATTTCCTCTGTGATGTATATCCAGTGCCTCGCCTCTCGCGAACGTGAATTCGGAAAAAAAAAATATTCGTGACTCACATCAATTTGTGCTCAGCTGTGAACTATTCTTGACAAAATTCAATGGAACGTATTATTGATACTGACAGTTAGGGTGATAAAAGCGCGAAGGAAGAGAACGCTGCAGCCAGGGGCGGAGAGGGGTTGACGTTGCCAACTTTCAGCCATCGGTTTAAATTATTGGAGATTCATCGACATGAGAGATTAAGAGGACTTACAAATAGACGGAAATCGTGGCATTTGAAAAATCTTTCATTTTGCGGACTCCTTAAAGCGGAAAGAAGCCTTATTCGCCCAAAATTCGTTTTTTCATGACTTTATTCGTGGCCCCTTTTGATCCAGCCATAAACAGCGTCTATACTAGTATAAAGTCACTTGAAAATAACTTCATGGGAGCATCAGAAAGTTCAAAAGTTGACTCACAAACTAAAAAACATCGTTTGAACAAAATTCCAAAGATGGATGCGGTCATGTGAGCAAGTTACGAATGGGGGCGTCGTATCTAATTGCAAATTACCCTGAGAAAAGTGATTAATCATAGAGGAAGCTGCAATTAGATGGGACTCCCCAATTGTAACTTATTGCTAAAAGACATCCATCTTTGAATTCTATGTAAACGTATTCATTGAGTTTGTGAGTCAATATTGGAACTTTCTGGTACTCTCAACGTTATTTTCGAGTAATTTTACACTAGAACACGCAAAAGTTTACAGTACACCTATTAACTCTCTAAAGGCCAGGTTAGTTCAAAACAAAGCAGCTCTTCCGTTTTTATAAGGTGTAGTTAACTGTTCGTACTCGGAGGAGTTGGAATTGCCTATACCATGCAATGAAGGCGCCGGAAGAAACCTTATCTTGTAAGTGTTTCTAATCGATAATCGCGTACAGCCGGAAAGGAGACTGAAACAATGTGAAATATATATAGACTAGAGGATCAAAACGATTATACTTGGGCTTGGCCCTTAAAGGGTTAAACAGTTGGAACGGAACCGATGAAGTTTTCAGTAGAGAAGCGCAAGTCTAAATAAAATAAAATAAAAAATAAACAAAAGAGGCGACATTTCGAAGGTGGCTTACGAACTACCTTGAAAATTCTTATGGTCTTCTCTTCATTCTTCTTCTCCAGATCTCCCCACCATAACATTCCTACTTTTCTTTTATCAGCTCAACTTTGTTAGTGATGTACTTACGATCGAGGAAATTTTTAGGAAAAGGGCATATAAAAGATCAGGCACGCTCTTTCCAAGAAATTCTAATTAAGCATCGTAATGCCAATTGTTGTTTTCCAAGAAATAGCACCACCTCATGCTCTGCGTTCCCTTTTCCCGGTCATGTCTTCAATCAAGAAACGTGTTTTGAGTTGAAGATTCTTCAAGTCCTGGCTCAACGCACGCTAAGTCTGTAACTTGACGCTGAAACTTTGGCGGGGTTCAAAGAAACTGATGAGCCGTGACTTGAGAAACCTTGTACGATCAAAAAGTCCGTCCCTGGAACCTATAGTTGCTCCATTTCATAGTAGTCGATCACGTCCAAAATTTTCATTTTGAAAGTCGTTTTTCAAGTTGCTATAACTGTCTATAGTCTACGACGCAGTCAACTTGTCTACAGAAGAAAAACGGACTTAGTATAAATGTTTTGGGGAACGCTGATTACGAGTTTTTAAATGGTTAAATTAGTTTTCACGAAATTCACAAAAAAATGCTTAACGTAAAAAATCGTGCTTCAGCTTAAATGTATGCTTGTCCATGTAATAATAAGACGAATCGTACTATGTTCTAACGCAATTTACTCGGATACTCGCAACTAAGCTTTTGATCCTAGCTCAGTAGCTGCTCGTGCAACGTGGCAACAACAGATTTTCTCAATTTAAACCTACGTAAAAAAATCGATCTTCAGGGGATTCACAGAATCCCTGAGAAATCGATACTTTTGCACGGGTTCAAATGCCGAAGAACCATGGTTGCTAAAGAGCACGAACTGTCACCGCGTCCCAGCTTATACTTACACTGACTTGAGGAAAACCGACTGAAAAGTACGTCTTAAGCTTCTAAACTTTTAACTTACCGATGGATTAATTGAAAGGCAAAAGGTTCTGAATGCTGCTTCGCTGGAATAAAGAGAGAAAAAAATGCGTGAGTCACGAGAAACGAGATTATATAAAAATATTAACAAACCACAAGTTTTGTCGTTATTGGTTATGAATAAAAAGCGCATGAAATTAAAGTCGAGAGGACGAGTCCCAGGATTTCCTCTTTTTCTAGAGAAAAGTTCAAAGAAGTCAAAGTTGGACAGCTTGAACGCATGAAAATCGACAAATCAGACAAAGAACAGAGACATCATTAGCATAAATAACAAATGCGGAAGGTCGTAACAAGATGAGAGAATACATGCACAGTATCAACATATACCTATACAATACAAATGCCGATAATATCAGCTGAGTCGGGGAGGCTGAAATTAAAATATTTATCATAGATTGCGGCTT